>CM076667.1:5341304-5481304 GCA_038496675.1 Rachycentron canadum
TATATATATATATATATATACACACACACACACACACACACACACACACACACTTGTATACTTGCTGGTATAAAAGGAAATATGTGTAATATATGACCTAGAAAGGTCGATACTCCTGTTATCCTGTTGATCGGCATTGATCCCGACAGTGATGCCTTAATGCGCTCTGTTACAATACCCCGGCAGTTTTAGTCTCTTGAATGAGGTTTGGTGATGTTCTTCCAATGCACACAAACCAAGAGCGTGTGAGATACAGATGGGGGGAAAAAAAGAGTCCAAATTTAAGCAGCAGACATTGAGATACCATGACTTTGTATGAGTCAAGTCCTACCTACACTGCACTGCACTTTCCATGCCACAACTTGATAACATTCCTTTGCCTTGTTGTTGTTTACCCTCACTGTTTCTGATTGAAGTGTTAACAGCTTTAAAATGCTTTATTTTCATTCAATTTGCCAAATTTGTTATGTTCACTGCTCAGATGTGTCTATCTATATCTGTCCTTTTCTGCTGGTTTGACAAAACAGATCAGTGCGTTAAATCAACAGGATAGAGGCTGCTAATGTAGAGCGATGCAGGCGACTGGTCCTGTTGACACTGGCACACTGGATGGAGTGGGTGTCGTCTCAGGCAGCCAGATGGCAACACAGCTGCATCCAGTGGACATCAGCTGTTTTAGTTTCTCACAAACGGCAGACAGATGCAGCACCGAGTGTATTAACCAGGCAAGTTTAATGTGTGACCAGCGCCTTTACATTGCAGCTCCCTAAGTGAAAAATTGAGGGTCAATCATCCAGAACAGGAACCCAGGCTAATGACAAGACAGGTCTTGAATTTAGAGACACACACATACGGGACGAGCACTCTTCCTTCACACCTCAGTGCCTTGTTGATAGTCACAAACTTCTTTTGGATGAATGCAGCCTAACTTCAGCTCTGCTCTGTCCAAACACCCCCACCTCTCACTCACACATGCAAACACATACACACACAAACACACACGCTTCATATTAAAATAGGCCAGAGCAGCCTTGGGAGCAGCAAGATGGGCTATTGGTCCACGTTGTGTGTGTTTAGTCTGGCTGTCTGCCTGGCGTCATTCTGAGCACCGTCTCTGATTAGTCCACCAGAATGTGTCCGACCACACTGTAAGAACATGGCCTTGAGTTTGTCTTCCCTCTCACACTTCCTCTATCATATCAGACACACCGTGTGTGTGAATGTCAGCTCCAGGTCTCGTTTTAATACTGTTTCACAAATTTAACTCGGAGCTCGGTGTACTTTAAGCACAGTTTGTACACTGAGTTTCATCAAAAAGTGGAGGCAGTATACTATCAAATGTTATTGCATTAGCCAATAGGAATAATGATAATTATAGATAGATTTATTTCAGATGGCCCATGTTGTTAAATGATGAAAAATGTCATTATTAGAGTATTTGAATATGCCTGCTAGTATTTGCAATTATTTTTTATTATCAATTAATTATAATTGCGGAATACACAAAACAATTTCATAGAGCCCATGATCAAATATGTGTTTATGTCTCATCAACAGTCCAAAACCCAGTGGTTCAATTTAATTGACATAAAAGAGAAAAGCAAATCCTAGATGAGCAGTAACCGCAGATGCTGATTTAAAATCAAAGAGGTGTTGGCAAATAAATATCTGTCGATAAACTAATGACAAAAAGTTGACCACATTCAAACATATTTTAAAAAAGAGCAGCAGCCCCGGTTGGCGTTTAGCTGAATATCACTGATGTAATTCAGCAGCTGGAGCTCTTGTTCTTGAAATGCATTTCCCTTTGCCCTGAATAACCTTGTCATCAGAACTAATTTATTCCAAAGAAATAGTTAGCATGAAAACTGTTGACAGTGTCATTTTGTTGCCTCGTCTGCCATTTTTCAACGAAGTGAACAACATAAACAAAACTCCAGAGACAAGACAAATGGCCAACACAATCCTCATCAGCAGGAACCTCTAAAAGCAACATGTAGCTGCAGGCAGCAGAGAGAAGATGAAATAAAATGAAGTATACCCATGAGTGTCTCCACTGGCCTTTTTTTTTTTTTTTTTATACCTCAGCTGAATCTTACCATCTTCAAAAAGAAAGAACATTAATACTGAATTATTCATCTAGATCTATTGTGTATTTAAATTGTGTTTTTCTGTCCTGAGCCTTGATCCTCAGTAAACCATTTGTTACATGCACTTCAGGTGTTCCTTCAGTTTCTTTGTAGTTAGGCCGTCTAAAGAGGTGTTTGTCTTTTTCTATAATCCTCTCTCTGGTGGTGTACAGGGTTATCTGCAGATAGAGGCGCTCTAATTGGCTATTCACACAGAGAAAGGGCCACTGAGAGAGAGAGAGAGAGGAGTCTTAATAAGAAGTAAGAGGCTGCACACCCGGGGGGGCAGGATTGAGGGTGTGTTATTATTTGGATTATTGTTCTGTTGTCTCATAAAGAGTATTTGGTTGTTTGCGTGGAGTGTACAGCTGGGTATTGAAATTTGAAACCTCTGCATTTTAATAAAATCTTCCTGAAACTTTGCTGCACCTGTGCTGACTTTATGATGCAGCAGAAACACGCAAGAAAAGAGGAAGCCCAGGTTATGGAGTGTATTTGTTTTTTTCCCCTCCGCTGACTCATCTGTGTTGTTGACTCAAAAACCAACTGCTGCTGTCTGCACCTAGAGGCCTTTTATCCTGCTTTGCTTTCCCTCTTCTTCTACACACTGACTTGATTTGTGATCTGCACAAAGAACCACATTCAGGTCCAATATGTAAAACTCATCAGTGCAGTGCACATGACACCCTGAGGCCTCATCCAGTGTCACAATCTGCACTGAAACTGTGATTAACTTCATAATCTTGACGGATGATTCTGACGTACAGTGCTGGCATGGGGCTACCTACAGACTACAGAGGGGCTCTTACAGATGCCCCTGGACACAGTTGTTTAATGTGCCCTGTGAATGTGGAGGAGCTTGATATCCAATCATGTCATAGTGATGTTGTGAGGGTTATATCACTTTGGGCTTAGAGGTTACTAATTTATAACAGAACGTTTGCTCTGTAATGCAGACTTTTTTAAACAACCAGTGTTTTTCCTCTCTTCCCACACAGACTCAAACGATTGATATTCAACTAAACCACAAATAACATCTGATCAGTGAAATACTATTACTAATCATATTAATTATTTATTTGCAGTAGTAGAGTCCATCCTTGGTGTTGAGCGTTTTTTCCACTACGTGGTAAGACTTGCAACTCTGGCAACTCAGCTTCTGGTAACTGGCACTTCTTTACCTACTGCAGATAGTACTCCATCAATGCGATGTTGTAACTGTGCCAACCACTCCATGGTTTTGCAGGTTGCTACAGTATAATGGACTACAGTCGTTTGGTTTGTTGATTAACAATGGCGGTTTTGTCCAGAACATCCCGCCCGGCACAGTGATGTTGCCCTAGTGGTCATTTTTTTGTTTTGTTTTGTTTTGTTTTTTTTTTTTGCAGTTTTTTCCCCATCGCCTCTTGGTATCGCCTCAACTCGCTTGCAACCTGATACCATAAGGACCAGGTAGCAAGTACTGTCCACAAGAGTCGAGTTGAGCTGATGCCTCTTCTCTGATGCCTCTTCTCTGAGTCAGTTTAGTTGCAGTTGCTATACTTATGAAATGTATTTTCAGTGTAAAATAGCAGCTGAACTTTCCCCCTTGTACCCCTTGTATGTTTTATTCAGCTGATCGTGTCACATGTGATTTACCTTTTGACGCAACCCAAATTAATATCATGAGCTCATTAATGTCATAGTTGTCAAACAGGACGTTCATCATTAGGATCAAATAGGTCGTGAGACGTCAGGTGTAAAAGCCAACATACTCAGTGCATCACAACGATTCATATCTTCTGCTGCTCAGCTTATTTTTAGTTTGGAGAAAGCTTGTGAAATCAATTAGACAAGTATAATTAATGGTAATGTTTATTGATTTAGCAGTTACCACTAAAGCCAGTGGTATTCCTGGCTTCTTGCCCAACAACAGCTGACCACAGCCCTAAACTTGAATCTTTGACTTATTTATGCTTATTTATAACTTCTGAGCAGAACTTAATGAGACTGAATAGAGGATCTCTGAAGGATCCAGATTTGATATGTGGGCTGTAACAGGCAGGGGTTAGGAGGCAGCCACAGCTATAGCCACAAAGCAATACGGGAAACTTCATGTGGTAGTTGTAATGGCAGCCGTCTTTCTTTTCAGTTTTTTAACGCCACTAGAGGCTCTAGCAAAAGATGTGCTGGATTGTCTGGTAACAAAAACACTAACCTGGCTCAACTTTTTCTGCAAAGCCACAATATCCAGCAACTTGGCAGGTCTGGCTAGGTAGACTGTTATATAAAGGGGATTAGGTAATTCTACAGTTTACCCGCGGATCATCATGACATATGATAAACGTTTGTCACCATCATCATAAAATCCTGTGTCAGACAACAATAAACTTCTATCCAGAGTTTGGACAGTCTCACTTCTGTTCTGGTGACAACCCCTCCAACATCATCCCATGTGTTTTTTTTTTTCAAGCATGTAGATGTCAAAAAAGGTAATTTAATTTCTACACACATTCTGTCTTGTGTGTAGTCTCATTAGATATGTCAGTATCAGCATATCACACTTCCAGGTAGCAACTGCCCTTTCATACGACAATCTGTGGAACAGTTCAGCTGTTTTGTTGTCTAGACATCTGAGACCTACCTCACTAGCACCGTGCTCTGGTGTGTGTGTGTGTGTGTGTGTGTGTGTGTGTGCGTGTGCGTGTGTGTGGAACGGGATCCAGACAGGACTTATCTTACATATCAGGGGTTGAGTCAGAGGAGACCAGTGTCAGCTGGCTTTTGTTTAGTTGTCTCCTGTCATCCACTGTTTGATCTATCTTCTTTTTCCCCTCTGCCTGAGAAACCCAAAATATGCTGTACACAAACATACACGCACACAACAACAGTTGCTGTAATTTGCTTTCTGACTTTGCGTGTCTGGAATTTACCTCCACACAATTTCCTGAATTCCATGAGTGGGAAAACCTGCAGCTACTCTGAAACTAGGATAATGATACAATGTTCTCAGACTTCTGATGTACGTCTCACAACTGACACAATGAAAACTTTTACTGGCGTTTACTTAACTATTTATCATCTAAATCCTTGCCTCACCTTTGTGAAGATGTTGCACCATGGAGTAGATTTCTGCTGGTGTGCCTTTCATAGTGCTAATACCCTCTGTGTGTGTCTGTCAAAGTGCTGCACCTTTACGCCACAGGCTATGTTGCCCTTGCTGTTAATTATTCAAAGGTCTTGTCTTAGAAGGTGTGGTGTGTTATCCTGGTCAACCATGCATGATGTGTTTCTGAGCTGCATGATGATACTACACTATGAGCTCTCTGTGCAAGAACACGGAAAAAGAGTGACCTGGTTTATTCATAGTATTCCAGCACTAATGTTTTGAAGCCTGAGGGATTGGTAAGCAGACTTCCTTACCACATTCCTGACCCCATTACTGTCTGGCCTGTTGTCTCCCATTGTTTAGAGGTGATTAAAGATGCCCCGAACAGTTTTTCCAGCATCTTTTTAGGGAAAAAAGGCAAAAAAGCCACGATAACACAAGTTAAGTTGAAATGTGAGAAAAGGATTCATTTTACATTTTAACTCCCTGAAATATTTCAAATTGATAAAACCCTGAAGATGCATTAAAAACTCCGTGTTTTTTTTTTTTTTTTTGAAGCTGACTGCGAGGAGCTCTGCTTGGGCTCTGGAAGCTGCAATTAATCATTAGCTTTAATTTGCAATGCACAAGATAAAGGAGTGCTTTAATTGGCTAGCCTGAGGCCTGGTTCGCTATACAAAATTTATTTATTATGAAGTCCAATGTCCTCTTTGAGCCAACATTTCTACATCACATTGTTATGAAGCAAAGAGGGGAAATATTTTTTAACACATTAGAGCTGTGTGCAATTAGTGAAAGGCCTCTGTCCTATTATATTATAGCCATAAATAAAACTTTCAGGCAGAACTCAAGGATTAATGTAGGAAGTCGAGAACAAAGAAACCAGATCCTTGTGGGGAAATTGGATAAAGAATTCTGAATGTTCAATTAGATGTTGGAATGAGAGGTGGCCTTGGCATTGTCATGTTACTGTGGTTGAAGCCTGTGACTTTCACCGACCACCGTCACCACAGACATTACCGTTTGTCCGTCCACCCCATGCTAACATTATATCCTGGTGACACCATAACTTGACATTTTTATGCTAATTATAACACAATTTAACACACTCCTCCTTCAGGATAAAAAGATGAAATGAGGACATGTTATATCCAAAAGATCAAAGTTCACCTTCACTGTGGCATTGTAATGTTCTGTAAAAACATTATTATACATTATTATAACTGTAGCTCAGGAACTGAAGGAGAAATTGTGACCATGTGTCCTGCGACCTGACTGTTTGCAGGCTTTAATTCTAGTTATGTCATTTTAATATGGCTATAATGTGTAGCGACACGAAGTTGACTTTACATTGTGTGTGTGTGTGTGTGTGTGTGTGTGTGTGTGTGTGTGTGTGTGTGTGTGTGTGTGTGTACATATATATAAAAAAATAGAAAGTGCCAGTCAAAAGCATACACCAACTTTCTGGGAAGTGTGTCCAAAGTTTTTATTGGTAATGTTGTAACACAGTGTTTTCCAGAAATTGGGTAGAACCGCAGTCTAGGAGCAAGTAAATAATTATCAGTCTGTGACTTTTGATTACGAAACCCTCAGTTCCAGTCATATGGGGAGTTTGCAGGACTGTAAATTAAATCAGATTCTTGGCCTTCTCCTTTGGTCGGCCATGTGCTTTCCTGCTGTACTACAGCTGTGTATGTGTGTGCGCGTGCGTGTGTGTGTGTGTGTGTAATCGTCTGCCTGTCCCTCTCATGCATAGATGGCCAACAACAGAGCAAATATTCCGAATAAAATGAGTCTGTGTGCGTGTGTGTGTGTATAAAGTAACTGAGTGATGTAACGTCTCATATTTTCTCCATGACAGATCCTTCCCAAATACCCACACAACACACAGCCAGACACTCATAACTGAGGTAGCAGTGTACAAAGGGTTTAAGAGACCTCTGATTGGCTGTCAGCCTTAATTTTAAGTATAAGCTCAGTGAAATACAGAAAGTGACCATGAGGAAAATGGTTTTCACAACATATGACAAGTAAAAAAAAGAATGCACATCAAGTTGGTTATTTTTGTTCAGAAATGTGTATGAAAAATTTAAATACAGACAAAAAAGTAATATTTGACATTGTAAAACAGCAGCACTCAGGTTCCTGGCTCAGACATGGGGAGATGAATATCCCCATAAGATGCATGACAGTGACTTGAGAAGAGTAAAACGTGTCACAAAAGGGTCACATTTGTCCCTGCGTAGACGGCCTTCAGTGTGTCAGAGATAAAACCATCAGAGAGCTGTGTTTCTGGGCACCAGTTGTGACCAATATTGGCCTCTGTGGAAGCTTCTACATCACAGGTTATCATTTTCAGCCTCTCTAAGATGAAAACTACTTTTTTCTTAAGCTGATAGGTCAAATGTCTTCGTCTCTAAAATGAGACTAAAGTGCAGGAGATAAATGTTAAAAACCCACACAAGCCTTTGTTGGATTATGTTCATATCTGTTGTGACATTTGCATGAAGAACAAGTGAACCTTCAATTATTAACTCCTTACCCCCCTTTTTTTTCCTCTCTTCTTCCTTTAGCCCTCCAGTGTCACTGTGACCGCTGCAGCGCCAACTCCAGCTGCACAACAGATGGCGTCTGCTTCGTCGCCATCCGCACGACGGCCGGCCGGATGACCACCGAGCAGCGACAGTGCGTACGTGACAACGAACTGATCCCACGAGACCGGCCCTTCATCTGTGCCCCGTCCGCCAAACACGACACGGGCATTTACCCAATTTGCTGTACTACGGACTTCTGCAACAGAGAACCTGAAGTCGTTATTCCTGGTAAAAATGTGCACGCACACGCACATGCACGCACACACGCACACTTCTGTTAACATGTGAGTCAGTGTAGTTGACTCACAGGTATTGCACCAACATCATTAACATGAAAGCACGAGGAGACGGAAAGAACGAATCGATACAACAGGAGCAGGTAACCATGTGTAACTAAGAACAAACAGCCTTTGGTTGTTGGTTCCAGCTGATCACCTCAGCACTGATGAGTTCCTCCCCTGTGCTTGAAGGAGTGCTAATCATTAGGTGGAGTTCCTCCACCTCCTCCTACAATTGTCCATGATCTGATATAATTTAATATGTAATTTAAAACACTGTAATCCAAAGCAAGTGCCATTCGAATCAATTCAGCAGAGTTTTAAGTGGGGCTGAATGATAAGCAGAAAATAATTTTGCATTTATTTTTGCAGGTATTGAGACATGAGTCACGTTTTCAGTCCGAGTTCAGGCCGATTGTTTTTGCTTTTTATTTTCATTTGCATCGGCAAGTACATGAGTCCATGTGCTGTTGCAATACCAGCTAACTTCAAACAGCCCACTTAATACACTCTTTTTCACCATAAAGTGCACAGGAAGTTGCACTGTTCAACCACCAAACAACTGATTTATTGAAATGGTGAAGTGACAGCTGAAGAAACAGGAGGAGTTATTTATTCTTACATTTGTGTAGTTTTTAGGTTGCTGTTGCACTTCTGTTTTATAATGTCTTACTCTACCAAACCATGGCTGCAGTTTAAGAATATCTTAAAGGAATTGTTATTTATGCCTTTTATTTATTTTTTATGACTGACGTCCTTTATTATCTAATTGGACTGATTCTATGGCTTTGCCTTTTACAAAGCGCTTAACCAATGGAAACCACATCACATCCTTACAGGGTTAGTAGCATACAGCTATAATTTTTATTTACTTTTTAAAACGCTACCATATCAGATCAGCACTCTGTATCGGCCACAAGTTCAGGCACGAGAATCAGTACTGGGAAGGAAAAAAAATTATTGGAACATATCAACTAAAAACTGGGCAGTGCCAAGAAAAAGTTCTGCTTTCTTTCATTTTCTTTTTTTTTCTTCGAGACAGACTTAAATATTAAGGGAAATTATCACCAAGGTCACACAGGACATTGAAATACAACTTGTGTCCTGTGATATGATCCCTGCAGCAGAGGAACTAATCCCTCGAGCGCAGCCTCCAGTCAACTGAGCAGTTTTCTGACAACAGTTGCTTAAGGAGGTTTTCTTCCGATGATAGTTTTTGCCCTCAAAGTTACTTTTAAATGTTAAAGGGCTGTAGCACTGCTTTATAGTCTACATCTATTTGTTTGCCGCTTGTCTCGCAGTTAAGTGGAAAACAACTTTCACATTTGAATTTTGCATTATTCATTTGTGTAATCTGATTTGCACTACATTGGAGCTGGTAGGTTAGATTTGTTTTAAATAAAAGCAGAAAATAACTGAGACCTCATTCAGTGTATTGTTGTTGAACCATGGCCACTTATCAAAGGAAAAACAGTGGCTGTGTTTAATCTGTCATCTGTCTATAAAGTGAGTTTGCAGTCTAAAGCTCTGGTCAGACTGGATTTATTTCTCCAGTGGAGGTGGAGTGATTGTAACATGACCATATAATATTACGTCTTCTTACTTTTTATCCTCGTATCTGTTAAAAATGAAATTTTTAGTGTGATGTCATTGTATTTTTTAATTCTTTTTTTAAGACCTCCCTCATCTGTTTTCCTTTTTTCAGCCTATCAGCGTGAGAGTTGAGTTTTGCGTGTAAATGGAGGAAGAATGTTTTACTAGTCCGATGAAACATGAGAGCATCAACATGATGATTATTATTATTATTATGAACCAATATGACGACATGAGTGTGAACGCTCCTGCTGCTATGTCAGCTACATGTGGCTCCATATGTTTTGTTTTTTTAAACATGTATTTGTTTTCATTTTTGGCAAATAAGCACCATTTTTAAAAAAAAAAAAAAAAAAAAATTAGCTGATGAATACGACTGGATTACCGTGATACTGAAAAAAAAAACCTGCTGATGTTGAATGATCCTTCTTTATGATTTCAAAAAAACATGCGCAGATCTCTGTGTATGTTTGTGTATGTTGAACATCAGAGACAATCATGTCCTTGGGAAATGAGTCACACTGAATTAAATCAATATCCCACAGAGGAGCACAGTGAACATTTCTCCCCAGGGGCGTTAGTTAACGTGGTTTGGTTTGGTCCAGTGAGTGAAAAGGTAATGGAGAGAGAAGCATACCTGTCGTTGCCATAGTGACGTGCACTTTAATACACATTTCCACAGAGTGATACAAATTTAATGAACTCAAGCCAACCAGTCATATTTCAGGTCTATTCTGTTTAATATAATGTTTGATCTAGTGTCTCCTGTAGTTAAATAGCAAAGTAGAATTACAACACACAGATGTGTTGTGCAGTGGAGCTTCAAAGTGACAAATCCAACACAATCACTGTTAAACGTTTCAGAGTGAGAATATAGGCTCAATTAGAAATGACCTTTCCTTTTTCCACCCCCATCTGATTTTTGGCAGGACTGCAATACCTTAAATCTACCTCGTCTCTCTTTTTGTCTGGGGCCGTCTGGCTTTTCCTCTCCGTCTCTGCTTTAGTTCCCACTTACTTTTCACTGTTTCATGCAACTGGCACTTTTCCAACCATCATTGATGGTGGTGGTTCATCAGAAAGATTTTACAGCTCTCTGGCAAAAACCTTGAAAGTGTTTTTGCCCTGTTATTCCCGTGCTCCACCACACTGAAGTTTTGAGAAACTGAATCATCCAAACAAGTCGACAAGAGCCTGTGAAGAGGCTCTTATTGATTACATGTGCTCTGAGAGAAAGCAAGATCAGCAGGGCTGCTAATACAAGTGGCTGCTAGGATTAAGACAATAGATTGGATAGAAAAGGGCAGACAGAGCAGCACAGTGTTGTATTTCCCCCCCTGCTCCTCTCAGATAATTTAAATTTAATCTTACTTGAACACTGATATCTGTTGTAAATAACTCAGCAGTGATTGTTTTGACGTGCGCCCTTTCAGCTATACAATCCATTACAAACAACAAATGTGGTAATTTTACATTTTAATATATTTTGAAACATGATGTTTCATGTTAATGTCACAACGCCAGACTTAGTTTGACTTCCTAACATTTAACTCCAAAGAAGGCACACGCTTGAATTGAATAATGCCACATTAATGTAAAGGCTACAGCAACAAGGTTAAACAAACTGCGGCACTTTGACATCAGTCATTTTATTATGATAGTTATAAAGAGGAAAAGAGCCTCGACTGCAGGTCTTTAAAACCGTGATGCCACACACAGCACAACACAACATTACTACCTGCACACAAACAAGAGCTTTACAAATGTTGCAGTTTATCAATATAACGGGGACAATGAATTAGATTTAATTAATAAAGTATTCTGATTCTAATGTGCTCTTAGTGCTGGTTAACATGGGCATGGATCAGTGGGAAAAACATATATATACAATATAATACAATTGTACAGCATTTTTGTACATTTGTGTAAGAAAAACAAACATCTGTGCCTCATTATTTCTCAAGCTATGACAATTTATCTGTGTGTGTGTGTGTGTGTGTGTGTGTGTGTGTGTGTGTGTGTGTGTGTGTGTGTGTGAGATGCCTATAACTTGAGAATTAATGAAGCAAAAATGTTTGCTGTGCTTTCACAAACCTGCACAAATGACATGCAAATGAACGAGTCACCACTTTGAGGTCATTTGGACGGTAATGGGGTGCTGAGGCCTGTGTTGTGAAAAATGTTTATTTTGTCCGCACAAAAGATGCACAAACATATAAAAGTGGTGCGGTTACACTTCAAAGAAATGTAGACTAAACTGGTGCAGCTTTCCCATTCACTTGAGTAGGAAATGGTAAGCATCCTTGCCGCCATAGAGAGACCTGTGTGTGTCTGTGTGTGTGTGTGTCTGTGTGTGTCTGTGTGTGTGTGTGTGTGTGTGTTTTAAATGAGGGCCAAATCTCCCATCAGTCCTAGCAGATGGAATTTGCCCCCGCACCACTTGGCCTGTTAGCTTCCTGGCTCATGGCTAACACTTCAGGCTTGCCACTTGCCAGCCACCAGTATGCTCAGAGTTAACCTTTCCAACAGCATGCGGCCTCATTTGATCTCTCACATGTTGATCATACATACGAGTCACCACACTCTTTTCTAAGCAAATCTGTCTGTGTCTGTGCTTCCTGTCCTGCAGTCTCCACAGTAAAGCCTCCTTCTCTGGGCCCCGTGGCTCTCGCAGCAGTAATCGCCGGCCCTGTGTGCGTGCTCTGCCTGCTGCTCGTCGTAGCGTTTTATGTTTGCCACAACCACAGGGGTCTGGGGGCTGGAGGTGCCGGGGCCCATCATCACCACCACCACCGGGTGCCCAACGAAGAGGACCCCTCCATGGACCACCCCTTCATCACTGTTGGAACAACACTGAAGGACCTCATCTATGACATGACCACCTCAGGCTCTGGATCAGGTTAGTTTGTTTGTTTCCCCATTAGATTTTGCATTGCAGCAGCTATTCTTCCTGGGATCTTTCTTCAGGTGAGCAAACCGGGGTTCTGATGTTGCACCACATGATGACCAAACATGTCTGCGAGCATGAGACATGTTTCAGCTCTGAAGTGTCTTCAGTTAGCTGAGACAAAGGAACCAAGTAACACATGAGCTGCAAGTCTCTAAGAATAAGTTATGAACACAAATCTTAAACCTTTTCAAAGTCAAGCCATGCAGCTCATATCTTGGGTCTGTCTTAGTTTCAATCTCCATGTTTTTGACCATTTAGAAAGGAAAAGGGGACTGTAAGCATTACTACCCACTTACTGCGTTAAAATGAGATGACTGCAGTACGTATGAAGCTAATAGTAGAAGCTGGTTAGCCTAGCTTACTGGAATCAGAGGGAAACAGCCAGCCTTGAGCTAATCCACAGTCCACTGGTACAGCAGCTCTAAAGCTTGTTATTAATCACTATATTATCATTTGTCTCACTGGTACAAAAACCTTACAACCTTGCAAAAAGTACTTCAAGTCACCAATAAGTCACTTCCTAGAGTCTCTGCTGTCTTTTACTCCCTCAGCTTCAGCTCAGATAAAGTGGTACATTATCATCCTCACAAAACACTTGATTTTTGAGGCAGGCAGAGTGTGAACAGTGAAGTGCTCAGCATCAGTTCTTAGTATCAATGTAACGTGTGTCTCTGCTCATTAATTAGTGGCTCATTAAGCTGCTGGCAGCTCTTTGTGGTCTCTCTCTGCTCTGTTCAGATCAACCACATTTTTAATTTGGTCTCATTATCCCGTGGTCCCTTCCACATTGAGTCTTTGTGTTCATTTGTGTCTTTTAACTTACACAGGAATCTGTTTAGTCTGTTTTGTTTGTTTTAACTTTATTTTACAAAAAACACACAAATGTTAACAAAGGTTAAAAGTTAACACATGTGAAAAATAATATTTCACTGTAGAAGCTTTGCAGTGATGCCTCCGAGTTACTGTTTACTCTCTCGCTCTGTGTGTGTGTGTGTGTGTGTGTGTGTGTGTGTGTGTGTGTGTGTGTGTGTGGGGGGGGGCACACAAGTGTAATAATACAATGCTGCAGCTGCTCACATCTTAAAGTAGAAGTGTATTGTAATGACAGGTTGGCCTAGATTCAGGCTGAACACACATGGACGTGCACACAAACACGCACACACAGTGAACTGGCAAAAGCCCGTCTTTATGCTCTCCATAAATTAGCACCTCTCTGTGCCGACTGGCACCTAAACACACTGCCAAGGAACCACTTGGATTTAGTCTTTGTAGCTATTTACACCATATTGTACAATATGCAACCGTGTGTGTGTGTGTAACTGCTACTGTGTGTCTGTTTGTGTGTGGTTTGCCTTTTGAAATTGAAGGAGATTTTTCATTCCACTTTGATTTTCTGTTTTGTCATCAAGCCAGTGAGCTGAAAAAAACTTTCCGTGTTTAAGCTTCTTGTCGTTGTTACAGAGTTTCGTGTTGTTAACACCGTAAATGCATCTGGACAAATTTGTCTAGAGAAGAGGAGCAAACTCCATTGCAGCAAATCCAGCAATTTAGCAAACTTTCAAAAGACTTTGGTCAAAGGCACAAACTATTTTTGCACAGAAGGTTTTACCATAATCTGTTTTAATGAGCAGAAGATAAACATCATGTTTATCTCTGCAAGGATATATATTGTGTGTTAAAAAGTGACCATGAAGTGAGAACAAAGAGAAAATGCTCAATGCTCAATGTGTCTTTACCACAGTGGCACACATTCAACCGTGGCTGTCTGCTGCATGTCATTCGCTCTCCCCTGACTTTCCTGAGTATTTCGATCCAAATAAGCCACATTAGGTCTTGGTCTAGGTTATTACTTTGTTTACATAGTAGTTGTAAAATGTCCTGCACAGTGAAGGTATTGCTCAAAAAAGAAAACAATGAAAACAATATTTTGACATGCCCAGATATTTTAAGATTTCATTCTTGAAATATTCTAAACATATATTCTCACAGTACAATGACTTTTCAGAGTGATGCTGATTTTGTAGTTTCAGGTTTTACAGGTCTTGAGATTTTTTTGCCTACTCCATTACAAGCTCCTTCCTCTAATCCACCTTCATTCAGATTTCACAAAACAACATCTTCCTTGTCATCATGTCATCATCGTCTTTGAAAACGTGTCTTTCTGCTCTACCACAGGTCTACCACTATTGGTCCAGAGAACCATCGCCAGGACCATCATCCTTCAGGAGAGCATTGGTAAAGGGCGTTTTGGAGAGGTGTGGCGGGGTAAGTGGCGAGGCGAGGAGGTGGCTGTGAAGATCTTTTCCTCCCGTGAGGAGCGCTCCTGGTTCCGCGAGGCTGAGATCTACCAAACCGTGATGCTAAGACATGAGAACATACTGGGCTTCATCGCTGCTGATAACAAAGGTGAGAAGATTAAGATAAAGCCGCACATTTTGTCGTCGGGGAAGAGTTAGAGCTGATATGCAGTGAGAAAGAATAGAATATAAATCAGACTAAAAGTAACCAGAAGATTTATTAAAGTCTTTCAGATCCAAAGCAAATGACAGTGTGGGCTGATTTAATTACATGTGAACCTTGAGCTGTCAGAGCAGGAAAACAGCTCTGCCAGAGGTGGAAGTAGTGCAGACGAGCATTCGCTGTGAAGAGACAGGTTGGGAGACAGTACGGGGGAGTAACAGCTCACTGTGAAGACCAAGCAGACATAACCACACAGTTTAACAGCTCCGAGCTCGGCACACTGTGGTGATTTCAGTCTGTCAGAAGCCATGACTTCTCCGATCTCTATGGCAAAGAAACACAAGATGAGTCTGAATTAGGCAACAAATGAACTCCAGATTAACTGCTAATACAGGGTAAATGTATTATCTGAAAATAACCAAGATGGAAAGTGCTAAGATAGATAAATTGAGCCAAGGTAGGAGGGAATATGACAGTATGTTGCATCAGCATTGAATGACATTGCCATTCAGAAACTGCTCGCAGTGACTACTGTAATGGCACCTGAAATGTGTGTGTAGGGTTTGTGCCATTCTGCCATCATGATCCAGACGCTTCCTCTCTTTGCAAATTACTAGTGTGTGATTCATCTACGAGTCTGGTTTTCAAAGTATGCAACAGGGTGTTTGTTTGCTTTTTACCTTGTGTAAAATATGGCTCTGCAATCGAACCTGAACTTGAAATAAACAGTATAGTGTCAATTAATAAAGATTTAAAAGATTTTTTTCAGCACCGGGATAACATTTAAGTAATGCAGTTAAAATGTTATATAATATAAATAAAAAGAAAATGGTTTTGTGTTACATAGATACAAATGTAACCTTTATCATTTCCAGTTTCAGAAGTCGTTAAACTTGTATTAACATACAAATGGAAACTTTTAATAAGAAAAGAATGAAAAGTGAAATCCTCATTATGTGTTTGATTCTTTTCTTTTTATGACTTTGACAGACTGACTGTATCTAATGGCTTAAATGTGGGTGAAAAGAAAGTTCAATCATCAGTTGAAAAGTAAATATTAGTTTATGTTGTCAGGGAGTCTGAGCGGGTAGATTGAGCCTTCGTGTGTCGCCATCACAGGTGAAACTGAAGTTAGAAAAAGTGGGTGACCTCTGTTCTGTGTAGGACGAGGTTGAAGATGAGCTGGTTTGAAGGTTCCTTTCAATCACTCCTGTTATAACCAAGGTTCAAACAATAAAGCACAGCTGAATATTATCAGGAGATTGAATGGGATTTAAACGCTGAATACAACTGCAAAAATGAGGAAAGTTTCTAAACATGACGTCTGAATGTGTAGGTGTTGAAACTGACAAGCCTGAATATTCATTTCTGTGGGAGACACTGCAGACAAAACATTGAATATATATTGTGTGAACATGACAAAAATATACATCTGATAATTTCCTACAAGAGCTAAACCTTTTAAAGTTTTTTGAGCCGGAGAAGAACAAAATGGGATTTCTTGCCCACAAACAATATATAACATGAGATTAAATCAGCCACACTGTAATGGGGATTTTTTAATTTATTTATTTTTTTAAAATGGAAAATCAGGAGGACAAATCCACCTCTGTCTTTAACCCTTTATCTCCCCCTCATCTTCCCGTCTGTGTGCAGATAACGGGACCTGGACTCAGCTGTGGCTGGTCTCGGACTACCACGAACACGGCTCCCTGTTCGACTACCTGAACCGCTACACCGTCACCGTGGAGGGCATGATCAAACTGTCCCTGTCCACAGCCAGCGGCCTCGCTCACCTCCACATGGAGATCGTGGGCACGCAAGGTGAGACACGCACAGCCACTTTGATATGGGGATACAATTATAAATGTTTTCATTTTCAAGTCTTAGTTTAGGATCATGGATTTTCTCATGGATCTTGTGCAGCTAGCAGCCTCTTTTAAGTGAATATAAGATATATGTCCTCAGCTGCTTAAACCAGCTCGGCCTCTTTTTCTAGAACAATCCTGGTGAAATCTGACATTCATTTGCATTTCACATTGTTTTTCCACTCTCCTGCAAACAGAGGTTAAAAGCACATCCACAAGAGATGGATACCCATCAGCTTGAGTGAAATTTTGAAGTTCTGTGAGTTGTATGAACATACAGAAAGGAGAGTGTCTGGAGGAAAGTAGGAGCTTCTCTACTGAGGAGCTGATGCACTAAGCGGCAGTGCTTGCTGTCACAGTAAAGATCAGTCTGAGAGCTCAACCGTCTACCCCATCCACTCATAGACATTTCATGGTGGGAGGGCGAGCTATCTAATATCAAACCAAGAGCCATTGGAGATTGCACATTGCAATTCAAAACACGATCTTGTCAGACTTTGAAATCACACAAACTCAACTGTTCCTTCAGCCTCATATGTAATCTTTACACGGCCTTAGCTCAAGAAAGCTGTGTTGTAATATCGGAAGTGTCAAAGTAAATTTACCACGAATAATATTTCTTGTATTCATTGTCTCTGTGTAGCTTGGTTGGTGCAGGGCTTTTGTTGAAATGCGTGACTTCCTGTCCAGGTAAGCCGGCGATCGCCCACAGAGACCTGAAGTCAAAGAATATTCTAGTAAAGAAGAACGGGACCTGCTGTATTGCTGACCTGGGTCTAGCTGTCCGCCACGACTCAGCCACCGACACCATCGACATAGCTCCAAACCACAGAGTGGGAACCAAAAGGTAACGTCACCTTATTAGAAACGGGTTGTTATCTTATTTCTATAGAGCGGGTGAGTTATGAGCGGAGGTGTGCCTCTCCATCTTGTTCTCTATTTGCTGTGAGCCTGTCAGGAGGTAACTGAAATCCTCTGTCTCAGCTGTTTTGACTCTGTGGGCTATCTGTCATTATGACATGAGTCTTTTGGGAAAAACTCACCTCTGCTTTGCCATCTAGGCAGGAGTTGTGTTGTCTCTGTGAGTGAGTGGATCTTCAAAACGATGACTGTGAATTGGGGGTGTAAATAAAGAAGTTTGGCCACTATGGGTGTTGGTGACTATTTACTCTTCAAGAGGTGAGGTTTATCAGGATTTCACCTCAAGTTCAAATCAATCTTCTTGTCATTTTTGGCTGTTCCAGAGTGTGGAAACGGGCTACGATGGCGTGTTTACACTGACAGCCTGAGCCACTCGCTTGAAATGAAGCGTCTGCTAAATTGAGGAACACTTTTGTGCGAAGACAATTTAGCCATGAGCCTCTCCTACCTTCTTCACATGCAGCTCAGCTAAAAAGAAAAAAAGAAATGTATAAAAGCCAACTGGGTAAACACAGTGTTGTTTGTGATTTTTGTTTGCTCACCAGGATTCTGTGACGGTACTAGTTTCTGATGCAGAGCTCAGAGACAAGGGATGTGCAGGGTTTTACCATTTATGGTCTTGAAATTAAACAACTGGTCCATTTGGTGCTTGGTCAGAGAGAGAAAATCAGTCAGCAACAATTCTCAAATGTTTTTTAGTGTTTTGTCTGATAGTAAACTGAATAGCTTTAGACTCATGGACAAAGCAAACCATTTTTGGACCACATTATGACGGATTTATCAGGAAAATAAATTGTCAGATTAGTCGATGAAGAACATATGCTTTATTTGCTGTCTGAGGTGAGATATACTCATGATAACATTGCAAATAATTTCCATCACTGTAGTTACCAGTGTTTTAGGAGGCACAGCTACCTTTGTTAGCACTATTATTTCCCTTCCTAAAACAGCAGGACCAGCAAAGCTCCTTGTTTGTCGATCTCAAGCTTCTGACTTAAGCCAGAAAACTACTGAAACATATCTGTGGGCACTGAGTCGTAACACTAAGAAGGATCATGTTGACTCCAGTCTGTCTGTTCCCTGTGCTAACCCTGATGCTGACCCCCATGCCCACTGCTTTCTACGGAAATAAAATAGGTCACTGATATATAATTTGAGCGATTTCTCTGAAACAGATGGTCACTGTAGTTTTTAACGTTACTCCGACTAGAGGAAATTTAAAATTGGTTGAGGACTATTTTCAGTGGTGAATTAGTCCATATCTGCCACTCCAATGAGTATGCATGTTCCTTCATCAACATGTGTTAGTGGTGATGGAGGAACATGTCACCGAGTGCAGCAGTGTGATCACTCACTGATGTGTTTTAATGGTTTTTAAACACCAGTGGAGCTCTGTGGCTCAGAGGAATGAGGCCCACACACAGTACTTGTTAGTGGGATACATTGATTGTTGGTTTGGGGTTTTTAATTGCAATTTAAAAAATTGTTGACAGTGAGAAAAATTTGAAACCTTGACTTATTTTTCAACATTTCTAAACCTTTTACAAACAACCCTTTTCTTTTTATATTTTTGGGTTTTTTTTATAAAATTACATATAAAATGAATAATTCAGTTTTTATTTTTTCCAGATGTGATAAAATCAAAATATGATAATATATAAATAATTACTTTTGTGTGGCACAGCCTTAGATTAACTTTACAGAAGTTATAAATGCAACCATCTGAATAGAAGTCAAATTACTAACTTCAAAAAAATCTCCTCCTTATCAAATGTTACTATTGCAAAACCAGAAATCCACATATATAATTATTCATTACTTCCTCCACTTCTAACCAGCTTACAACCCCCCAGACTGGAGACTTTCACTTTCCCTTTGTGTCTCTGTGTCAACATGTCTCTTGTTCCATTATGCAGACTAGTGTAGCTGCAGGGTTGGAAAGGGGATCAGTGCACTGAGGCCACAGCAGCTCCCTGTCCAACAGTCTTCATCCCTCCCGCAGTGATACCAGCACAGCTCTCGTCCTGGAATGTTTTTCTCTCCCCATCTTTCTCGTCTTGTTTATGTCTTCCTCCTGCCTCCTACTCTTATCTTTTGCTTATCTATTGCTTTCTGCAGTGGTTTGATGCTGCGGGTGTATTTCAGTGCCACTAAATGATTCAGTAAGTCTTGGGTCAGTGGAGACAGAGGCTCTGGCCTTGGCTGAAATCCACGCTACATACTAATGATCTGATTCCACCAATGTTTTTTTTAACTTTATCATAATCCAGCAGAGTGTCAGTCCAACCCTAACATTATGTTTGTGTTGGAAACGTGTCATTTTGGTGAATTCTTATTGCTTTCTTTAAAATGGTATTGTTTCACTGAGGCATCTGTTTTTAGCCTTTTGGTAAGAATAATATCATAATTTTAAAATTTTCTTCAGTGAAAGAGAAAAAAAATGACCATTCCATCTTAAATCATTATACACATGTATATATGATAATAGCTTTACTGACTTAGCTCTTCCACTGTTCAAAGAACAGGGTCAAAAGTTAAGATGAATTTCTTTACATAGGAATCACAATTCTTGTGATGACCAACTTGTGATGCTTTTAATCTTAATGGTGTATTGCAGCATTTAAGCAAATATACTTATTCACTATCTGGTTGCATGAAGTTACTTAATAATGTTTAGATTTTATTCAAAGTCTGTCTTGATCAAAAGCCTCAACTGCAGACTCCGATTCAAATGCTGTCTTTGTGTGGGTTGTGTTTGAATTCACACATTGATAAAGCCGGCTTCTTTCATTGCCATTTGCCACAATATTCCTCTGAGTTTCTTTAATGAAGCTCTTTTGTTTTCGTTGTGATGTTTTTCTCTTTTAATTTATCTGAAGCGGCAGCAGTTTGCTTATGAAGGTCAACCATTCATTATTTGTACACCAGTCACTTGAAGAATTCAATTAAGGCTCGGTCTCTTATGCCCAGAGTGGAGGCTATTTGATTACACTGCTGAATCCATCTCATTACAGATCATCAGCTGTGTGTGGCCGAGACACATCAGTGCCCATAGGTTTAGTTCGTATTGATCATCAAATTTCAGTTTGAGCAAAGATTGAAGCTCAGTGTCCAATTTGATGTGGTCAGTTGTTTGATTTGTTGACTTTGTGATTCTTCTGCTGCACAGATTAAATCAGGGAAGCACTTTGTGTCATGGGTCTTAATGTGGGTCTTTTTAAATTGGAAGCTGTAGAGTCTTTATCACACTGTTCTGCTGCCTTCAGATGACTGCATGGCTTATTGAATTGAAGGGAAAGCTTTCATTCTGATAAGTCCAAAATTACTCACTAATTTATAGATTGATACACATTTTAATGGTAACAATTAAATTGTGCTTAGGAAGATTTTAATTCACATTAATTAACATTGACCCTGTACACGTTCAAAATATTTAGTTCCCACCTGACAGAATTACAGGACAGGTTGAGTGTTCAAGTCTGTCTTCAAACAACAGTCATGTGTCCATATGAACATGCAGACAGTTTTTGTTTACTGTTATGATTCCTCTTGTTCACACTGGCCACCAAAGAAATGTGCCCTCACTATAAGCGTAAAGCTCATATAATGCTTCAGCAGTCTGTGCTAGTGGATATCTTAAATTATTCTGTTAATATAAAATTCCCTCTGTTTCTTTGGACAGTGTTTCCCTGTTGAGCTGCAGCAGAAGGGTAGTAATAAAAAGATAAAAGCTTTAGATATTCTTTTAAAAAATGTTTTTGTACACAGAACTGTAGATTTTATCTCTTGTCAATTGGATCTATTAAAGGTCATTATGAACAGGAGGAATGATAATAAAGTATAAATATTCTGTTCAGAAAAGCAACTTATCAAGTTGAGTATATGCTTAATCCAGCCCAAATTCTGAAATGTACAATATCATATTTTTTATGATATATGATGTTGCCACTAAACAGCTATTGGTGTACAATATACTGTACAGGGAAGTAGGGAAATGAGGGTCAGAAATTATAGTGGAGAAGACTGAGAAAAAAATAATAATAATAATAAAAAAGATTTTTTTTTTTTTAAACCTAAATTAATTATCAACTCAACCAGTGGCAGTTTCATGCATATGTAGATTGTGGATATTGTTATTTCATTATATTTGTATTAGAGCTATCGCAAGCAAATATAAGTTATATGTCTACACATGCCAGCATAGAAAAAAGAAACTGTAAACAGAACATTAGGAAAGCATTGTCTCAGACAGATGAGATTAACAAATCAGGCTGTAACTGATAAAGATCCTGTACTTTAATGACACCACCAAAAAAAAAAAAAAAAAAAATACATCCAATAGCCTCCATCTCCCTCCATCAAACTACTGCATCATTACTGTGATTGTTGGTGTGTGGGTGATGCCAAGAGGAGAGAGGGAGAGAGGGGGGTGTTGTCAACAGACACTGTCAGATAGTTGGACACAAAGCAAAAATTAATGTTAAATAAAGATTATGCAAGGTTTCACATCGTAACTCATTTTGCATCAGGCATGGAGTCGGGCATAGAGTATAGGTTCAAAGGTGCAGTTGAATGAACATAGTTAGTATTTATAATATTTAATAAAGGTTTATAACAGACTGTAATGTAGCTTCAAGCAGTTATCATCTTATAAATGTGTTGTCAACAACTTAAATCTTCTTGGTGGCTGGTGTACAAACAGATACTGTTATGCCAATATAAAATGTGTCTTCCTGGTAGAAATCACACTTGCTGGCAAATACTGAGCATCAATAATCATTTAAAATGTACTTATAACTGCTAACACCTGCTTATATTACAATCTGCTGTTATTATTATTATATCATTATTTGATTTATGCTATGCTTATCAGTGAGAACCATGGACCCTTAAGTAAAGTGTTTCCACTATTCCTCCTATGCGCTTAGGTTCCTCGATGAAGAAGCAGGGGATGTGGGGAAGTAAAAAAAAAATAAACAAAGTGCAAGAAAATACTATTTTTTTCATTAACAAACTAAACCACACAAGACATCTTAAGGTGCTGGTTTCGAGCAAACAAGACAACCAGGGTCTTCACAAAATAAATGGTCTAAACCATTGATCCAAACTAAAAGAAACAGGTGAGACCGTTAAGACAGCATCCTCATTTGCGCAACGAGCAATAACCACTGCATACAGCCCACACGCTACCAAACACTGCCCTGGGCGCTGGCTGGGCTCCCTCTCTCCACTTATATACATACTCCTGCTGAGTAGTCACTCAAAGCAGCTGTGTGCTATAACAGGGCTCCATAGCATGGAGTTTAGATGACACTAATCTATGATCAGATTATGTGACAGCAGTGTTTTAATGTAACCTTCAAAAAGTTTGTAAAATTTTGTGTAATTGACTCAGCCTTTTAGGGAACAGAGCCCTGGCACTCATTCTTGACTAAAACACAATTTATTACTGTACATCAATATGTTTCTGTTGCACTTTTACCCAGTATGAAATACTAAACAGAGCTACATTGTTTTTTGGTGCAATGGGTGCTGAAATGTCTGATTAGTTTGGTAACAATACATTATCTTTCTGCCCAGGTATATGGCTCCAGAGGTCCTGGACGACTCCATAAACATGAAACACTTTGAGTCTTTCAAGCGAGCTGATATCTATGCCATGGGACTGGTCTTCTGGGAGATCGCCAGCCGCTGCTCTATGGGAGGTGAGGATCAAATGAGAGGGGGCGGAGAGGGTGAATCATTGAGTGAGTGAATGGGAGGTTGACAGATTAATGGGGGGAGTGATGGATGAATGGAACAAGAGAGGAGCAGAATCAATTATGGAAATATGCACACACCGGTATTTGCATAGATGGAAGGACGGATAGTTTGAAAATGTAACATCTAACCCCATTTAATGTAAAGGGAAGTCAAGCCAAGTCAATTTGTATTATAAAGCACGTTTAAAAACAACAGGAGGTAACTCCAAAGTGCTTTAGTCACAGCAGATGGATTAGTAATACAATAATATATAGAGCACCACCCCTATTTGCAACTGAGAGAGAGCGCAATGGATCAACCCCATTTACAGGAAATCGCAATAGTCCAACCCTGAGGTGATAAAAACATGGATGATTGTTTCCAGGTCCTCCTGGGATAAAAAACTGCTTTAATTTGGCTCTGGTCCTGAGCTGATAAAAGCTGCCTTTCACAACCAAGGTTTTTTAACCACTCTGTGTCACTTTGTAGCAAGGAAACTAAGCATATTGTTCCAGGGTAGGGACAAGATTTTGGAGGTCCAAATCTTAATATTGATTTGTTCTCCTTGCCAACATTTCATGTAATCTAAACAGGATTCTTCAGCAAGCATTCCCGTGAGAATAAAAGGAGACCTGAAATTGTACCCTGAGAGATTCCACAATTATTGGGAGCAAGGGATGAAGAACAGTCTATATCTCAGATAAACCAGAATATGAACCGCATTTCTTATTTTTCTGGCAGGCATCCATGAGGACTACCAGCTGCCATACTACGACCTGGTTCAGTCAGACCCATCAGTGGAGGAGATGAGGAAGGTGGTTTGTGAGCAAAAGCTTCGGCCCAACATTCCCAACCGCTGGCAGAGCTGTGAGGTAGGACACGTGTTACTGAATCTGATTCTAACTCACTTTGCAAAGATGTTGAGTGGTTACATGGAGGGCTCAGATTTTTCTATTTATCCAAAATGTAATGAGGTCGAGTGCGGAAAGGCTTCAATCCATTTATTCAGTTTTACATCATTTACCTTTCTGTCACCCATTTTATTCAACTTTATCTATAGCAGCTAAATGTTTAATACATGTCTGAAAATGATGTGTCAAAACCAGACATTATTACTATTACCAGGTAGTTGAAGGGGGGCCAACAAGGTAGTGTTAGAGGTGGTTAGATGAGACGAGTGTGGTGAAATGGACCTCACCTGTCATGCTGATGGGTGAACCTTGCTTTTAATTGCCTGTATAATAATCAGTTTTTAAGTCAGGACTCCTCACCAAATCCCCCTAAAGTAACTTGACCTGCTTGTATACAGAAACAATACACACCTGAAAGACCACTAACTATCAGGGCATCGCTGCCTGACACACTCCTGCTGTAAGAGAAATCAGATGGTCTGCGGAGGAAAAGGGCAGCTCCTTGGTGCACTCTGTTGATTACGAGTTAAAGTTTGTTGAGAAGTGGAGAGTAGGAGGTGGCATAGAATTTGAGAGTTGGCCAGCATCAATTCTCTATACAGGAGAAGCCTTGCCAGTAGTCTGCTGTTTTCAGATGGGGAGGCCAGTTGTATTCAACAGTAACTGTGAATCTCAAAGGCCTGGAGTCATTCTCAATGACACCACTCAATCGTGTGACACACACACACACACACACACACACACACACACACAATCACACACAATCCCACAGTCCCCAGCGAGAAAGAAACCACTCAACTTGCAGGAGGAGAAAGTGTGTGTTGTATGTTGTATTGTAAGTGTGTGATGGTTTCAGGTCCTTCTTCTTTATTTGTCTTAAAATGTGACTCAGCTTATACAGCAGCTGCTGTACAGGGGAGGATATGACTTTTAACAGTGTTATTTTAGCTCGGATCAGCCCAGATCCAGATCTTCAGGATTCACATCCACCAAAATGTGAATCGTGAGATTGTCATAGTAGGAAAAAACACTTATGATACTCTTGGTTTTTGTACAAAATCGGTAAGCATTAGCGTTAACCTGAGTCTTGCTGTTTTAGCTGCACCTCAAAACACCACTCTAAAAAATCACATCACCACTAATTACCACTGGAGTTACTCTTTGAACATATGCTAAACAGACATCAGGACATAAAGAGTTAAATCTAAATGAGTGAAGTTTTGTTATGAATTTGGATTCAGACATGTGGATGTACTTTGGATTAAGCCCATTTAACAACATTGTTTAATCCTAGATAGTATGCACCCCTCAGATTTTTTTTTTTTTTGTGTTTCTGTGACTCCTATGTTCAGTAGCACTAAATATTTGTGTATGTTGGACAGCACCATATTATTGCTAGTCAAGTGTCAGTTTATTAGGTCCAGCTCCAGCTGCAGTCAGTTTGCTTTGAGTCAGATTAGATGACACTTCCCTGGTCAAACCAGACTTCTTTATAAACATAGACTCTTATAAGCAGCCAACTCTCTGCAGCCCAAACACACCACTTAAAGCTGGATATAAACAGATCACAGCACGCAGTCTTTGCCGCATAATGTCAGTGTATCAGTAATGCATGTATTACTGATTCCTCTGCTCATGTACTTCCTACAGCGAACTTCGCTACCTTACTATGTTGTACTAAGTTAAATTAAATGCAGGCTTTCTCAGTAGAGAACCAATGTTCAGGGTTAGATTTTGTTCCCCTTGCTTTCAGGACTCTGTATATATTTTCTAACTGTATAGCTTTTATACCTGTGGAAAGCTACAGCAAGGCACCATGGTTTTTATTTAGTTTAGAATATCTAAACTAAATCGTACCTGAGGAATGTAACAGAATGATGAATGGAGCCTTTAAATATTAATAAGTAGCAAATAGAGAAGTAATATAAGTTGGGATTTTACCCATTTATGTAAAAATTTCAACACCATTTGTACCAAACCCACATTTTTCTCAAAGCTGTAACTTTGAGAAAAACCAACAATACATCTGCTTGGATATCAAATGAAAAAAGGTGCTCCTCATCATAACTCCAGAATTTTAAATTCAGACATTTTATTCACTGTCCTCGGTATCAAATCCAGTTGGTTGTTAATCATGTTTCCATGGTTACAGTTAATGCAGAATGATTTTCCCCGATGGAGATTTGCCAAAGTGGAACCAAACATCATCTTTAAAACACAAAGGTAATAGTTTAAGTTCTAAAGAAGTCTAGAGAAGTTTTTTTAGTTAGGTATTTTTAGCCCCATCCCAGTCTGAATCCGTATAATACCTCTTGGTATTATACCTTGGTTCAGACCAAGTCCGAACAACGTGTGTCAATTATCTGTCACTTAATATCTCACACCCCCCTTTTTTCTAATGGGCTTCATTATCCAAATATTGAAGGCTTCAAAAGCACAGAGTTGATTATTGATGTGACCTGACAGTGATCTGTCACTCTGCTGGATTTATTGGTACTAAATAAATACTTCAAATAAATACTTCACTCTTGGTTGTATAGCTGTGTTACAGAGTGGAGCTTCTTCCTTCGGAAATGATCTTTGACAAGGAGGTGTGTAGCGAGCACACAAACCGCCAACAGCCAAGTTTGATTTAGTCCTGTCATCAAATTACTGACAGAATGAACATTGATTAGCGACAGCTGATGCGACTCACTACTGGTGACGTTTGTTATTTTAACCATAGAACACTACGCTCCACACCGGCTATAACCGACTGGCTGCTGGCCACATGATTTATACACTGCTTTGCTAATGATTTTTATTATAATTTATATCGTCTTATACAGCAGGATTCTGTACAGGAGAGGATTCGACTTTGATCACTGTCATTTTAGCTCAGATCAGCCCAGATCCTGTAGTGCAGTGCGTGATCAAGCTTGACTTGGAGCAAGTACATACAAAATAAAATGCTGAAGATTTCTGTCGATCACTTTCAAGAATAGGGGGAAAAGGAGATGATGCATCAGGTGTGAGATACCACTCCTGTTTAATGATCATGGAAGAAAATTTCATCAGAATCTTTGCATTCACGCCCACATATTTCTCCTCTTTTATAATGTAATATGGCCCAATTAGTGTCCGTATTTTATTTATTTATTGATTTATTGTCAATTTCTTTCTCACATTTGATCAGATACCCAGATATCAGATACCAACCATCTAGGCCTTCCTCCAGTATATACACAAGCTCTAGTTTTTCAAGACAAATCAAAGATCTGATTTTTGTTTTTGTTTCCTAATGGTAAAACTTTTTTTGGCTGTTTTATTTCCACCTGAACCATGAACCATTATGGACTCTGTTTTGACTTATTTACTTGTAGTTGTTGTGGAAGTGCAGTCCATATATAGTTTAACCACTATTTTCAGTTGAGATCTGGTTTCACTGTTTGGTCTGGAGAGAAACACAGGAATGTCTGCATCAGCTCACACACACCAGGCACACAACAATCCTCTCATATTCACACAACGATGATTGACACACTCTGGAACAACGATACCCGCCCATGTAGACTGATGAGCAGGTTTATTAAGTTGAAATGGCAGATGTAGACGTTTGCACTGCTCAATCAATTGTTAGCAAAAATTGCTGCTTGATGGTGCTAGTGTGGCACTTCAACTCCCCCATTTGACCAATTTCAGGTCTTATCTTGTTTTAATTCTTTCTTTATATCCCTTTTAGCTGTAATGCTTTGTTCATGTTCTATTGCAGCATATTGTGTTGATTTTAAAAAAAGAAAAGAAAAAAAGAAAAGCGTCTGACCTCGAGCAAGGAAAACAGTTGACGTCCCCGCAAACACATTTTCATTGATATGATCTCAGGCATAACAACACACCCGACTGTACACATCACATGTACAAATGTACAAATCAACACGAACAACTGAAATATTTCTCTGACTAAATCTGATCAAATGAGACTTCTCAGGGTCTAAAGGATCTATTCGAGGATCCTAGGTTTAGAATTTAGACCTTGTCCAGTTGTTGCTGTTGAATGCACTAGCTTTTTAACAGTGACATGACTCAGGAGGGAGCTGACCAGTCCACCATTAAATCAGAGGGACAGATTAAAGGAGACTTATCCTGCTTTTCCTTCTTTTGTCATATATATAAATGTGACGTTGTCCATATTAAATGTGTTCAAAGGTTCAAATAATGAGGTCAAGGTATGTAAAGTAATCCCTGTGAGACAAAATCTCCTTCAGACATTAGACATTAAACAGTTTTTTCTACATAGATAAATCTGTGTTAAACCAAAATCACCTCATCACAGATGCCTTTATACAGTTGTTCCCTCTCAGTGAAGCCAGTTCTCCCATAACAATGGTGCAGGTTTACTAAACAGTTGTTTGGCGATTAACATTTTATTAGTTTGTGTCAGAATATCAGCTCATATCCCACACGTACAACTATTAACAGACAATCACGGATTGTGTTTGAAGGATTAAACTCATTACTATGTCGCACAATAGCAGGTGATGGCTGTAATATTTACTGAACAGAGACACCCTGCTGATATTAGTGCTGTTCACTCTGTTGTTCTGGATCACATTCAGGCCCAGACACATACGGATTCATCTGAGACATTTCCATTTCCTCTCAATTATGATGCTGAGTAGTTTTACAGTTTGCTTTCAGAACCTTTGCATCAGTAAGAGGATGAATCGGTGCTCGCAAGCCCTGGCTGCAGCCCCTCAGGAGGCTTATGGAAGGTGGCCAATCAGAGGAAAGTGGGCTTTTAGAGAGGGGAGGGGGGCTTAAAAAGCCCAGAGCTAACATTGCCTGTTTCAGTCAGAAGTTCAACTGGGGGGTTATGTAACAGGCAATATGAGATAAATAAGTTTTTTTTTTTTTTAAACTGTGAATCATGGAAAGCTGCTTTAGTGGAGTCCCAGAGCTGGAAATGAGCATAATAGATCCCCTTTAAAGTAACTGAAGCAACTAATTCTGAAAGATATTTATTATATAAGAAACAAGCTTCAGCTAGCTCTGCTGCAGGAGACGGTGGTGATAAATTAAAAAAAAAAAAAAAAAAAGGCGTGTGTGCAGCAGATTGCTTGTTCATGGCGGTTTGGAGTTGGCACCGGTCCACCTGATGAATGGACGACTGGAATGTGTCGGCTGTCTTAATGAGCTCTGTAGGAAGTTTCACAGATGATGCACTAGCATCTCACCAGACGGACACTGTGAGAGACTGAGACACACACACGTACAGACACAGACAGACATGTTGACTCATACATACCAGATGCTGTTTACAGCCCCGCCAAGGGAGACGTGAAGAAATTAGTGTAAACTCTGGAAGATTCAGTCTGGTTGTGATGTCTAGTTGGAAACAAGAGGGAAGACTTTCCTTGAAAACCAGTTGGGTTGAGCCATATTTCCCAGAAAAAAAACAAGATCAAGATTATATAACACTAATGCAAGATTTCCTGCTTTAAGCTTCAGGTTTTTGATGAGAGCAGACGGGTCAGGAAACAACATCAAAAATCTTCTATTGAATCCTGGGTTCAGAATTAAGATCTTGTGCAGTTGTTGCTGTTTTGCAGTTTTGTATCTTTTCAGCATAAATTCATTTAAATCAGCGGCTTGTAAAGAAACTACAGTATGTACTGGTCCACTTACTACCAGCTATGTTCAACTACAGCGCTCAGTTGTCATCAGGTGACCATAAATGACCAACTGTTATTATGACAACTGTGTCACCTGAAAGCTCTGGGAAACGTTGCACTGTTGTCAAAAACAATCCAACTTCTCCACACATCTGTCTTCTTTGTATACACAACAGACAATCAGTGTATTTCACAAGACCTCAGACTGTTGTTGCTGAGTTTCTATTGACTGTCCTGTTTCTCCTCTGCAGGCCTTGCGGGTGATGGCAAAGATAATGAGGGAGTGCTGGTATGCCAACGGTGCCGCCCGACTCACCGCTCTCCGAATCAAGAAAACCCTGTCCCAGCTCAGCCAGCAAGAGGGAATCAAGATGTAGACACAGCTACCAAACACACACACACATGCACACACACCTCTGACTGGCATCCATATCGTTAGCATTACAGCATTTATTATCTTCATTAGTATTCATCAATTGTTCCTCCCCTTTGGTTTGAAGAGAAGTGAAGATTATTTTTGTCTTATCCCATTTCATTCATCAAACTGATGAATCCTGCACCTGAAACTCAGGAACCATCTATGTGTGTGTGTTGCGCTGGGCAGACATACACACATTAATGGCTGGATCGATGGATGAATGGATGGATGGATCTGATGAGGGGTGGATGTTTCTGAAGGGGATAAAAGAAGCATTAAAGGACGCCTCCACTCGTCATCCTCCATGTTAATTTGCTATATTCATCCCATGAAGTCTCTCTCAAAGACCCACAGAGGCACTTGGTGTCCATCTCAACTCTCGCCTCCACCCAACCAATAAGAGCTCACACCTCATCGGGTAAACTAAAGGCCAGACAGGTAGCTGGGAATCACCTGGGAGGTCTCTGAGCTGCCGGAGCTTTGCTCTCATCTCCTCACGTCTTCATCATCACCTCCTCATTTGTATATTAGCATTTCATTCTTTACTTCAGAGGGTTAAGCTACTCTTCAGTGGGGCTGCAAGCTGCTTATTTACATTTTTGAATAATATATTACATCATGAAATATACAGATTTCCTAAGTGTGAAAGGATGGGTTAAAAAACAAAACATTTGATTGAATCAGATATGTTTATACATGGGCTCAACACATTTTACAAACATAATTCAAATACACACTCTTGAATGAGTGTAACTGTGCTACAACTCTGCCAATGAATATCTGTTTAAAAGGACATGTATAGTAACAAACAAATGTCATTTTTGTAAAACTCAACCAAAAAATGTTTGACCAATGAACAACAACGATCTGTATGTTGTTTAATAAGAAAATAAAATTAACGTTAGTTCTTGGATGTAAAAATTCAAGTCAAGTCAGAATCTACTGGACCAGCTGTGTCTAGTCAGGTTCAGTGTTGACTTGTCACATCTGCCCAGTGATTGGACAGTTTACTAGTTTTGTCTTTGAATTTTAACTCAGACATTTTATAATTGGAAAAATCTTTTCCATTTTTGAAGAGGTACACTGCACATTTTCGTGCTTTTGAAATGAAGCATTTCTATTCACTGGCTCAGAAAAGGGAGCAGCAGAATGAGCAGCCTCTTGACCCACCTCCTCTTAATCAGCCAGGGTCATTAGTATTTCAGTGAGTTAAGACTATTCAACAAAGAAGACGCGAGGTTTGCAGCCCCACTCCTGAGTCGCTTCACAGTAGCACTGGGGACTGAAGTGAGGATCATGGGACAGTCTGCAAGCCGCCCTGTAGGGGCTCACACAAACGTTGGCTTCATCTAGTTGAGTAGTGAGCAGAATCATCTCTGCAACAATTTTGCACCAGTTTTTCAGTTGTTACTGTTGTATTTCCCCGTCTCCCCTCATATCGTCAGGGAGTCGGACAGGTCAGTTTAATTTATTATTTCTTTTTTTTTTTCTTTGTTAATTTTCTTTTTGGTGGCAGGGGATCTGTTTTGCAAAACTAAACTGGACATGATGACCTCATTCATTTTTGGCAAACATGCTGCAACATATGCAATATACAGTAGATAAATGTGTCTATTTTCTATACTCTGCTCTGCTAAACCACAAACAACAACAACAACAACAACAATCAGCTGCCACCATGCCTTCCAAGCCAGCTGTTACCGGAAAGTGCCAGTGCTTTAAAAAACCCAACTCCTCTCATGTTGGTCGCTGTGGAGTGTGTTTGTTCTTGCGTGTATGCAGCTCTGTGTATGTGTGTGTGTGTGTGTGTGCGCCAGAGGAGGCCCGTGGGAGCCCTGCCGAGCATACAGCAAGCTCGTACTATGCACACCCAAGAAGTAGGGATGGAAAACCCAAGAGGGGACACGCACACAGACGCACACCGCACGTCACAGCACCCACAACGCAGCCGACACCCTGGTGCCATTTCGTCAACCTTCTCCCCCCTCTCACCTGAACACCTGACCACCTCAGCAACAACTCATTGTACAGCTTCTCCTCTCAGCGGACTGAGTCTGGAAACTGAGCTCCAGCACCTCAAACTGTGTTTAGTTGGAAAAACTTCACCACAAAAACTTACAGCGGCTTTCAAAAAGAGACAAAAAGACTTGTAAGCATTACTGATGTTGCCCTATAAATGTAAACTCTTGGATTTCATTTTTTTTTGTTTGTTTTTTTTTTTTTGTTTGTTTTTTTTTTATGTTCTCACGTGTTTGTGCCGTTGACAGCGCAGCAGCGCAAATCAACCTTTCAAGTGTTTTCTTCTCTGTAGGATAATCAACAAAAAAAACAAAAACAGTGAGGTACATTCATTTAAATATAGCAAATGGATATTTACTAAGCCATAGGTTTTCCAGGTTGTTTCATTTTTTTTCTTTTTTTGTGGCAAGGTCTTTTTCTACTAGAATGTACATTTACGAAAAAAAAATATGAAAAAAATGTGTAAAATGGACAATTTTTGTCATTTCAGCTTAGCAAGCCTTAAGGGACCAACGCATAAGAGTCAGGATCTGCTCTTATTTTTCTTTCCCTTTTTCTTTTTTGTTTTATTTTAAAGATATATATACACATATATACATATATATATATGTATGTATATATAAATTGATTACTAAAGGTAAAGTCTACTAAAGGTAGTGTCATGATTCTATCTATAGGACGAAAAAATATATGTAGCACCTGATGTAAGTTTGTTTCCGTCAAGTGTTTGTCCTGTTGCCAAAATTGCCAGACATCTAAACCCGATCTATCTTATTTCTACAGATCTGCTTGTGTCTAATCCATCAAAAGCACTTGTCTGTCAAAATTAACTGAATAATTAGATACAGTTTAAATACACAATTTATTAAATGGTCAATAACTAATGTGACCAGTAAATTAGATCTGCCGGACAGTGCTACACTCAAAGAAATCCCACGGTCTCTTGATTGTTCAGCAATAAGTGCACTTCTGAACCACTGCAGGGTTTACCTGTGTGGCAATTTGGATGTCGGCGAGTCCGTCTGTCTCCATTGTTTTTTTTCTTACATAATGGATACATAATGTATTGATGTGCTGCTACTTAGTTGTCCACCTCACTCTCTGAGTTGGGGTGAGAGCTGCCGTTGGATGTAAATATACTCAGATTGCCTGAATCTGATCATTCTTGTGCCATTTTGCTCTGACGCAAATCCAGCGCATTTGTCATTTGGTGGGCAATCCTCTCGAAGACTTGCTGAAGTGTGTTGAAGAGTTGTTTTGCAGCTGTCGTTCATGGAGGCGCAGGGAGTCCACCCCTTCCACCCACTGCAGCAGCCCGTGTCATTGAGTTCTTCCTCTCTGGTTCAAAGTGAAGATCAGTTCAATCCGTTGCTGTAGTAGAGTAGAAAGCTGCAGCCTCATGGACCATGGTTGAAAGCCACTGTGCCAATCTATCAGTGGGGTTCAGAGTATCTTGTCCTCTCCACTTTGTTGCCCACAGAGTTGGAAATGCATTTAGAGATATTTTCCTCGACTGGAAGCCCAAGTTTAAAGGAGGGAGAGCAGAGAAAACACATCAAATTCTTATTGAGATTCTGATTACTTCAGTAAAAAGTACTTTCTCTCCCCTCTTGTTGACCTTATAGCAACTGATAATGTAATAACGGATAAACGTCGTAATTTGTCAAAACTCAAAACTGCATTATACCTGTAAAAATGTAATAAAACCCTTTGAGCATTTAATTACAAGACGATGTAATAGAAGTACTAATGCACCTCTTTTTAAGGCAATTATTGCCAGTCAGAGGAAGCCAAGTTCCCTCTACTTGCCAGACATTTTTACTCAGTCCATTGGTTTCTGACAGTCTGTCTAAAACAACCAACAAAAAAATGAGAGCTTGACTGTTGAAATGACAGCAGATAGAAAAAACAAAAACACAATCTCCACTCAGCTCCAGAGCTTTCACAGGTATCACCCAGCCTCATTCAGGCAAAGCTCAGACAGCCATCAGTATGTTAATGTAAATAATGTTGCAGAGTTGGTTTTTGTCATCCCCGCAAATAAACCTAAGATCAGCCAACAGGGAGTCTGGAGTGTTAGAATAACATGAGGTTTAAACATCTAGCAGCAGCAACAACAGACTTTATTTGGTGGTGAAGACTGTGGTATAAGCAAAGAAATGGAGATTTGGGTCAAGATTAAAGCTTTTCAACAGGCTACCTGCTCGTCTTTTATCAATACTGTGCAGTCTGTGTGGTATGTAAGTTATTGTAAAATTTACATTATCAGTTGCTGCAGGCTTTATTCAGCAATCCCCTTGTCGTCCTTTGAAAAAAATGACACTTTGGTAAATAAGAAGAAAACAAAAAGAGTTTGACTAAAAGCAGTTAAGGTGTGGTGTGATGTTCCCACCTGTGTAGTTCCACTGTTCAGAGTCGTTCTCGTGAATGAAGTATTATGAAATATGTAGAAATGGTCAGCAGGGACAGAAAGTGACATAAGCCTTGTAAATATCTTGTGGAGTAAACAACAGAAAAAAGCTATCCTGATATTTGAAGAAAGCAAAGTGGATATTGCTGCTATATTAAATACAAAAAAGGGTGACAGACTATGCTGAATTAAATGTTAACTGTGTAAACTAGTGGGCCAACTGGGTGTTGCCAGGGAAATCCAGGGCCAAGGATTCGTCTTTCTAAGCCATGTGGGTTTGGGGCACGGGTTGGGGATTGGTCGTGGTATGGGGAACTCCAAATTTTAAATCTCAAAGTATCCCTTTAAGTAAGCCCTGGCTAGCCCTGCTGGGCCTTTGGGTGGGATTGAGACTGTACAGTGTGTGTATTCCATTAGCAATGCCATTCTCTGGGACATTAGCAACAACAAAAGCTCAACTCAACAGCACCTCTGGTATGCCTCTACTAGGACAACCTTCATTCTGTCTTAAAGTCACCAGCAGCCTTGTACTTTTTCTTTTCAAAACCCAAGATGACTTAACTGTAAAAAGATGTTTGCACCCAATTGTTTTTCTCTTGTGGTCTTTATACAGCAGTCTTTTTTTTTTCCTTGATTCTCTCTTGCCTTTCTCTCTTGTCATTCCATGTCATTCTGTAATTGACAAAATAGATTATCTCCTAGCTACAAGGGCCACACTTCACTGCAGCCGGTTCATTTTCTCCATAAGAGGCCAACAAACTCCCAATTATCCCTGCTTACTTTTACTTTTTCATCTCTCTAACCTCAGATCTAAAGGAGTATGGTTGAGACAAACTGTTTTGTATGATGCACTGAAACAGTTGGCACTTCTTGGTGGTCTCTCCCTTAAGGCATTGATGATATTGTTGCAGATATACACAAGTTAAGGGTAGTAGTGTGGAGAACGATTAAAGGAAGCTTGAGAGAAGTTGAAACTTCCTTTTGGAAAGTTGCAAAAATAGTTGGACAAACTCAGAAAAGCACTTTGTTTATCACTGAGGCCTTTAAAAAGTACTCCATCAATTTAGCACCATAACATTGACTAACAATAGATAGTTTATGGACATATTTTTAATTCAATACCCTTTCCTTCTTGTCCAAACCTAAAGACGATGCAACTGGACCAATCAGATGAGTTTACCCCATAGGATTCTCCAGATTCCCTGTTCGATGGCCCGAGCTGGCCCTCCACACCTTTGCAGTGTTGTAATTGGAGGGGCTTTGGGTCAGAAACCCACCAATCTGACCAACGTCATGAATGACTTAGGGGAGAGTGTCTTGAAGCTATGAAACACCTTTGCATTCAGACATGGTATTTTGTACAGACCTTTGTTTGGAGCACACGTTGACTTTAGGCCGTTCCTCCTTTTGTCTGGAAGTCATTGGGATTGAAAACCTATAAATTGTGCTTTTCCTTCCTTAATTTGGGGGTTATTTTGGTTTGGCAAACAAATTTTACTTAGGCATTGTGACCACTGAACCTTTTACAAAGAAAACCCGCTTGTACCTCCTCTTTGAGAAGCTTGCCCTCACTCTCCATAGCTCAGATTAAAGGGGAGAGGAGGTCAATGTACACTGCTGATGTGCAGCCATCATGCAATTTCAAACATCGGTCCACTGGTCAACACAGGTGAAGGTTGTGAATGGGATCAGCAAAGCGGCCGAGCCGTTTAGTGACTCAAACCCATACGAAGAGATAAGCTCTGATTGTTAGACGTGGTCAAATATGCAGCCTTTTCATGCTTTACTTCTGAAGCTAAGAAAGGTACAAAACACATGGCTTTTTATTCTTTGTGTGCATTGATGGAGGGCCAAAACAGGGAGGTAACATAAACTATGCCAGCAGCTCTACCGCTTCAAACCACGCACTGAGAAATTCCTACAGCCATGAATGTATCAGCCCTCTCAGAGTCAACAAACCAATCCGAGCACAACCTGCATAACTCAGCCCAAAGGTCATGGCAGCAACTTTGTGAGCATGCAAATATCCGCCGCACGGGTCTGTTTCTATCTTTGTCTCTTTCTCTTGTTATGCAAAGTCTGGGCCCAATTGTGTCTGCCCACTCAGTCCCACTGGATCACACAAGGTTGAACGACCTATCTATGCTAGCATGATCCACACACTGTGATGAGGTCCGCGTTCGGGTCAAAGGATTAAATCATTCTCCCTTCATGGTTGCCCTCCATCATCTCAGAGACCTGCTGTATAATGGTCTCTATTGAAGCATGTGCAGTAGTAAAGAGCCACGGAAAGAGTTAAGGTTGACGCGACGAGCGGCTTGAGTCACTGAACGGCTCGGGCTTTGCGACAAACTGTTTTCTTCTCCAGTTCGATGCTGCAGTGAGGCCTTTGTGGCAACAAGGGTAGCAGAAAGCTTTATCATGTTTTATTTGGTGCCTATGTTTGACAAGACTTCTTTTACTTTTCACCTCGAATGACAAGACTGCATGTGATTGTGTGTCTGCATTGATGTCTGCATTACCTGCTTTATAGATGTCATCCAAAAGCTGAGAAGATCTTAAAAAAAGTATAATTAACATATTAAAAAGGTCACTTAATCAAAAAGAAAATACCTCCTTTTAAAGACCAATGTGTTTTACCTCACTGTATATATATATTCTTGATTTGTTTACTCCAAGTTTGCAATTTATCTTTCTCTTTTGTTTCTATGAAATGCTTAAAAAAGTTGAAGAGAATAATTTTGTTTTCTTTTCAATGGTACTTTTGTCAAATGGCATTGTATTGTGTTTGTGTTGTGCCCAAGCAGTATACTATTCCTCTTTTACCATGCTCTGTATATGACCTTGTTGGTTGTGTTCTGCGTGAGCTGTACAGTCAAAGCGCTTTACAAATGTCCAAGCCCCTTTCTGAGCTCTGGTACAAATGCCTTGTTCAATATATTCTTTTTGTTTAATGAAAAAAAATGAAAAAAAAGAGTTGAAGTGGAGGTGGAGGAGGCTGGAAGTGAGGGGAGGGACTGTACACCCCTACAGCGAAAACCCCTCAACAACTGTTGAACCCTCCTCACCTCACAACCCTCTTGGATTTCTAAACATATTATAATCTTGACTTTTTTTATATAGTGTGTACAGATGAATGAGAGATCAGCATAGGAACTAGAGGATTGACACTTATGTTAACTTCTAACATAGCTGGAGTAGAAAATGGTGTGAATAAAGAAACAAGGTTTCACTACAAGTTTTGTCTTCATTTATTTCATATGTCTTCATTTATTTCATCGCTATTGAAGAGTCAACCAAACTCAGTGGTTTAGAGCACAGAGGTTATTTAACAAGTCTTTAAAGGTCCACGCAGTCTAAAGGTAGACCATGCGGTCTCAGATTATAAAACAGGTCTAGGGTCTATATTTATACTGCGAAAGTCTTCAGTTCACAGAGAAATGCTCATGGCCTGTATTCAGAAACTGAGCCTTAAAACCAGCCGTCAGAACTTCTGTAACTTTGTGATGGCAAAAAAAAAAAAAAAAAGGAGAAAAAAACACTGTCCAGCCTTGTAGGATTCAGCTCAACCAAAGGCATCGTATGGTAGATTATTATGCCTGGAAAGAAATTACTCAACAAAATGCAAATACTCAATGTTAAATGCACATCAAAGTTGATGCACAAGTAACACTCATCCTTTTGTCGGCGTCACATCGACTGTGGGAGGCACCAGAGCATGCTAGGTACAATAGCAATATCCAAAATGGCTCCCCAAAAACATCAGGCAACTGGAGTCTGAACTGAATAATATCAGTGCGTGAGATCATTATCTTTTGTCAAAGCACTCTCATTTGTTAGTTAACATTTCTTTTGCTTAAGATTTTTCAGAACATTTTTAACATTGTGTTTTTAAAAAGCAACAGACACAAAATTAGCTAATAAAAATTGTAGTCAAGATCCATGAGAAATTCAAAAATAGTTATTTCTAAGTCTATATTTTGGACGACCCGCGCACCATCGTGGTATCTGAAGCATATTAAGTCTCGGATAAAACTATGAGTCCATGTAGAATCCATGTAGTAAGATACAGCAGCACATATTAACTGAGAGCAGGTGAATCCAGTAGATTCAGCAGCTCTTGTGTCTTGTCACTCGCTGTAAAACATACTGAGCAGCAGATGGGTGCACAGTGAGGGATCAATACGAGTCCCCCATGGGGAATGTGGGCAACAGAGCCAGGAGGTGGATGCTGAGTTGGGGCTGAGTTAAAATGCACCAGGAGTTTTCATCATCGGCAGGTGTGTGCAGTACGAGGCGGCCTGTTGAGGGGGATGTCCGTCTCACAGGCTTGGTTTCGACCTAGCGCATTAAACTGCGAGGTCCACAGAGAACAGTTAAAATGCAGTTTATCTTGGTGTCAGCGTGGCACTCAGCAGGTGCAGCAGGTGGGAGTGATCATCGACAATCCCCCGAATGCACCGAGATCACAGAGCGACATGCTAATGTGGCTGTGTGCACAGTGGAGCACCTGCTGCCCCTTCAACTGTTGCGGCATCGCAACTGCAGTGTACGACTGTGTGTGGTGTCAGGTTGCTCTGAATTTCTCGTGTCCTCTGTGACCAAAGGCTCTTTTTGTGTGATGGCTCCGTATAAAATGTTGAAATGTATTTATAGGGAATAATGAGGCGTCACAACTGCAACTTAATCGCAGTATCGATTGCTGTCGGGCGGACTAACCTGAGGCCAGTGGCTCATTTGTGAGAGGAAGTGACTGCAGTTTGTTCTGACGTTGACTGAACCTCTGCTGCGGTGTTGAGGTTCATTTTGATCCATCAGCTCCACTCATTTCAGAGACAGACCTGATGAAGTGCAGCCAGCAGACGGCTCTGATTTACAAGGCTACCAAACTGAAGTGACGCAGGAGGCAGGCCACACAAACACCCACACACCCAAACACTCCCTTACCACTTTTATCTTTACTGAGAGCGATAAACTTCGACTGTGTGATTTTGTTGGTTTTATCCGTGTATTTTTTCTCATGCTCAGTTTTTACGCCATAATTTTTGCTGTAGAGTTATGATTTCTGTCACAACTTCTCCATGACACCTGTGTACTTGTTATTATTTTTCTGCCTTTGGTATGAGTGGTGTTTGTGCTGGGGTCTCGCTCTCTCTCTCTCTCTCTCTCTCTCTCTCACTCTGCTGACCCTTTAAACCCTGCAACAGCATCCAGTCTCCAGCAGATCGCTGTGCCATACAGGCTTTGTTTGGGTGTCACGCTTCCAGCTTAGTTTCTGCCTCAGTCTCAGCTGGAGCCTCGGTCTCAGTTTCCACCTCAGCCTCAGCTTCAGCCTTATTTCCAGTCATCAAACCTGTCTTCTGGTTTTCGCCTGCCTTCAGTCTCCTGCAGCCGGCTCGTGACTGCTCAGCTTCACCAGGTGAAAATAAGAAAGAATTCATCTTTACCTGTCACTGCTGAAGTCCAGCCTCTGATATATGACAATATCGCTACATCTATTGTTCTTTTTTAGTCCTGTTTTTTCCTTCTGTCAACCTTTCCATCCAGAGTGCAGCTAATATCTACCTCATTGTTTTGTTGAGTATTGAACACACTAATCTGAGCTGATGCTGCCTGTTCCTCCTCCGATTCCACACGAACCCTGTGTCAGAGTCAGCAAGGTTATTAAATTATTGTTATTATAATATATGAGCGAATGAATCACTTTTTACTTGAATCATTTGAACATCCTTCAGGTGAAGTTACAGAATGAAATTAATCACAATTAGTCTTTTTTATTCTCTTTGCTGACCCAGTACACATCCATTCAACACCAATTCAAATTATTCAACCTCAATTGAATACGTGGATGTAAAGGAAAAAGCAGTCGTATTCATCAGCGTTTGACAGATTTTCTGATTAACAATGGTCACTTTGAGGAATGGAGACTTTTAGTTGCTCTTTTCTACTAAAGTGTGTTCTCTTTGTGATCGGGAGCATTATTCAGACCCGTCCTTAAAGTCTTAACCACTGCCAGCTCCAATGGTCCAGTTCAGCAGATGGCAACATCAAGACAAAAGGAGTGAACGGAGTGAACAAGCTGTCAGCTGCCACTCTTTTTATCTGCACTATTGCATATTGCCATGGCCACAACAATCACCGAGGCTGTAGACCTTCGAGCGTTCAGCAGAAAAACAGGAAAGAATTACATTCAGCGTCAACGTTCAATTTAAATGTTTGATACTTTTGAATTTCAGCTCCAAGGTTTGTTTAGTTTCCTCAAGGATCTTTCAGCTTGGAGAGAAAAGAGAAGAGATTAAGGAGCCACACTCCACTGTGTTTACTTTTCTACTCTTCTATAGCTGGAACCAAAGCTCGGTGCACCAGGCTACTCAACAGCGACCACAACGGCGACACTTGGCCACTGTGTGAGCAGAAGCCCTGAGCGTCTGTGGCCTCACCAAGCTAGATTATCATCAGCCGCCACCAGCTGCTGTCACCGAGGCTTTCACATGGACGCACACGACTTCACGTAATGCTCTCGCTCCTCCTACGGACGTGGAGCTGCTGCTTTGTTTTTACTGTGACATTTTACACTCACATTAATTCTCAAATAGATAAATAAAATAACTGTTGTTCTGTGTGCATGACAGAAACAAAAAAAAATCCTATCACCTCCGTGGGAGGACAGAGGAGGAAATCTCAGGCGTCTCAAAACCAGAACTGTTTTCATCACTTGATGCCGCTTGAGTCCAATAGGAAAATATGTTTCTGTCATTTTTGTGAACTGACATTTTGCTTTGTCTTCAGCCCTGAGAACCAATGAGGAGTTCGCTCACCTGGGCCTGGTGTGATCTATGCATATGAGCCAGAGCAGCAGTCGGTGTGAGGACAGACCTCCTCTGCAGTGTTCCTCCTTGTCTTTTCTTTCAGCACAAAGACTCTGTTCGCACTTTTCACTCAGAAACTCGCTACACTACTGACTTTACACATTCCTGCCATCTACTTCTTTGTTTTTTTGTGTTTCGTGTGTTCATGTTTTCCATGTTTCATTATTTCCTGTTTTATTTTGGTGGCTCTCGCATGTCCTCTCATTTCAGATCCCTGTTTTCTTGCCCTTTCCCGCTGCTGTGATTGCCTACCCCACCCTTATTAGTTCCACCCACCTCTCTTTGTCTTCTGTCGTCCTTGTGTAAATAGTCCCTGTCCCCTTGTCTCTCTGTGCCAGTTTCATACAGTTACTGACTTCTTGCTCGTCTCCTGGTTGAGATTTAGCTTCAGCCTGTTGTGTACCAAACCATCTGACCACTTGGTAGATCACTGGTCTACCAAATAAAAAAAACAAAACAGCTACAGCTTATTCAGATGCTGCTGCCGTGAGTTTTGAAAAGAGAGCACATCACTCCAGGTCACGGGTCTTTGCGCTGGCGTCAAGTCACATAAATAATTGAATTCAAAGTATTACTGGTTGTTTACAAGCCACTAAATGGCCTGGGCCCAAAATATATGTGTGAAATTTTTGATATTGAACCTGAGCCTAACAGTTAATGAATAGTTACTATCCAAAGAGGTTAAAGTGTCTTTCAGCCGCTGCTCACTGATGAAACCAGCTCCCAATGGATCAAATCAGCCCAAACCAAACTAAGAAGTCAAAAACTGCTCTGTTCTCCTCTGCCTGCATTTAACCTTTTAATCTTGCCCCTTAATTATATATTATTTGTTTTAGAATCTGTGTTTTTATACTGTTCTTTTATTAAACTTTTTACCTCTATTTTAATGCTTCTTTTATTTCTGTTAAGCTTGTGTGCTATACAAATAAACTTAAACACATACACACACACAATCAGGTAAAAACTGCAGTGACCATCTCTTTTAAGAAATGATGCTTTGACTTTTACATGAAGGCTTGAAGGTTTGATGTGATGTGTGTGTTTCAGTAGGAAACAATGGGCTCATGAGTGAGATTCAATCAGGAAACTGGTGTTCAGTCAAGTCTGTGCTTGGAAGGATGAGTCGATCAATCTCATTCACAGGGGGGATTTTCAGCTCAGTAATAGATTATTCACAGTCCTGACTTCTTCTACACGAACGTGCTCCTTGTATGTTTATATAGTCTTAAAGTTTTAAAGATATGAGAAGTCAAATAAAGGGGTAAACGAGTTGAAACGCTTACTTCAAGAAAGTTGTTAACTAAAGCAGACACAGTGTGAAATGATAGTTGTTGGTAAAATCTTTTCTGATGAGACTCTTTGTGTGAAGAAAGCACTTCTTCATTATCTTTATTAAATCTTGAATAACATCAGGACAGAAAGATTATAGCGAAACACCAGATGTTGTTTTCCTCTGCCTCTCCACTCACAGCATCTCCTCACACCAGACGAGTGCCTGAACCGCTTCCTTCCCTCCGCTCCTCTCTGTGTCTTTTTCTGAGTGTGTCACAGTCGAGGGTCAGAGCGAGCAGCGAGAACGAAAGGTCAATAGCGAAATGAGGAAATTGATGCAGTGCATCATTAAGCGAGCTGCTGCTGCAACCCCCCCATACACACACACACACACACACACACACACACACACACACACACACACCGCAGTGCTGTGGTGCCACGCTCTGCCAAGGAGCCGTTGAGCTCAGGACTGCAGAAGCAGCACATCTTAAGGTGCAACAGTAACGTACACCCTGTGTGCGTTGATGTGTGTTGTGTTGCAAAGGCTGGAGAGATTCCTCGGCGGAGAGGGTGGAAACTGCTGCAGCGTGAGTCGTCTTGAGTGTGATGTTTGTCAGGATATAAAATGCAGAGACACACTTTTGTGTCCTTGTGTGTGCATGTGTGTGTCTTTGAAAAATCATCATGGTGATGTGATGTTGCTGGTTTCCTCCTTGCAGGGCGCTGGCAGCAGCAACACCCACAAAATGATTCACAAATGCTCCGATGAGAGCTCTGACCCACTGAATCATCTGCTCCCAGTCCACTGTGCTTGTGGTAACCATGATATTTCACCCACAGTGCATTGCAACACTAAATACGCCTGAGGGAGCGGATGGGGACTTTGGTAAGTTGCCTGTGAAGCTGGGAGTGGTGGTGTTTTTTCCTCCTCAGTGTCTTTGTGCAGAGGCTAAGAATAGCTTGACAGGCTCTCTGCAGATTGACAGTGATGTATGGATGTTGGCCTGCTCCTGCTCCTGCTCCTGCTCCTGCTCCTGCTCCTGCTCCTGCTCCTGCTCCTGCTCCTGCTGCTGCTGCTGCTGCTGCTGCACACACATACACGCACAGACACACACACACAAGGTACAACATCTGTCAGCAAGCTCGGGAGCTGACGCCCGACAGCTCTGCAACAGTTATCAAAAATAAATCAGGTGTTTAGTAGATGTTAGAGCAGCTGAAGCCTTAGCAATTACTTCAAAATGATTACTTTAATAATGGAGTTCAGAAAGAGTCAAATGTCACAGAGAGATTCTGCACCAATTACACTGAATATATTCATATCAATGCACTGTGTACTATAGTGTTGTTCATTTTTAGATGTAATTTTCCCACTTGAGATCGTTTCAGTGCAGAATGAAAATCAATTAGCAGCCTCCCTTCACTGTGATCCATCACAGTCAACATTACTTTTTAGTCATAGTATCACCGCCATTGCATGAAAATTCAGTTCAAGTGCAGATACATTTAAAGTTTGCACAGAATTACCTCACAATAACAGTGTAACTCTGACAGAAGTTATTACAGGATTTTTCCAGATACTATAGAATGAATCTTTTCTACCTTTTGTTTGTTATATTCACTGAAGTCTCTCTAGTCGTTTTTTGAGGACATTTCTCCTTTTATCACCATGTGCTCTAAGCAACTGTGCCCACCTTACTTTCTCCACTTTTGTGTCAAAGTCTGTTCTAGTGTGGTTCAGATGTTGGTTCACATATCTACAGGGAGACTTCAGCACAACATTGGCACATGAATATTCGCTCTTGTCTCCCATTCACTTCTATTGAAGCCTGAACAACAGACAAATTTAGGCGTCTGTTTGTTTGGCTCTGATCTCCAGCAGATCAGAGGCCTCGTCTGATCAGCTCTGACTGAGCAGAAACACAGACACTGATGCAGTGTTTGGTGCTGAAGTTATGAAGTTATTATTATTATGCCATGTTTTATCACTATGTTTAGAACATTAACACCCTATCAAACTTATAATATTATCATTGCTCTGAAACAATGTTTTTAAGAAAGGCAAGGCCACATCCTGTGGTTGGACAGAAACATAATGTGGCCTTTAAGTTTCATTAGCAGCAGTGCCCTTTAGTGTTTGCCCCCCCTCATCCGCGGGGGCTGGAGCCAATCGCAGCTGCTGTTGGGTGAGGCTGGGGTTCGCTCCGGACAGGTCTCCAGTCTATCAACAGTTTGCCTAATGTACATGTCTTTAGACTATGTAGCCATGGGGAGAGGCTAACCACTGCTCCACCGTGCCACCATGTTGTCATGGAAGCTGTTGTCTGAATCTGTGTGTGTCTGGAAAGTGTTCTGTTGGAATAAACCACTGGTCAAAGAGAAGCAACAGCACTTAGCAAATATTTATCATAGAGTTCAGAGTTCTTTATAAAAGCTAAACATGATTGTCTATCATTGTTTTCTGTGCACAAGGTCAGATAAGACATATTTTATTGTTCCAAGGGAGGAATTTGTCTAAAGCAACACAACTAATACAGTTATACAATAATAGGATGCATAGCACAGCAGTATTGTGACACATACATATACAGTACATACATTCAACAATGAATAAATAATGTATTAATGATGACATTCAACATAAAACCACAGCACAATATAAATCATAACAAGGTATTTTTACTGTGAATTAAGAAATAATATTGACCAATTTTCACTTTTTGTCCTTCTCTTTCTTTTTTGTCATTTTCTAAGTTGACAATTCATAACATTAATAAACACTTGTTTCTGCGAACAACTACATTATAGTTTCTTCCTGTATGTTTAAATACAGCTTCTAAAGGCTAAAAAGGGGGAATTTGTATTTTATTGTATTGTTACTGATCATGGAACTGTTTTTGTAGTTAAGATGGAAACTGAGGTAGCAAAAAAATAGTGTGTTAAATCTAAACGTGTGAAGGTTGAAATATGCAGCCTATAAAACCTTTTCCTCCATAATATTGTTTAAAACACAGGACATAGAAGCTACAGTTCACACTTCTGATTGTTAGGGACGGTTCATGGTGGGTTCATTGAACTCACCACTGGGGGGTGTTGTCGGGTGCTGTCGATTACAGCCACATTAACCTCGCATGACTCTTCATTATTCTCCAAAATCACACTGCCAGTGTTTAGACTCATTTCCTATCAGGCTTGAATTCTTTCAAAAATCAACAGAGACTTGCAGTATCTGCAACAGCTCCACAAAATCAAGTGCAAGCACGCGGCTGTTGTGTTAGCGCTGCATCAGTAACACACAGGTTGAGGCTTCACAGAAAAGCACCGGAGATTTTGGGGTGAAGATGGACCACATGTGGAAATGGTGCTGGTGGGTATTATCACAGTGACATGATGAACAGCAAAGGGAGATTTTAAATAAACAAGACACATGATTATCATTTACAACGTGCCTTTTTTTTTCCAGTAGAATTGTTCATACAACTGAGACTCTTTGTCCTGGATTTAGCTCATGTGACAAAACAGTCTACATGACAGTGACTAAGACACTGCTGAGTGATGGTTCATAGGGACTGTGTCTAAAAAAAAACAAAACACTGTTAACACACAACAGTGAGTTTATAGACTAAAAGACTGGGCTGGTTTTTGTTTATTATCATAATCACTTTACCTTGTTTGAATGCCTTTCATCCCTGGAGACAGCTACACTCTCTTCATTGTTCCCTTCACTGAAAACAGATCCGTTTATCTTTAACTCTTGGTGGTGTTTGTGTGTCATGTAACCACATGTAACTACACTTGTTAATTGTGCATCCTTGCAAACAGAGCCAACATGTGACTAAGAGCTCTCCCAGTCGACAGATTGGTTTTATTCAATTATGCAATAACTGCTGTACATACTGTAGCTATATATAATCAGAGCTGTATGGTATTCATACATGGCACGTGGTGAGCAGTTGAACAGTGTTCACTGAGCACTGGATGTGTAATGCTGGAGAGCCTGCAGCAGGAGAACCTAAATGGAGCGCAGCCATAAATAATGTGACTAATTAGAGCTGTCGGTGATCCCGTCATGAGAAAGGCCTATTTTCTCCTGTTCTGTTCCTCAGCTCTTGGGTTCATCTGTCACCAACCCTCGCAACCAACCCACCCACCCCGCCACCCCTTCACCTCCTCCTCCTCCTCACCCTGCCCTCTGCCTTTTGATTGGATCGTTCTGGATCCAATTAAAATTGATTGTTCTCTATTGATATCTGGGAAATAAATTGAATTGCAAATTCTACATATACGGACCTGAACTTGCAAGGTCAGTTTAGTTACCTTGGAAAGAGAGAGAAAAAAAAACACATGAAACAAGAAAACATGTTTTTATTTGTCATTTCTACCTTAAACTGATCAGCATGGCAGAGTGGTGGAGCTACTGTTTTACAGTGAAAATATCAAATGAAGATGTTTTAAAGGGGAATTTTTTTTACTGACAGGTCTCTTAGCCTATCACATCCAACCCGGGTGGTTCCTACTCGCATGTCCCACTACATCTTCCCCCGGGTTCTGCTCCGGCTCTGCCCCGAATTCTGAATATGCTAAATAAAATTCACAATTAATTCATTCAATAGTAATTCCTGATGGATCATAACAGTACAGTCCTGCTTAACACACAGGGAAGGGAGAGAAGCTCAAACATCCCCAAGATATTTGAGCTTCCCTCCTGCTTTGATGACTTAATAGCATCTTAGAAATATTTTCAGTGAATTTCTGGTGAATTTATCTAACACGGATCCCTGAACCTCTACTCTGACTCCAGAGCTCAGTGATTTACAGCCATCACCACATCATCATCATCCTCCAGAAACAATGTCTATATTACACAGGATATTTATCAGATCTTGCTGGCAGTCCGATATTTTTTTGTTGTTATTTACAATGAGAATTTCAAGGAAGCACAATGCTGAATCTGTGCGGTATTTTAACTGAACCACCAGACACAACTAATAATGTCTTTTCTCTTTTGGCAGCAGGGGATTAATCACACAGTATTGGCTTACATTAACACAATAACTGTCATCATCCCAACCCCCAGTCAGTCTGACAGACATAAAACCAGCTGCTACATCAGGAAATCCACTGAAATAATTTCACTAAGTATTAAAAACTGAATTCACTTTCTATATTACTCATGATCATGGTATCAATAATATTTAACTACGCCATTAGGCAGTGCCAAACTTGCTCCCCATATAGGTCAAAATTGCTATATCACTCAAAATTAATAGTTTTATAAATGGACCTGACAAAGAGCAGATATCTAATATGTAAATGATCCAAGGTCAGACTGTAACTCTGTATATCAGTATTATGCACATGAATGTTTGTTGGTTATTAAAGGAAAAACCAAAGGATGAGAGTTGGGTGAGTGTTGTTGGATGCAGTGAAAGTGGCTGAGTGAAGCTGGATGACCTTCTGCCAATGTGGTCCAACTGAGTAACCCGTGATTTGTTCCGATTACCGGTGATCTTTGACAAAAACACATGTAGGTATTTGATTCAGTCATTGCGGAGAAATTGCTCTTAGGATGGCAGGGGGTGGGGGTGGAAAGATATGAGTCAACATCAGCAGAGTTTACTGTACGCTGCTGCTTGGCATCAGCTCCTCTCATATGAATGTGAATGAATGTGATTATGTAACAGCAGCAGTGTTGTTTGTAATTAAATGAGAGCTCAAGCAGCTATGTCTGCTGAGACTGTAATTGTTGAGTCTGCCCTATGCTTCCTTGAAATGTTTCCATAATTAGACGTCTGTGTCCTCTGTGCTCCTTTCAACACAAAGCTTTCATACACAATGATTGTAATCAGAACAGAATGCACTGTAATGTCAACTTGACCTGTAAATCTCGGCATCGCCGCATTTAGGATTACTGAAAACATGCAGGAAGTGCGGTGGGTGCAGCAGTGACTAATTATCAAAATGGCAAATATTTAAAGAAATAAATAAGAGTAGAAAAGAGAAAAGTGGGCGTCAAAGGAAAAAGATAAATGTTATTTCTGCTACAGTGATGATATCAGTGCAACTCAACTTGGCTGAAACATTTCACCACAACAAAGATCAAACCAATACATCTTGATTGCCCCCTGGTGGCTGGATGCAGAACTGGCCATAAACCCCGCCCTCTACATGTTAGCAGGTGGGACATGAGTTAAACCAAAAGAAGAAAGGCTTTTTACTTTTCTCAGGCATGTTGAAGATGGCTTCTGTTTTTTGAGGTAGTTCTCGCGCTGATGTATGTTAGTGTTACTTTTTTTTGTAAAGTTTGGTTTAAATAACAATTATTTGATGCTATCAAATAATATAAAAGTGCCATCGTGATTGACAGCTATGAGTGACTCACAGTTGAGTCGGTGGGTGGGAACATCGTGGACATGTCTGTAATATTTTTCTGGAACTAGGTTTTAGCATCATGGAGGGAGTTTACAATTAAAACCTTAACATGAATAACATGATCATTTCTTAGGCTTAGGGAAATATAAGGGTCAGCATTTCTCCCCCAGGTCTCTGGATGTATAGGGAGCTAGAAGCTTGGTAACATAGCTGTCTGACGTAGCTGATGAGCTACCAGCTAACATGCTAGCTGGCTGGAAAAATAACATTAACAGCCCGGGTACTCTTCCAACTCCATGTCTCCATGTCCACATCAAGTACAGTGACCAGCAGTGTTCCTGCTATTTTATCAAGGATACTTTAAGCTGACGTGTGGGGTGTAGCCTATTATCCCAGCAGGCATTTCACCTCAAGTAGTAGTAATTGTGGGAAATTTGAGCCAGACTGTTGTACTTTCTGTTGTACTAACTGTTATTTTGTCATTAAATAAAATTTTGGTATTTTGTCAGCCAACAAAGAAACCATTTAGATTTCACATGTGGTCAATTTACCAACACAGTGCCTATTGCACTAATTCAGTTGTTTTTGAAGATATAAAAACCTGGGCAAGACCTAACAGGCTGGCTGAGTCATCTTGGCAATTAACTGATGTTGTACGTCAATGTGCCTGTCAGGCTTTCTTCCTCAGAAGGCTTTACTTCGGTCTCTCTGTATGAGTCTGATATTTGTTGTTGCCACATTAAGGTTAAGTTGAAAAATTAACAAAGGCAGTGTGGTTCTTATCCTTACAGGTTTGGACTTCCAAGGATGTGAGCTGAAAAAAGGCTAAGGTCACCCTCAAACAAGGACAGTATTCAAGTGTATTCAAGTTTCAACTCCTAACTCTCTTCAAACAGTTTCTGTTTCGTCAGTCAGTGGATTGTGCTCATATCTTTACAATATTAAAATCCATTTCATGGACAAATAATTGTCAAGGCCAGATTAATGCTGAGTGGGTAAGCAGATCTATAAATTGTCCATTTTCCATTTGTAGAGGATGAAGAAAAACATCCTGACCTCCAGACCCTCAAATCTTATGGTAAATTAAACTTGGCCCCTTGAGTCTAGCCCATATACTTCCACATCTGAGCAGAGCCTGGTTATTATCCTGTGGTAGTGACTGACAGCCAGAAAAATGGAACCAGGTGTATACTGGGCCAAAAAAAATACAAGAATGTGGCCCAACTATGGCCCAGATTTATTTGGCTGTCTGGGAATGGACTTAAACATAGAAAACACTTCAACAGTCTTGCAAGCCAACAAGTAAGAAATTGGGTTTGTGATGTTCAAATAGTAAATTAGCTCTTTCTCTCTCTCTCTCTCTCTCTCTCTGACTGTGCTTATCACAATATGTGGGAATACGGTAGAGAGAAAGACTCGAGGAGTCAATGCTTTGCTTTAGCCTGGGGAACTAATAATCAGTAAACCTGCTTTGCCTCACTGGATTTGTTTGTTTGGACCAAGACCTGAACCTGTTTATTTGAATATTGATTTAGTGAAATCCTTTTTCTTCGACTTGTTCCGCCTCAGTGTCTGCAAAACCTGTTGCCAGTATACGCACTGGTGACATATTGCATGCTGTGCATTTTCAACAGAACCACTTTTCAACTAATTGTAGTACAGTGTGGAGGTGTGAAACAAAACCCAGCGATAGTACGTTATAAAGGGCTGTGAGTCATTAACTCTGAGGGTGCAATAGCTGTTCACCTGATGGAGAGTCACTGCATCTCCACCATTATCCATTGCTCAATAAAGGAGGACACAACCATGAACAACACAGCCATGCAGAGGGAAATGAGCTCCATCACTTTGGCTGCATTTCTTATTTGTCACCAACAGGGGTCACAGATGGATAACAGTTATTCTTTTATCAGAGGACACGTTTTACTTACAGAATACCACACTGCTACATTGAAAACACCTTAATATTTTGTAGATAAGAGGAGACAGAGGACACTAGCAGACTGAGAAACAGAATATATTTGGCTTTCTGAAATATTAATTGTGTGTAATGCTATTAGCAAGGCAAAAATAAGATGATTTAGTCAGATGTATTAGGATGTTATTGCATTTTCAGGGTCAGTAAAAAATGATGTGAAAATTCATTACATGTAGATGGAAATTCACCTTAGCGGTGATAACACATCAAGGACTCATGGCGTGCGCTTGGTGGAAATGAAAAACAGCCTGCTTTTAATTTATTGATCAGGGTGCAGAAATAGGGCTTGATGAAAAGGGTGGAGCTAATGTTGAATGAAAAGATCAGAGATTTTAAGCCTTCGGAACCAGCAAGCTGTTCATGGGATTTGTTGAAGATGAAATAATAAAATGTAAAATAACATATATCCTCTAAGGCCCTGCAGGGCCACCAGAGAGCCCCAGACCTGACACTGAGGCCTGCTGTCAGGGGCACTGCTCTGTTCATCCCACAAATCTCTGACAGTATGTAAATGTTTTTAAATATACAGGCCCGGGGAGTGACCAACAACCAGAGGTCATTGTCTTATTGCTTAGCTTAGCTGGCGACCCACTTTTCTCTCTGATTAATTCCTCTGTGTGTGTGTGTGTGTGTGTGTGTGTGTGTGTGTGTGTGTGTGTGTGAGACATAAAGCGGTCGTAGTGGTTATTCCCTCATAAGGTTGGAACATATTTCCACAAATCTGGTCTGTCATCGTAGTGACAGACCAGTTGCCATGGTGATAATCTCCCCCGTGATTCTTTGATCACAGCACTTGTAGACAGGGCGGTGCTTTCTGGGACTGGAGGGGCAGGGTGGAGTCATTGTATGCATACACATATAAGATTAAAAAAACAACAACATGCAATTATATTACATATTACATTTAAAATGTATATAGTGTATATAATGTGGATGTGCCTGTGTATATGTATTTAATGCCTATATATATCATCATATTCATGAATATTCTGCGTTATTCTGGATATTCATAGTCTGGATTTCGTTATTTTGTCATTTTAAAATCATCATGACACAAACATAACCGTAAATATATGCTAATGTTACACTGTGTATGTTAGATGTTAAAAAGAGTTTGTTAACATGTTCATCATGAAAACTAATTACAAAGAGATCATTTGTCAGGGTTGTGTTTTCATCTTAACAAAGCAAGAATGAAATGACCTATGTCTCAGCAAAGGTTAATAAGTCTTACTTGTTGCTCTTATCTTTAGTGCGTTTGACTACTGTAATGATTAATCTGTGCAAGGGCCTCAGTTTCAGCACATCTGATCTGCAAAGCAACGTTATGCCGGACACAAAAATAAAAGGCCAAAATGAGCATTTCTCTCATTGTTACTGCAACAAAAGCTCACAAAGATCATACCTAGTATAGAGATAAGAGAAATGTTTGAGATTACTCAGGTAATGCAGCTCCTCAGTTTGTACACTCAGCAGAGAAAAAGCTGAGGCTGCAGTTCTGACCTTCTTGCTGCATATTGTTATGGAAATGAGGAGCAGATGTACGTTGCTGACAGAGGAGCACAGATGAGAATGGGTCTTCTCTCCCTCTGTGGACCTCCCAGAACAAATGATAATATGTCACATATGGCTCTCTACTTGAGTAGAGAGAAAAAATGTCCTCAAATCATTGTTTCTCTGGATGTGGTGATAGTTCTGAGATATGTTAGCCAAGCTTAGCAAAGAGAGGGAAAGCCCTGTTTGTTCTAAGAGAGAGAAAATGTTAAGAGTTAAATAAAGACGCACCGGAAGTCAAATAAAACACATTTTTTGGCATTCTTGGAATAAAACATCTACACACTTTAGGCTTGGACCTAAAATTTTATATCTTGATACAGTCTAGCTAAAATTTTGCAACATATGACATTGTGTCACTTAAAAAAAAAAAAAAAAAAGAAGAAAATACTTGATTACTTTATTATAATTTATACTTCAAGTATAACTAATGGTTCCATTCAACAAGAGTTCAGCATTTTATTTGTCACATGCTGAGGTACAATGTACAGCGAGCAAAGCAGTGACCAATATTATCAAAATTTTGCATATGGCAGAAAATATTGCAATATTATTAAATAGCAGCTCAGGTCTATTACACTCACTTTGACTGGGAAGGAGAAGGACAAACTCTCTCTGCCCAGTGACCAATCACGGTTTGACTTTCAAACTCAAATTCACACATTTTCCTGTACAGATGTTGTATTTCACACACCCTTTCTTGTGACTGTCAACTCTCCTGATTGACACTCATGGTGTTGAGTCGGCTTATTTTAGAACAAAGACGAACAAGAGTCACCAGTCTATTTCAGCTTCCTGTCAGCAAAGTGATCAAGAGAAGAAAGACTCTTTTTAACTCGTTTTTTTCTGCAGCAGATTTTGTGTTATTAGTAAAGAGACTCGTGTCTTAGATAATAAAAAAAAAAAGGAAGGGATAGTTTCTCCTGTGCTGACTCTGGATAACTAACCAACCAGTCACTGCAGGCCTTCTCTCAGTTTGTCATCCTCCAGGGAACTGGAGGCCACCGGAGCCACCATCTGTTTCCCCTTGCATGTAAAGTCTACATTCTCCCAGTCTCTCGCTCTACATCTACCTCTTTATGAGATTACTGAATGTTTCCGAGTTTTATTTACAGCATATTTGTCACCCTGTACTACTCTGATAGACCTCGTAAGATGAGACTCCCACGGATACATGGCATCATCACCGCCTGTCCCTGTGTTCAGAGCCAAGGATTAGAACATCATTACTGCCTCATGATTTCATCAAAAATCTCCCACTGAGCACTGAATCAAGAGGAAGGATGTTCAGAACAAAATGATAAGCCAGTAGCACGCTGTTTATAGTAGGAAGTGAACCATATTAATTGCTCAACCAGCAGATGTTTCAAAGATGTGACATGCTCTCCATGGTCCCCTTCCTCAGGTTCCTTGGGCTAAATGGTTAGATATAGGTTAGATTACATTATATTCATTTTTCCCATCTGCTGTGTTCTAATGTAATGCATGTAAATACGAATCAGAGACGGACCAAAAGACTATCTTAAAGAAAAAGGACATCAGGAAAATTGATGCTGTAGATGCATCCAGTTGTTTTTGTTTTTTTTTTATTACCAACAGTCAATTTTGATTTGACCGCAATTGTTCCCTAATCTTGATCAAATCCCCCCCATCAATCCCTGCAGACATGCAGCTGGCTATTGACGGCATTATACGTTGATATTTGGTTGGATGTAGGTTGTGACATTCGAGATAAAAAAACAACATTTGCTCAAAATCTCAATGCCAATTTGTAAATGTTTGATGTCAGCCAGATTTTTCATTTCCAACCAAAACTTAAGGTCCGTTCTTAGAGTCTGGTGCTTGCTGTGGGTCTTTCACAGTCACACAAATCCCTTTTGTAATGGCGATTTGTAACGGTTTAGAAAGAAAGATCTATCTTCTTGTTGTGGAGTGCAGAGGACTTGTTGGGCTTTTGAGGGTGGAGATATAATGGGCAGACTGCTATGAACTGAACTGGACATTCGCGGGCCCTTGGGGATGATTCCTGCTGATTTTAAACAGTAAAATACATCTGTTTGGAGAAGTGAGCATCTTCTTCGGTCTAATTTTATGCTCATTAGCAGAAGAAATTGGATAGTGAAACAGGGCTTCTAGGAAACCAATCTAACCGAGAATGGTGTCTTTATTCAATATCCATTACATTGTGCAATCAAGTTTAAACAAAAAAGTTGTCTATTGCCACTGTGAAACAAAAGGGCCCATAATCACCCACACATACAACTGGGCTTTATCTGTTTTACCCTGACTTACGCAGATAAGCCCCACTTGTTCAGCAGATTCATTTAGAGCTCGTCCATTTCCTCAGATGGAGAAGGGCATGACTGAAGCAGACCAGATAAGACCCTGCAAGCTTCACTGGAGAGCAGCATCCCAGATCAGACTGATGCTGCTTTAGAGGGTCTGATGGCCTGGACTGGATTGCTGCAGCGCAAGTGTAGATGGGAAATTGTTGAATCAAATGCCATTAGTGTAATGATATCACTAATTGTTATTGTGGCCAGTCTGTTTGGATTCAGGAAACCTTTTTATTTATATATTTATCTTTTTACTCTCTCCTGTATCTATTACTGGGATGGAGCTAAAATGTGCTCCTGCACAAAAGCTGATGAAATATTCTGAATAATTCTAATAAATAGAGCCTCAGGTATGACACCCTGTTGTCTGTACTTGAAGGCAGAGCCCAGTGTTTGATGCTCAGCTCACGCAGGATGTTTTTCAGAGAGGAGAAAGTGAGAGAAAGGCACGAGGGGGGATGAAAGAGGCGACAGGGGGAGGTGGTGGTGGTGGTGGTGGTACGCGTGGAAGGGGTGGATTTGTTTGCTATATTGCCTAATCCCGGCAGCACTGCATCGCACACCAACACCATCTGTCACCAATTCACATTTGGAGTCAGCTGCTGGGTCCCGACCACGAGTCCTGACGGGTGCTGGCCAGCGTTGCAGGCGGGTGGGGGAGGGTGGGGGGGGGAGGCTGGGTCCGCACACGTCCCGCAGCCTGCGGTCTGTACAGAGTGTACGGCGTGCGCGTTTCAAGCCGGAGCGGTGGTGGAGAGGGAGGGGGGGGATGCAGAGGAGGGGGCAGACAGGGAGAGACACAGTCGACGCGGTGACACATGGCCGCCCGTGGCGCCCGCGCGCTCTGACTGCGGCTTCCACTCTCCATTCACCGGGAGCCGGAGGAGGCTGGACACTGGGAAGCTGGGAGACGCTGCTGGGGGCTGCCGCAAACCGCCGACCGGGATCGACCAAACAAACGAGTTGTGAAGAGACTGGCTGGGGACCGCACGGGCTAGACCGCTGATCGGATAGCCTGCTGATCATTTACCTTCTGGTAAGCCCGATTCTGGCTCCACCTGTCATCACCTGCAGCGTTTCAGTGATTGTAGCTGGGGGCTGATTTCATTTGCACAGGAATCACACTGGCAACAATTATTCTTTATTTCCGTTTAGGCAATGGGATCTGCTTTACCCTGGCGTTTTGTTCCCGTAGCCTATTGGCCACCAAAGCAAAGGGTGTGCTGAAAATTCAGCTTTCAAATATTCTGTACACAAACCTATGTTTTAATTTCATAAATCAACGTTTGCCGGGGCCTATATCGAAAGCTTAGCCTACTCAAGGTGACATTCATTATAGCTAAAGTTTTTTCCTCAGGTGTTAAACTTGCCTCAATAAAGGTCGATGTTCTCTGCTGCTTTCATTTGTTTTTCTGATTATTTTTTGTTCAACTGTCTGAACTTTTTATTCCCCGGTTTTCTCCTGGGTTAGTAGCCCCAGTCTTTGATCTGATATGTGAAGAACATATTTTTTTGGCCACATTTAAAATTAAATATCCTCATAAACAATTGGTTATTGGGTGAGAAATCACCATTTCTAAATGGAAAACGTAAAATAGGCTCTGGTCATTACAGTAAAGCTATATCTGGTAGGCTATGATGTCTTCAACATAAAAGTATATTTACTGGTGTATTGCTAATTTTTTGAAATTATATTTATAATATATACATTATTCCCTTTATAAAGCTTGGAATTCTTTCATAAAATTTAAACATTTTTTCAGTCTTTCTTCATCATAATGATAATTCAACGAGATATACACTGCCTCTGAACTTAAATACATAAAAACACATCGTCATGACCATATTTATTTCCCACAATATTAATTTGTGTCACTTTGCTGCGGTTGAGTTGAACATTTCCTGTGTCTGAAAAGCGATTGCTTCCCCACTCTCTCCACTATAATGGCCCTACAGTGCGCCTGAGGACTTTTGTCCCCGCCGAGCCGCCGTATCGATGGGAGATAACGTGTCCAAGCGTCTGAAGCTGATCTCGGCTACAGAGGCAGAGATGGAGGAGCGCTCTTTTCCTAACCCCTACCCCGACTGGGACCAAGGAGTCCTCACCTCCAACTCCGGAGCAGACGAAGATTTCAATGAGCCATTTGATCCCGAAGGAAAGGTGAGAGTTTTTTTTTTTTTTTTTACTTTTGTAGTAGTTTAATGACAACTGCTGATGTGCTAATAGCAACTACATCTAGCTTAAACTACGACAGGCAGTTGTGTCGTACTTTCAAATTCTTGTCACCATTTGTTGTAAAGTTATATTTGTGTGTAATGGTTGACCTGAGCGTATTAGTGACATTTTAAGGAAAGGAAGGAAGTAAAACACGAGGTAAACTGACTGAGTCTGTTACAAATGTTAATGCTAAGTGGAGACATCGATGACACCGACAGACGAAAAATATGTTGCTATAGTAACGTCTGTCTTCACCACGACAGTGATATTTGGTCTGAGACGTTTAAACCATCAGATCCACTTGAATTGTCATGGCTGGGCAGCAATGTGCTAACATACATGTCAGTGTGAAAATACAGTTAGCCACGGCTTGTGTTGTGAGCCCATTAAGTTCACCTAGTTAAAACTAACACAGCCTTACTTTTACATAGGCGTTGGTAAGGGCTGCACAATTCATCGGAATATACTCGAAATCAGGATCTGGTTTAGTGCAATATCCAAATCTCAAGAAAGTCGCAGGAGTTGTTGTCTGTTAAAACGTGTGACAACACAAACCCAAGCCCCGTGGCCTACAGATCATATCCTCCAGACGTAAGGGGAAACGGCCCAAGAAAAACATCATTATCATCATCATTTTAAAGTTTTTCTTCAGTGAAAGTGAAATGCAAAAATGATCATTCCAACTGAAATCGTATGGCATATTGCAATATCTGCCAAAATAATTGCGATAGGATTTCAACAGCCTTGCCAGAAGGAATCTAGCGTGATGGCCGCAGGCTAACAGGCACTGCTTCCACTGTGACTTTGGTCCATGAGCGACTATGGTGAGCCCCAAAGCTCCACAGAGGTCTCTTTGGTATTCTTTGGGAAACAGGCGGCACTTTGACACATATAAGAAGTGTTGAGGGCAGCAAGCCTTTTCCAAGAGCTGGTACCAGCAGCAGTAGTACTGAACAGTGAACGGACTCAGCAGTGAGCACATACAGTTATAATAATCCCCAATGGGAAAGCATGTGTCAGTCACTGCCTGCTCTGCTCAAAGCCTTTGCTGCCACACAGCACCGAGGTGAGCTTGTAACACAACTTGAGGTCTAAGACCACTACTCAGTTTAGCAGTTGAGTCTGATTTTTTGAGAAAAATGTACATGAATTTTCATTTGGTTGGTTCCCCTTTTGCTTTATTGACAGCAGCAATCAAGCCATATGAAGTCCATAAGTTTGTTGTTGCTATTCCAGTATGATCTTACAACAGTACAAAGAGCTTCTTCTGCTTGGCTTTTGTCATGTTCATGTGTCCTCATTAATGTTCAGTGGGGTCTAAGTCAGGTGACTGTGGAGGAAAGTCTTAGACAGTCAGGTCTTCTTTGGTCTTCAGGTTGGTCTTTCAAAGCTTTGGGATGTGTTTGGGGTTATTATCCTGCTGTAGCATGAATCTCTCTCCACAGAGATGCAAATCAGAGGATGTAGCATTTCTCTGAGGAATGCTGTGGTACTTCTCCTTGTTTGGAGTGTGGTCAAATTGGTGCAGGTGTCCCACTTCCCAGTAGGCACAGCTTGAATATTCCCTCCACCATGTCTGTGGAGGTTCTCAGTCATCCAGGTCACAGTTCTCTGAGAAAGTTGAATCTAGAGCAACTGGCTTCTTCGGTTCTGACTGACTAGTGGGCAAACCCGGGTATTAAGCCTTGGTGGGATCATTAACAAGGCCATTGATACCACTTGTTTTGTTAGTGCTCCTGGTTGTTGTGATTACTGTCGTCAGAGTTGACTCTCTCTTCAAGAATCTACAACCAACCCAAGTTTCCCGAGATTTAACTTTCTCAGATTCCCTCCAGAAGATCTGACACAGCCTTAGCATTGTCTCCTTACAGACATCCTTCTGTTACTTCCATAAATCTCAAAGTTGGATTCATCAGCTAAGAGGGCTTTTATCTTGTTATCCCCTATGAAATGCTGTTATTTTGTAGCCCACCTGTTTGGCCTTGTTCCCCTTCAAGTGGTTTAGAAACATCTACTACCCCTATGTGCCTTCTTTTGACAATACTTTGGTAGATAGGAGTCTTACATTCTTTATTTAGCAAATTCTGTATGTGTGGTCAAGTTGCCTTTCTGTCTCTCAGGAAACTAAGCTTGATGTATTGATCTTCTGATACTGTAGTCACTTCTGCTGTAGTCTGCTTGATAGTGCTTTAGATAGAAATGATCCAGTCTAGCCACCACTTGATCCAGAGAAAGCCCCTCTTTACTCAGAATAACAATTTGACTTCTGATACTTTCACTTGAAGCCATTTTGAGACACAGCCTTATTTTCAAAAGGCGAAGACTTCCTACCAGTTGCGTTACTTGAACATGTCATCTAAAGGCATGCTTCAATTGAATGGAAACAACTCCAAAAAATCTTTAATTTAACAGCTGACCTAGAATTGCTGCAGAATCATGATATGGTTTCCTTTGCCTTTGAATGTTTTTGTGTCCTCATAGCTCTTTCTTATTATTTCCAGATTTACTTGAAAATATTCAAGTTGTGGTCTCAGATGTTTGGACTCGTTTGGACCAGTTTGGTAAAATAGAAAAGTCGATTAGGTGGGAGAGGGCAAGAGCTTTTGTCATATCATAGACACAATAGGAGCAAATTCACAGAAATGCAGATAGAAAGGATTTGGTTTTTCATTTTATGAGCAGCAAATTGAACTGATATGAGTAACATGAAAAACTGTCATCATAAGTTTCCAGAATTAAGGGTGAAGTTTTCCTATGTCTGGTTTTGTTTGAGCAACTGTCCAAAATCTTTTACCGATATATAGTGTACAGTGAAAAACAGAAAATCTCACACGAGAGAAGCATTGTTTGTAAAAAATAAATTGATGGTGGTTTTCAAAATGTTTGGCAATTACCTTTCTGAATTCATTGACTATTTATTCAGCTTCATGTGAGTTTATCTCCATGTAAAACAAATTTTATACATTGTGGGTATTTCTCTTAGAGAATAGCAAACAAAATAATTTTGTTTAGTTTTTACCATTATAGCTTGTCAGATCATTTGCAACTTGAGATTTTAATTTTAAAAGTGAAATTAAATGAATATTTTGCTGTTGAATGCTCCTCGGTGTCACTGTTTAGGCTTTAAGCAATAATCCATAAATTGAATGCACACACTGACTGACAGGCACACAGGGGGGCCAGGAAGGAGACTGTTAATAACACGAGTTTTTTGACAGCACACTGATGCTGCAGACCACCAGGATTTGTCCCGGTGTGCCCGATCTCCAGTGTGTATTTAATTAGCCAGCACAGTGCCTTGCTGAATGATGCTGCATTGTGTTACGTGTTGCTTTTGCTGGATAACCTTGCGTTGTTGCCCCTTTTGTGCGAGTGCAGTTCATTTTGAAATGAATGAGAGGGATGTGTTTTTTCACACATTATCTATATAAACACAGTTGTTTGCATTTTTAATGAAACTGCTGATGAAGCTCTAAGAATATTAAAACAGTCAGTGTGTTGTTGGTCAGCACATTAGTGCTGTATATATTTATGCATCGGTTTTACCCAGATAGTCCTAATATCTAATTGTGCATTATATAAACCGTGTACAGTAATGTGTCATGAAGGGGATGATGGCAGACCATTACACTTTCAATCTAACACTTTAAGTTGTACCAGCATTCTCCTCTTAGCTTCTCTGAACATTTCATTGTTATGCTAGACAGTAACATTTATTCTTGTGAAACAATCCTATCTGTCATTTTGCCTCTGCTTTGTTCTCTTCCTCCACCATCGATCCCTTCAACCATGTTTGCAGTGAGTCAGAGCAGAGAGAACAGAGGGGCTCGGTCATAATCCTGTGTGCTTGGGGACGGAGGGCACACTCTGGTCAGTCTCTCTGGGTTGTAGCCTCAAGGACTGTCTGTTCTGTCTGGACTGTCCTGGGGAAAATGTGTGTCTGACAAGTGACTGATTTGGACCAGAATCCAAACTTGGGGCAGACTAGAGAATATGCAGTATGTTTAATGATTATGTGTTTCCAGGAGGATAACAATACAAAAACCAGGGAAAGTACCTCTGGTGACATGGCATTAAATTTAGAAGCAAGATTAGTTATCCTAAGTCCCCTTTCCCCTGTTAGATTTCAGCAGAAGAACAACCACCAGGACATGGAATTATATAATTAGTTATATTTTCCCAGTGAAATACCAGATTTAGTTTAGTTTTTTTGTTTGTCTGTCAGAGACCACCATAGAAGTTGCTGATTAGTCTATTTATTTTCGTAGCCAGATTCACCAGCAATGATTCAAATAATGCATCAGAAGTGGTAAAAGAGAGCCACTCCTTTTCACTTAGGTTCTTAATTAATCTCTAATGACAATATTTGTTCCAAGCATGCATCTGTTATCCAGCATTATGTTCCTTTGTGCAATGAGTAAAATGGAGAACTCAGATGCAGACAGACATTTGATAGGCTTTTGAAAAACTGCACCAGACTGGCTTTCAGAAGCAGACAGGAGAAACCTATTCTCTAAGCGGCTCCTGTTAATTTATCAGGCCAATGGATAGGAGTAAATGGGCCTTGAGTCCTACAAATAGCTTCTGCATGTCTTGTGCACTCCCAGACTCCCATCTGTGTTTGTTTGAGGAGGTGGCTAGTGAGAGAAACACACTGACTAAAAAATCTCTGTAGCTGCTTTTATTCAGGAAGCTCCCCAGCTCTTATTGTCATATGGTTCTGTGGGCTGAATGTGACTGGGGCCTGTAGAGAATTAATTAACTCCATATCCACGATCAAACCAGCCCTTAAAGCATGATCTGACCTATGCTGTTAAATCTGTAAAGGGTAAATGGAGCCTTGTGGAAAAGTACCTTATTAACATTGCATGTTTCCTGACTTAAATCTCAGCAAGTCTGGGCAATAACTTTCTGCCTGTTGTCTGAAATTTTATAGGTGCGCAACCTCTGACGGTACATCATCCAAAATGTCATTTTCTTTATCAAGTCTCACATTTGTGATCATACCTCTGGGTTGTTTGAGGTGTTTGTCAGACATAATAATTGATCTGAAGACAACACTCAGGGTTCAAGTAACTACAGCTCCAATTCATTGATATTAATGATAATGAATATTGTAATTGATTGCTAAGGCTGCTGTTCATACATTTACTCTCTCTCCTCAGGTGAGTGCAGGATTCCAGAAGAAGGTCCAGAGTAAGATCAAGGATCTTCTCCAGCAGATGGAGGAGGGCCTGAAGACTGCTGACCCCCATGACTTCTCTACTTACACTGGCTGGACAGGTCTGTCACCAGCATCATAAAACTGCCAATACAACTTGAATCCATGCGTCCGACTCAACCTAGCACTGATCCCAACTGACCGTTACATCTACTGTATGTGCTCACCTCAACTACAGGTATTGCCTTGCTGTACCTGCAGCTGCACCGGGTGACCCACGAGGCCTCCCATCTGCAGAGGGCTCTGGATTATGTAAAGAGGGCAATGAGGATCCTGAATGGCCGCAAAGTGACGTTCCTGTGTGGTGACGCGGGGCCACTGGCAGTGGGTGCAGTGGTCCACCACAAACTCAACAACACTGCTGACAGCAAAGACTGTCTGTCAAGGTGAGTGGCTAACACTTATTTTCTTGGTGCTAGCAGCATTTCAGACCTATTCTATAATAAACCTAATGACTATTGCCCAAGTCTAGCCTATTTGTGGGAGTTAGGATCTTAGTGGTGTGTCTTAAATGGCAACCTCAACCCTGTCAGTGATTCATGAACAAACACCAAAGCCTGTGTGTTTCTGTCAGACTCCTCCAGCTGCAGCGGTCAGTGCTGAGCCCAGACTCCGAGATGCCAGATGAGCTGCTGTACGGCCGAGCTGGCTACCTTTATGCGCTGCTCTACGTTAACAGAGAGATAGGAGCTGACACAGTGGATGAGAGCACCATTACAAAGGTGAAACACACGAACACATACATTTTTTATTTTTTTTTAAAAACACATTCTGACAGTGTAACCTCTAAAACGTTGCCAGTGCAAAGTTTGACTTGAAAGCTAGTGTTATGGTGAAGCATTTGGATTTTGAATCTCGTCTGAGACACAGATCTACCTTACATTGCATTTTCTCCAGCAGAAAACTGAACTAAGTGCAAACAGTAACTAAATCATATCGAATCATCTGTAATTATGAGTTAGCACCACCTCTGATTAAAGCTGATATTTTATTTATTTAGTTATTTATTTCATTTACTAAACTCTGTCCTTGTTCAGTTGGCACTATGTAGAGTGATGTGCTGATTCATTCTCTTGTTCACTAAGGTTCTGCCTGGGGTTAGATTGACACAAGTGGCAAAAATGTTAAATAAGATTGTTGCATTAATATTGTTCCGGCGATCTGGAGAAACTGAAGGCTGATAGCCTACATTAGCCCTGCACTTATTCCTACACAGACAAACAATATAAGTAACGTTATCACAGTCACATCCACAGGCTTTACATGTTTTCATAGAATTTACGTACGAAGTCAATGGATATATTCAAAACTGATCGTGACATTTATTTACTAGTTTTGAAAAACCAAATAACAAATTATTAGTTGATAGTAATTAGTAATTGTTTTAACAAAAACAAATAATTGTGCCTTGAATTTGATCATTAGAGACTGTACCCAACATATGTCCTTAATTTCCTCAAACATGTCTTAAGTATTTCTGCACTGTGAATTCTTGGCATTTATTGGCTCAAATATACGTTGGTACTGATATATAGCATCTGTGATAAGTTGATAGCTACCAGTATATTATGACCTTGCTGATTTATTGGCCTGTTTTTTTTGTCCACTTGAGTGCTTTTGCAGGCTGACACCTCTAATTTAAGTTTTCTTAGAAACAGCAAAATATTTTTTCTACTTGTCAGTGTTTTACTTTTAGAGCTTTTCAGGCCATTTTCAGTCTGCTGAATAATGTTGAGGAGCTAGCCATACTGTATGCTCTGACTGAGCAGGAACAAAAGTCAACTTGGACACTAGAATCAGGGCACAGAGGACACACGCGCACACACATACACAGTGGATAATAATCCCTCCGCATGCCATTTTGACCATTTTCCTAAGTAGTGACACGTACACAAGAACTGCAGGACCAGCTGTCGCCTTTAAAGTGCCAGGCAAAAACACATATACTGCACACGCACACAAACACACACGCGCACACACACATTCACGGACAGAAGGGGCAGCAGCAGTGGGGTCATAGATGCCACTGTTGTCTTCACGAGTGTTAGAAGTGTTAGTAGTATTATTATGACTAATGAGGGAATAAAAGTCTTTGAAGCTTTAGAGCTCCAGTTTCTTGCAGTTCTGTTCATTTCACCATTTATCAGCTCATATATCTGTCACCAATACACACACACACACACACACACACACACACACACACACACACACACACTGCAGGCTTTAGCAAACACTGCTGTTGCTCCAGGGTGCTGTTAAGAGATCTGTACATCTTTTTCTTTGTTCTCGCTGAAGCGTTGTGAGACATTTTCTTCCCTTTGTCAAGATTTTCACTCTTCTTTTCTCATTCTCTTGGTCTTTGTGGTATTTTTTGTCAGTTTAGATTCTTATACATAGTTTTTTCTTGGTCTGCTTAGTTTTTCTTCTGTGACTGATGGCTTGCAGTCTAGATAGTGTAGCATACTGCTGAAATGAAAGTTTGGGAAGTTTGTGTTTTTCTACCACCGGATTTTTTTATTTTTTGTTTATTGTTTTTTCATTCTTGGGGTACATCCAAATACAGTATCTGGGCAGCAGTATATGTGTATATAAACTGTCAATCCTCAAGCTTTATAGCAAACCACTATATTAGTATTATGCAGTCTTGTAATATTCAGTCCTGTAAATAGTATATACAGAATTTACACATGGTCCTTTGATCCAGAATATTCATATAGAAATATTGATTTCTTCAATGCATCTTCAAAATGTCTTGCTCTGGACCAAACAGTTGCACAGAATGGACAGACTGGCCAAATGACAACATTATGTGTTGGTCCCCCTGCTCACAGCCAGAAGCGCACAGTGCATTGATTCTGCATGTCTGTTTGAAATGTTTGTTCATGAATATTCAGTGTTTACTTGAGCTTGGAAAACCCTGGTAACTACACTGCTGTGGTGAGATGGATAATTTGATGATCAATACTGTCACTCAGACTTATGCACACTCTGATCGCAATGTTGCTTTAAAAAGGACAGCGTTGGCAAAGCATTTGAATTGATCGGGACTGACTGGTTTGAATCAGTCTAACATTGGCCCCGTATGCTGGCAAACCAATGAACTCTCAACACATATGAAGCCACATACCAGCGGGCGGCTCTCCAGCTACTGCTTATGTCAGCTTGTCAGTGCACTGACTCACACTCTGAATCTGTCGTTCCTTCATTTTTAGATGTCGTATTGACACTGCTAGACTTAGACTTGCATTTCACACTAGATGCAACTGAATGACTTTAACATCTAATGTAGTTCACTAATCTGTTAAAGCCAGTTATATTCAGAGGCGTTAGATTAATTTCAGTTTGTTCAATCCTCTGGATTCTGAGTCCTGCTGGCTACTGTTTCTTTCCACTTATTAATTTACGCTGCAAACACATTAATTTCCTCTGAATTACATTATCTCCCCTTTAGAGAGACGGTTTCATGTTTGTTATGTGTGTAAATGTCGTTATATTGTCGTGAGGACAAGTTTTGGTTTGAAGCCGTCATTGTAAGGACATTTCGGCCGGTCTTTTTAAGGGTTACAGCCTGGTTTTAGGGTTATAGTCAGGGATTTTGATGGTTGGAGTTATGGTAAGGGGTTAGGGAATGCATTATGTCAGTGTTCTTGACATAAGAGAGGTAAATTAAATGTCTATAGAAGTCAATGAAGATTCATTGTGAAGAATTAGTATGGGAAGAGAGAGAGGAGCATTTGAGGCAGAGGCAGGAATGGCTATAGATGAATATAGATGCATTGGAGTGAGAGGATCATGTGTAAATGAATAGGCTGGCTAAATCTGCTCCATCATGAGGGTGGTATTGCTGCTGCTGCTGCTACTGCAGAACTGTTTTCCTTTCTTTTTCACTCCCTCGATTTTGCCAGGGGACAGAATAAACTGCTGACTCAGAACACCCAGCCCCTACACCCAGACAAGAGTACACACATACACTCTATATAACCTGTCTAATTCAGCCAGGTGACAGTGTTGACAGAAACCTGCAGTAAGGGTCATAAAAACATCCTCAACACAACCCTAAAATGTGACTGATCAAAATCAGTCTCCAGCCAAACAGAAACCCACTATCTGGTCCTTGAACAATTCACATTGGATGGAATTAGATGAGTCGTCTTGATGTAACCCAGTCTCCTTAAAAACTGATTTATGTTCTGGAAAACATTAACTGTCAGTGTATTTGTTTTCCTACAATATTCACATGATAAACAGCTAATGTTGGGGCAACTCAGAACACTTTGTTAAACTCATCTTTAAGTATTTAATTTTTAGATATCAAAATTGAAATACACACCAGCAACACACAACTAGATATTATTTAGCCAAACAATTATCTTGTTAACCATATAATTCATCAACTTGTCTTTGGAGCCTCAGCCTGTAAAAACTACTCCTGATGGCCACTTAGTAGAATATAAAGGTAAGTTTTAGGAGACAGGATTTTTTTGTAGAGGTTTCTTTCCATAGTACTGTTAATTATTGTCAGCCACATTAGAGCATTAATAAATGAATGGAAAAAGTTACAATATAAAATTCTCAGTGAAGGCTTTTCTATAAAGGTGTTCATTCGATTTCTATTAAGCTATAGCAAATACTGATGCGGTGTAAAATAGCTACAAGCTACATTTTCTGCTGCTTAAGTAAGGTTGGGTCACAGTGGCAACAGGTCAAGCATAGTCTAGACATCCCTGCCTCTCTTGCTCCTCCTGGGGGATCTTGAGGTGTTCCAGATGAGATATATGACATGATCTTGACATAAAGAACAGCATCTCTGCTCTCAGCTCACCCTGGATATCCGAGTTCCTTACCATAACTCTAAGGCTGAGTCCAGTCACCCTGTGGAGGAAACTCATTTCAGCTGCTGGTATCCGTGACTTCTTCTTTCAGTCACTACCCAAAGCTCATGACCCTGCATGGGTGTTGGACCAGAGATGGACTGATTAATGGAGAGCTTCATCACTGCCTCATCTCACTCCTCACCACATCCTACTCTGACTTGTAAACAAGACCCTGAGAAGTCGGGGTCTGCTGGTGCTCCTACTCAGAGTTTCTTGGTAATGAATGTACTGGATATAGTATACAACACAACTGAGTACAATCTGGCCAGTATCGGTACATTAGTCTTCAATACTTACTGTTTTTAGCCAAAATCCAAGAATGAAGCCAGTTCATTTAACAAAGAGAAATATTTGACTAATACAACGATAATGAAGTCTCATATTTAAGACCCAATCATCAATAGTCAGTACACTCTATGCTGAGATTTCATTATATTTTTTGATATTTTGGACATCAGCCATTATTTTTGATCCACTTGATACTGGTCTTGCACAAATCTGAGGAGAGATGTTCTGCTATACTTTCAAAACAATTATTTTCAGCTGTTCTTTTCTGAGGGGATTTGATGCACCATCTGCTTTAAAATACCCCAAAGGTGTTCTCTTGTATGCAGGTCAGGGGACATACCAGGTTGTAGTTTCCTCTTTTTTCTTTAAAAAGTCTCGTACGTAATGTACGGTATCAGGATACCAGCACACTGCCACCCCCGTGGCTTTGGTAGTCCTGGGCAGGTCCAAATATGCTGGATCCCATCAGATCCAAACTAATATGTTTTGGTTTCATTGGGACAAAGAGTGGACTGCCATTGTTCATCAGACTTCTTTCTATGTTATTTGGCAAAGTTGGATCTTTCAGTTTTGTGAGCAATGTTTTTTTCATAGACACTCCTTCCTCATCAGTCCCTGACACAGAGATTTCCAGTCTTTGTGAGTCAGAAGCACTTACCCATCAGCTTATCAGCGCAAAGTTACATAAATAGTGAATTGAGCATGCCGTCAGTTTCAAGGATGTTCACTGCGTAATCTGTTAGCAAAAGAGTGGCTTTTCCTATGCCTCCTAACCACTGCTTTGGCTGTGTTTCTGCTTCTGTTCATTAGACCTTTGCACCCCCTGCCATCTACAACAAGACCGAACCCAGACCTACATTACATTAGATTACAATTAGCTTTCATTCATGTCAGATAATAAAATTTTAATCATCATTATCAGCACTGTATACTCTGTACAGCTTAACTGCCCCAAATGAACCTGATTCATGATGATCCCTAATTCATTATCAGACATTTGAGGCATTTTGCTATGTCCACAGGGCATTGCATCTACTTACGGACACAACCAGAGGAAGACAAGAGACATAATTTAATAAATTCTGTTTAAAAATGACTAAACCTGACCTGAGCCTGAAGCTGACCCAAAAACAGTTTAGCATATCAGACATTAAAAAAGTGCATCTGAATGTTATGCCCAGGGAAAGAAGAATTTGATCTGTGGCTTCCCTATTATAGAGTTCAGCTGCTGACCTTCTGAGCTAATTGGCTTCTCTCAGGGCTTGTTTGGCCTTCTCTGGCTTCTCCACATTGACCCTTCAATTACAGGAGGCACTGAGGCATGTATGTAGGAACAAATTTCAAATGTCAGTGGAATCTGCAATGTCCAGCACTGAATTATTGCATTCACAAATTAATTATCTTGACCTTTTATTTATTCATTTATTTAATGCCAATTTAATGCCTAGTGTGAGCTCACATCTCAACAAGCTAAATGCAGAACAAACTAAATGTAATTTCAGATTTCCCGAAGTGGGCTCTTTTAGAGGCAGATCATGAGATTAGCAATGGCCATAACTTTTTAAATAAGATGATAAATGCTTCACAGTATTAAACAAAAGACAAGACACAATGTCTTAGAGATTTAAATAAATAAAGATAAGCAAAGGCAAATGTAAACAGATGGGTTGTGAGCAGCTTTTTAGAGGTATCCAAAAGGGATAGTTCCACAGTAGGAGCCTTGACTTCAAATCCTGATTATAGGACCTCAGAGACCTGCTGGTGTGTTCTCTAATGTAGCAGTTAGCAGTATATGGTAATCATGCAAAACTGATAAAGAAAGTGACTTACACAAAAATTGTCAAACAATTTGTTATACCAGACATAGGGTACAGTTAAAATGAAATATATGAGGTCCAACAGTCTGATACAAAATTTCAAGGTGGCGCAGCAACTGAGAGGAGCAGGAATAAGTTGGTCTCACAGGTTGACCAAACTCTTGGTCTTGATCTTATAAAGAAATAACACAGACTGCGTACCAAAATAAACCTGGAGGAGTTTTGAGTTACCAAACCACAGCGGTTTTAAACTTAATTTTACATTGCCCATTGCTTTGGCCTTTGTCTTGTCCATAGGATAAGTATGTAATGACAATTTATCCAATGGACAAATTGACTGTGACTGTTTATCTGTAGATATCAGTTGGATAAGGACAAATGAAGACAATGTAAAATCAGATGAAAAGAAACTAATCTCATCTTAAAACACGTTGTTAAAGTGTTTGAGAAGGGTTGTTCCTGCCATGAAAAACATTTGTGTTACTTTATCCCATTAAATTTTGATATAGATGTGTTTCATATCTTCAGAATTAATATTACATATAGAAGTAAAAATGAACGATTACTTTTGACAAAGAATTGTGATCTGTTGTATCATACACACATTCAGTAAATCCAAATAATTTGAAAACTTTTAAAAAATCAAGCTCTATAAGTAATTTGTGTATAGATGAGATGTGTGGAAGAATATGTTCAACAGGGTTGTGCAGAGACGAAGGAGGGCTTGTGTGTGTAAAGTTTTATGAAACTCACCATGGCAGCAGTAAGGCCTCTGTTGGTATGTTTAGATGGGTAGATGGATGCAGGCTGCTGGAGCTGCAGTGATGGCCACAGTGTGTGGTTGTCAAGTTGTATAACTGACATTACATCTGAATCACTGTAACTATTGTGACACAAGCATAGCTGCGTGAGATGCTGGCCGTCAGATCTTTTTCTGCCTCATGGTGTTTACTCAGTACGGATCTGTTTTATAGAGGGAGGTGGTGGTTAAATGTAGGCCAGAGGAGGCATTACATCCAGACACCTGGAGGGTCCTGTATCCTCCATTTTGGGGAATGTGTGGAAGGAGTGCCAAAATGGAGATGATGCACAGCTTGCTAAAGAGAAAGTTGGAGAAATGAAGTGATAAGAGTGCCTCACAGGGGCAAATTGATTTTAATACGAATGGAAAACATTATATTTACCTTAAAATTAATAACTTCTCACATATTTATCAACATATGTTCATAATGCATATATATCTGCATATATCTTTGTCTATGTAGTGGTGACTTTGACTAAACGAGAAAGTGAAAATTTGGGATTCTCAGTGGATGTTCTCCCGATTAAACACGTGTGAGGATAAATTCTGTTCCCAGTAGTCGAAGGAGGTTATATTCTGCCTGGATAAATTCAGACTTTTCTCTCTGTCTAATCTTCAGGTGGTGACAGCCATCGTGGAATCAGGGAAGAGCATGTCAGCGGAGCAGAAGAAGACGGATCGCTGCCCTCTGCTCTACGAATGGCACAAAAAACAGTACATCGGGGCGGCCCACGGCCTGGCTGGGATCTATTGCATACTCATGCAGGTAATGGAGGGCAAGAGGCTGAATGTGTGAGAAGGAGGGTCATCACTGGATGAGCCAGTTTTTAAGCCAGAGACCCTCTTGCTGCAGAATCACTTCAGGTTTTGCTTTTTTCAAAACACATGTACTTGGGTTATGCTACACAGCCTCTTAGCAACGGTCTCAGTTGTATATGGTAATATGTGAAAATAGGTGTAAGATTAATCAGTCGGTGAGTACCCCAACCTCTGTAATACCGTTAGAACAAGAACAGCCACAGCTGGAATGGCCTTCAGACGTACCAGGACAAGTCCCATTGGGCTGCTGCATTCGATAAAAAATGTGTGTTGATGCATTTATGTAATCCACATGGACCCTTTAAATCTTAAAACTCTACAGTGATTCAGCTTAATTATTTGATAAGAGAGATCTTTTGATTATTGGACCCAGTCCAGAATAAGGTGCAGCAAGAGACATTAATCAGTGGTTCAGTGGTTCAGTGTCTGGTGTTTGAAGGGTCTTATGGTCCTGGGCTGAGAGCCAGTGGAGCTCCTTACTCCTACGGCCAGACATCTCATGGGTGCTGTTGCTAGCTGCTTAAGCTAAATTTTATCAAGGTGTGGGCTGCAAATGAGTATGAAGTGGATCTCCTTCCACCTCTAGTCTGGGGATGGTGGAGATGTTGTTAACAGCTGAAATGAATTGTGCTCAGGTGAACAGGCCAAAAAAGTCAATTTATTCTGCTATTTAATTATTTATTCTGCTATTTAATTATTTCTTGGCAGCATCAAGCATCAGAGAACAAATTAAGTTAAAGACAGATATGAAATTAGATGTTACAAGTTCATGTCCATTTGTGTTTGTGTTCTATATATCCGTTGTGTGTAGCTAGGATTAGTGGTTTAATACTAATACAGTAATTCAACAGTTATGATAGTACCACTACCTAACCCTAACCCCGATCATTTTACTTGTTAAGTGAAGTAAGTTGGTCCACAGAATTGTCTACCTCTGTTCCTGTTCACCGTTGTGTTCATTAACACACTGAACTTCTTCTTGCTGCAAATTAATAATTAATCCCTGCATCAGTCTGAGGGTGTGTGTCATCAATTTATAATGCCATGGACAATGCACTTATGTACATGGTCAACTTCTTTAACCTCTAAGTCACCCAGATGCCCCATAAAATAAACTCTGGTGCTTTTCTATATCAAAAAGATCTGTTAACACCCCATGAACACGTGAGTTATGTTCCAGCTCCAGTATCAGAGCCTTTCTGCTACGATTCTAGACAGTGAGACTTCACAGTCATACTTGTGGCTCACATGGGACTTTTCTCCCCGCCTTGCTGTCTATGCCTTTGGGTAGAGTGAGTCCATTTACTGCTGTGCTGTCCTGTCTGAATTCTAATCTCTGTCACTCTCTGTAACTACTAACATATACAGAAGAAGGTGAAAAAAGAACTACACTTTAATATGCCCATTCTGTTTCATCTATTGTGCACATTATCTTAATTATTTTAGCGTCTGTTACTACATGATGCTTGTGTATCACAGGCCATAGCCGATGTAATGGCATTTCCAGATGGATTTTGGTGGAACTGTTTAAGTCAAACATCCTGGGCTGATTTTTATTCCCTCTCCCTCTCTGGTTTATGTTGTTTAAGATTGGCCTTGGTGGAGCTCCGTGATCTGTGGACCCCATTTTTTTTCTAGGTTTTTGTTGATCTCAATGTCATTCCCTCTATTTTATCATATATAATTTGTCATGAGTGTCATGCACCAGATGATGGGATGCTCATAAACATTAGACTTCACTTGGACTGAACATCTCTGGTTGTCTGTATGACTGATATGACAATAATGCTATATTGCACACAGATATTACATCATGAGTGTCTACAATCAATATCAATTCTTAAACTATTACCTACCTTTCTCAGTTCACCCCCAGGTCAAGTTACTAAAACAGGATAGCAATATGTGAGACAGACGTGACCATTAGAAATAAAACTAATTTATCTCTGTCTGTCACCAGCCAGGAGCAAAGGTCCATCCAGACATACTGTCAGAGCTGGTTCGCCCCAGCATCGACTATGTCCGCCACAAGAAGTTTCGTTCAGGAAACTTCCCATCATCCCTGAGCAACGAGAGTGACCGGCTGGTTCACTGGTGCCACGGAGCACCTGGTGTCATCCACATGCTCATCATGGCTCATAAGGTGAGACTGGTTTCTGCTCTGAACTGTGTGGTTCACATCACTTATCTCAGAGTGACGTCCATCTGAACTGACCAGTCATATGAACAACACTGGCACCTTGTGGTATGGCTGTGCACTGCATGGATGGTATATTGTGTTGCATGTATGTTGAAATGTGTAGCATGATGCCATTTTCAAGACAAAGGTTTTAAAAGAGGTTAATCTGTTTTATTCACACACACATTTTGTTGTTACTGATGAAACTGGCCATGTGAATACCCCCCTTCTGTCTAAACACTAACTCTCTTTCATATCAGACACACACACATACACACACACACACACACACACACTGATGCATTGTAGGCTAATTTCTCTTTTCTTGGCAATTAGGGAGCCACTTGGCAACTAATGTGCTGCTATTCTGGCATTCTCATCCCTCTCGCTAATGCAGAGACTCTTTGGCACCACACAAAGAACAATACACAATAGGAGACACGATTGCTTATCACTGTCTCACTATGAGCAGAACACATAACAAATCTACCATTTGTTTTTGCAGGTCAAGCATTTTAGCAGCTGCATAGATTTTGTCAGTGAAACGGGTCAACTGTTGCAGCTGAAGTGTCTGCATACGGCGTTCACCTACCAAACATCGATTGACAGCAACATGATGGAACGTGATGGAGTCATTCTCAGAAAACATGAGCATATTTTTAAAATCACCTTTTCACAGGGAAATCTGTTACCATAAAGAAAAGTGACTAACTGTAATTGTCCCTTGCCAACAAGCTTGGAGGATCTCTAGTAATATGCGCAGATAGGCTTTAAGGAGTATTGCGTCATTTTTTTTTTTTTTGCCATGCAACACAAAACTTAACTTTATGTATAGTGAAGCTTTCTTATTAAATGTGCATTGCCCTGTGCTTAAAATAGAAAGATAAAACAATATAATATTACAAATAAATAAAAATAAACTAAATGTGAGGGATAAAAATGGTCTCAGGGCATAACATAAATCCAGATTTAAGGACATAAAACTTTATGGGACACATTTGGAACATTTAAAAGATAAGCTGTGAACCTCAAAGATCTGGCTAGAACATGAAATACAGTTTCTGATGCAGGGAGGAGGGAGATCATTTCAAAGTAAATTAACTTGAAAATCAGTTCTAAAAGCTACAGGTTGACAGTGCAGTGCAAAAAGTCTGGAGTCTGGCTGCAGCTTTCCGAACCAGGTTGATTTTCTAATGGCCTTTTTAAATAATCCGGTAAAAAGGGCTTGCAATAGTTTGAACAGCTGGTAATTAAAGCCAATGACTTTGGCATTATTTTTAACATGAAAATAGGATACTTGAATGACCTTGTTAAAATCAGAATGAAATAAGTTTTTGGGCTGTCAGTCTGTCCCATTCTCATGATTGTGATAACTTAGTAAGGTGAGGCCTTGAAGGAATTTCTTTGGCACGAACATTTATTGGATTCAATGATGAACTGAACTTTAGCAATGTTATAATGACCATTTATAGATATTTCTCAGTCTCTTTATTAGAATACAAAATTTGCTGATTTTTCCCCTTGAGAGTTGATTCAAAATGATGATTTTATGTCTGATTCTGTAATCTTTGTCATTTTGAATGGAATAATGTGATTGAAAGTTGGTCTTACATACATACATATTAGCAGCTTTCATTGAGTTAACCTCAATGCAGCATGTGTAAGTAGAAACCGATTTTTAATCAACTACCAATTGATTTCACTAAATCTACCAAGAAGACGGTGGATTAGAAATGAGTCTGTAATTGTTTTGTACTGGATAATCTAGATTTGCTTTCTTAAGGAGAGGTTTTCCCCTCAAGACTGTGCAGAAAATATCTTAATTAAGATGGGAGTTAATTGTACTTGCCCTAACCTAGGAGAGGTTCTTCTGTATAAACCAATGGAGTGTGGTAGAGCTTTTTAGTTACACTCACTGGTGCAGGATGTTATCAGCTCACCAGTGTTTTCCAGGAAGTAACCGTATTGCAGGAAACTAAAGTGCCCATTTCAAAAGTTGCATTCAATCAGCGAGTTATTACCATTGTTTCCATGGCTTCCTCTGTCACCATGGGAATTATAGGAACCTCACTTGGGTGAAAAAACAGGTGTAGAGAAACTTGGTGTTTTAATCGTGCCATGTGGTGTACCACTTCCTCTGTATTACTGGGTGATGAGATTGAATAGATGGATTGCAGGAGTCTGTTGCATGTGGTACAGGTTGTTAGTAAATTTGGATATAGCTTGTGAGTGGTGAGTTTCCCATTGCTGTTGTGCGAGCAGAACACAAGACACTCATTGTGTCTATGCTACAACAAATGAACTTTAAATAACTGGATTCAAGTATAGGTCCATTTAGACCATAAACATTACACGAGTAGAGACATCTGAAAAGATGGGATGAGTAGAGACAAGAGGGGAGGAACAGTCTCCTTACTTTCCTTTGCTAAGCAGCAGCTCCATACACACAAACCGCAGCTTTTAAAAGCATTGCTTCCTGTTTGAAAGCTGTTGTAGGTTCAGATGATAAACAAGGTCTGTTTGTCTCATCACTTTCATGCAGGTTATCTGTCAGATATTCTTGAAGTGTGGAAGCATCACTCTGCTCTGGATTAGGTTTATTACCTACTAATGAGGTCCGGACATGTAGGAACATTTAGTCTTTTATGTGGTCTCTGTTCTCCAGGGAAATGTGGAACATAATAACCAGCCTGTCAGGGAGATGATTTCTATCGCGTATGGATTAAATGATACAAGGATTATAGCTCATGCTGATTGTTCTGGGTTGAAGCTGCTTCTCAGTATACAGAGCAGGCCACTACATTATCTAAGAGGACAAAAACACAAGAGAAAAAACAGGTTTTGGTTTTTCAACAAGCAACTTCACATTATTATGACATTTCTGAATTCTGACAACTAAAAAAAATGGAAGGGCGTTTATCAAATTCAAATTTATTTTATTTATATAGCGCCAAATCATAACAAAGTTACCTTAAGGCACTTTACATATAGAGCAGGTCCAGACCAAACTCTTTATAAAGTTATTTAAAGGAACCCAACAAATAGAGAGAGAGAGAGAGGAATGAGAGCAGGAGAAACAAGAACACAATAGAATACAAAGAAAACATACAGATGTAAAGTGTATTAATAATAATATTAATAATATTATACTACTAATAATAATTGTACATTTGTAAATAATAGAGAAAGCAATAATAGTAGCTTGACTAATTATAATTATTGCAGCAGCTGGTGTTGAGCAGGAACATGGGGGCAGCGGTGATTCAGTACCTGCAGAATGAGGACAGGGAGAGAGAAGACAGAAGGAAAAAGCACAAACTACGGGAAAGGGAAGACATAAAGTTAATGACATGTAGTAGTATCAGACCACAAACTTAACCTGCAAGTGGTTGTTATATATATGTTCCTTTGTCCCAGGCTTCATTTGGCTTGATCTGTGTCTTGCTAGGTGTTTAAAGAGGAGAAGTACTTGAAGGAAGCTGCAGAATGTGCTGAGGTGATCTGGCAGCGTGGGCTACTCAGAAAAGGCTACGGTATCTGTCATGGCACTGCTGGTAACGGCTACGCCTTCCTGTCCCTTTACAAGGTCACCCAGGACAAGAAATACCTGTACCGGGCCTGCAAGGTAAGACAAAGGCTCGGGCTGCTTATGGAACATTAACATCACAAACAAAAATGTCCACTTCATCAATTTTCAATTAAATGTACGACACAATTAAGTGTTAGTAAAAGCAAAGGGACCTACATACATCACTACCTTTATTTGTTAAGCAGCATTATGTTGTCCCTCTAGTCCCGTTTGCTTTATCTTACCCCACTTTTATTCTGCTCTGTCTCTGTAGAGAACCACACAAATGAGGTGTGAAATTAATTGTTTCTGTAATGAAAGCAGAAGAAACTGTTTCATACACCAAACGACATAAAAAATTACATTGCCCTCACCACTACTTACTATTAACTGCATGTTTTTAATTCAAATCCCCAAAATCTCATCAATGGACCAGGTGGAAGCGGGTGAGTATCAGGTTGTCATAGCAACAATCGCTAACGTGATCAAAGCAAACCCACAGATTTTTCTTCTTTTAGAACAAAAAGAACATTTCACACTGGTTGTTTTCTTGGCAGAAATAATCTAACGCAGTAATTTGAGGTATACTTTTTTTTTTCGTTTTCACACACACACACACACACACACACACACACACACACACACACAAACCCAAAGCAAACACACCGCACACACACCAATGAATGTGTAAACATGTTGTTGTTTTTTTTCTCCAGTTTGCTGAGTGGTGTTTGGAATATGGGACCCACGGATGTCGCATCCCAGACAGACCCTACTCTCTTTTTGAAGGTACCAAATGTTTATTATTCCACTCTCCACCACATTGATTCAAAGAGTTAACCTTCCTGGAGCCACAGCTCTTAAGCCAATGCAGTAGCAGGCCTGTGATTGGTGTTGCAGACATTCAATCTGCTGCCCATCAGCTTTCCTGAGTTATTTTGTCAGAGTGGCTGTAATGACAGAATGAAGGACATGTCTGGCAACACAACATGGCAAAAAAGCTTTCATGTGCAGTTATGAACCACTGACTGGTCTAATCAGAGCCTTTAGACTCTGGTATTTCACATAAGCAGGTTTATACGAAATACTCTCTCTACTCTTACTCTTTGGTTTTTAAAAATACAAGGTCTTCTTTTACAACAGAGTTAATCTGAGGCTTCAGCAGCTCAACATAGAATCACTGTCCAGAGAAACACAAAGAAGAAATTTGACCCATAAGTTATACAAGAACATTTGAAAAAGATATTTTTAGTGATAGATATTTCTTCAGTTTTAACAGGAGCAATGGTTACAGCAAACAAAACCTGTGTCAGTGTACATAATGGGACCTGACTGTCAGAATTATTTGAATTCATTACAGGTTCATTTCAAATAATAATTTACTGACTCTGGTTGTAACCAGTTAACCTTTAGGAACGTCTCAGTATGGAGCTAACGGATACATAAATCAGTTGATTGTTGCCAATCAAGGCAATCAACTATGTAAACTTAATGACTAATGAATAAACAGCTTTGAAGCAATAAGAAGCTTTACAATATCTGTTTGTCTGTTTTTTAAGAGCTAGTCGTACTCATGAGAGAAACATCTAACTATATAACCTAATTTTTACTACTAATGCTAGACTACATGGTAGACATTACCTTGTAATATAAAATCATATTTAAACAGAAAAGTGTTGCCCATATTTCATTTTGCACCTCATACTTTTTACTTTTATCCTCCTTTTATTGAATATTACCAAGGTAATTGTGGTCACACATGGCTGTAAGCAGGTATAAATATTGAGTAACCATTCTCTGTCTTAATATTATAACTGGCCTGTGTTTTTACTCAGAATGGTTGGAACAATTAACTTTTACAGAGAAGGAAACCACAAACCGGGCTGATAGACAGTGAAATGCGTAGCTGGCAGTAACAGATGGATTTCTTCTCCTCAGGTATGGCAGGGGCCATCCACTACCTTTCAGAGATAGCAAAGCCAGAAGCTTCCTGTTTCCCTGCCTTTGAACTTTGACCTGCCAGCTGACAGGATTGGGGATGATGAAGGGGGACGGGGACAAACTGTTGTGAAGGCTAACCTGAGTTTTTACCCAAACACTGGACAAGTATGCATTTGTGATACAGCTTTCAACCTTTCAACCAAATGGGACTGAGAATGAGACTGGAACTGAGCAAATTGAAGAAACATCCACGGAGAGGACAATGTCAATGGATGTTTCACTTCAGGAAGCAGGGGACCATCACCAAGATGGTCCCCTGCTTCCTGTGGGGCTTTCAGCTGTGTTGGCATCATGCAGTGTATTGTGTGAATGGAGATGGGGTAAATACGTGGACCCCATGCCCTTTCCTTATTTTCAGCTGGCAGAAGAACACACACCCTAAGCCCTCAGCTTTTAATAACGTAGCACCTAGGCAAAGAAAGAGGGTTTTTGTGTGTGTGTGTGTGTGTGTGTGTGTGTGTGTGTGTGTGTGTGTGTGTGTGTGTGTGTGTGTGTGTGTGTGTGTATGTGTGTATGTGTGTATTTCTATGCCTCTGCATGCTCACTGTAAATGGCTTTTGGTGCCTCATATCCTTGTCGTTGTAGTGATTTTTCCTCTTCCTGTATTTGTAGCTGTGCTGTTGGAGTTCTCCAGGTGTTTGTCACATAGTGGTGGAAAAAAGTTTCTCTCTCATCTTTCATTTCCATGAGAAAAGTCAAAACAGGTTTTTACTGTAATGGATTAGCTGTAAAGTCAAACATTAGATATTGACCATCTGTCAAGACCCATAATGCTGTTATGTTTAGATAGAAAGAGGAAGCTAGTCGGTCAGCCCAGCTTGCTAACATTAGCACAAGGGCTGAATAATCCACAAAAAACATCATATTACGATGATTTTGGCCAATATTGTAATCGAGTCACAATTCCAGTTGGAATGATCATTTTTGCATTTCACTTTCATTGGAAAAAAATATAAACATGACGATGATGTGATTTCCGTTGGGTCTTTTACCAAACAAGTATGTTTCCTCACATCTTGAGAAAATAATTTGTCATTTTTGGTAGGTTGTGACACATTTGACCTTTATCAAACCAATTGCAGCTTCTGAGATTTGGATATTGCACTTGGCCATTTTACAATATTACAATTCAATGATATTTCGATTAACATAATTAGCACTGATTCCCACTAGATATTACTTCTTGCTAACCTTTCCACAAAAAGCGAGTCACTCCTCCTGCACGCTCAGTGTTGGAGGGGACTCCACTAACTAGTATGAGGCATCTCTCTAATGGGTCTTACCCCACAATGTGACATGTGTCTAATGAATTGAAATAAAACTGAGTGCTGTTCTGAAAAGGTTTTTACATGTGCTGTTTGAGTACCAAGAAAAAGAGCTTTGTTTTGCCTTGATGGAGTTTACTGAAACCAGTCCGAGCTAGCTTGTTAGCTTGCAGCATGTGTTGGCTTTCAATTAGGTATTGAAACATTTTTTTAAAAGAAATAACTGCGTTGTAGGTGCATATGATGGTTTAACTAATCAGAGACAAAAAGGCCAGAAATGTATTTTTGTTTATAGATGTCCGCTTTTGTTACATGTTTTTGATATTGGCCTTAAATTTAAATATGTGCTTTTCAACAGAAATTGAACCAAACATGGAGATGTTGAAGCAAAATGTAATATTTCGGTGAGATTGCCAGGTTCAAACCTGATAGTGATTTAAATCAACTATAATGGGTCATTTTTGAGTAGTTTTTTTTTTTGTTTTTTGTTTGTCTTTTTTTTACTGTTGCCACACAGTGATATCTGCATTATCAGCCTTCACCCTTATGCCCTCAATGGAACTATTTAGTGAACCATCTAGGAACAAGACAGGGCACTGGGTGTTAGCATGGAGGTTCAGGAGCCATCTGGGTTTAGTATTGTTTGGATCTCAGCTTGAAACTGACATGTTTTCTAAAAGTGTGGTTTTAGTAGTCTAACCATTTGCTGAATAAGCAGATGCATTAAAAACAATTTCAGCAAACAACAAACAAATTCAGGGTTTACATTGTAATTACTGTTTGTAACAATTACAGCTAAAAAACTAATAATAACATATCAATTATAAGCTCCAATTTTAATCCAATTTTTTCTCAGTGTCACCACTGGAACATTATGTGTCAAGTTAACTTTAGTTAGTTTAGTTTCTAAATGTATTTTACAAGAAAACACACCAGTCAAAACTCAAATTCCAATATGTGTGCACTTTTTATTGTTTCCTTTTTTTTACATATAAAGTATGAAATTAAATTTGACCACTGATCAAATCATCTTATTACTTTGTTGCTGCTCATATTATGGCGCCTACAGACTGTGGGATGTTACAGATGAATTGCAGGCCACACTGTGCGACATGGAGCTAATTAACCTGGGTACGACACCAAGGTTGATGTATTCAGGCTGTACAGGGGCACCACCAACTGAATCATAGGCTACGGCGCTACAAAGTCATTATACAAGATTAAAAGATAATTAGCAGCCGTCCATCTGCGCTGCAGTAGTGGTGAATTACAGCTGCGTCTCAATTCAGGAGCCAGATCCTTCAGATGAGCCTCCAAAGGCTGCGATGGTCAAACTGAAATAAAACAGTCTGGTCTACAAAGGATTTCCTGTTTATCTTTGGCCACTGTTTTATTTGTGGAGTCCACTTGTTCTCTTTTTACAGAAAGTCATTAATTGATGGCATGCAATGAATCTTGGGATAGGTCTCTCAGTGCAACATTGAACCACTAAGGGCCACGGCCACCAGTACTGACACGTTTCTTTCATGTTGGTCATCTTTTGTCAGGGCCAACCCAAACCCACAGTGTATACCCACCTTTAGGATTTAAATCAGTTAGTTTAGTCAGAGCATCATGTTACTTTATGTTGCCTTGATGTTGCTTTGGTCTGAGTGGTTTCAACATGGGGGTGAAACGACACCTGTACAGCGGATCCAACGATTCCGACAGCACTTGAATGCACATAAATGCCTAATTCTCTTGCAGAGATCTCATCATGAATGTCATTGCATGGGGGTATGTCACATGTGAAACAGTGTGTGTTCATCAGTTGTGTGTTTCCAGGTTCACTGGTCCTTTCTAATGTATTTGGTGGTTATTTGTGTCCTGGTCCCAGCAGCGAGGACTCTGGATATTAGTGGAGACGTGTTTGACCTTTGTCCCTGTCTGTGTCTTTGATTTGATTCAGCCCAATTGGTGTCAAGATATGAATGTGTGTTTTTTTTATTTTTATTTTTTATCTTCCTCATTAAACTCCTGGGCTTCAGTGACAACTAAGTAATTGTTCACATGCTTTTTGGCTTAGTCAGTGCTAACAAAGGTCAAGTAACAGAATTTATGCAAGGTTTGGAAATAAAATGAATGGAGCTCCCGTACTGCTTGTTTCTTCTTTTGTCATTATTATTTCAGATAAAATTCATTCATATACACTGTTTTCTAGAAATATAGTCGTGTATATTTATTTCTCATCAAATTGCTCGAGCAAACAAATCCCTTTAGTACTGAATGAAATCAGAAACTGCCTGCTTCAATTCTCTGAAGGACTCACATTGTGGGACACTGTATCCCTGCCATGCAAATTCTGTTGAGCACAGAATGATTTGAGGTTTGCTCAAATGAAATAGTTTGTGTGATAGTAAATGCTTTAAAAAAAAAAAAAAAAAAAAGTTGTGCCTGGGCTGTTTGATGCTAATATGTTGCTGTTTGCAGAGGGAACAAAGAACATTCAGCTGAACGGGTCGTCTAACCGAGGTGGCCGGTTGCTATTTTCAGCTGGCGCAAAGCAACATGTCACCTGCCCTATCTGCCTCAGGGCCGATGTAGCTGTAGTCACTAAGGCTGTTTCTATGAAAGGTGTTTATTTTTATTTTGCCATGACGGCATTGTGGCGCTCAGAAACAGTTGGTCGGTCCAGGCGTCAATATCTCAACAACTGTTTTGTCATCAATCCAAACGTGTTCCTCAGCATGAATTCGAATGACCATGGCGATCCTCTGACTTTTCCTCCAATGCTTTTGTTTATGAACCAAATATGCATGACTGAAGATTGTTGGCTGGTTCACTTGGCAGTTTTACATTTCTCACTCTCCGTATAGGACTCTCCTGCCCAGTTTGAAACACCTGCTGCACATAATAAACTGTTTCGTATGCCAAGAAATCTTGGTTAAATAGCCAGTTTTCATAAAATTAGCATTTGCTCATGCAGGGCCAGTCTGACTCCCTGGGCCCTAAGCAGAAATCTGCTAAGGGGCCCTCCTACCTGACCTCTGGGCCTGGAAACCATTGGCCTTTGCCACACCCCAGTACTCCCACCTTCATAACAGCTTTCTCCTGTTTGTTCAAGAATGAGTCGACCTCAACAGAATAAAATGAGGAATAAACAAACAATATTTACTCAATAGAACATTTAATGTATAATCTTAAGTGAAGTGAATGTCATAATATAATAATAATATAAAAGTGGACTGACTGTTAATTTTTTTAATTACAAGGTTTGTCTGAATAAAACATCTAAACTGCTACTTCTCATGTCTTGGCATTAAGACTTTTAAACGATTGATTGATTTTAATACCAATTAAGGCCTTATTATTAGATCCATGGGTAGCCTGTTTCCTGACAACTTGACTTTGTATGAACTGGCAAATGTAGCCTGTTGGCATGCTACAGCAAAGCACGGCTGTCCCTACAAACAGCCAGTCAGCAGCATACTGTATCTGTAGAGTCTTACGCCATTAAGGTGGCGTTATACCAGGCTGCATTATCTTCCACGTGTAGCTTGTAAATGTTTCTTAATATAATATAGTTCATTGTTTCAGATGCTCTAAAGTCAGAGAACTGAGACATTTGGAAATGCAATAGAAAACATGCAGTCGATTTCATTTTGATGTATGAACAAACAGCATGAAGTAAGTAGTCAGTATCACATTTTATCAGAAGTGAAGTTTATTTACATATTTCACACATGTATAATGATATTTTATGTTGAAATCCTCAAAGCAGATGAAATGTTAACAAGAACACAGGGTTAAGATGCTTCATCAGTTATAGAACCTGTTGCATAGTTTGACATGATTTAACCTTGTCTAATATTGTGCTATTATTCTCAATATCAAACAGCCTGAGACCAAAAGAGACTCTGTTGCTGCAAGGGATCTATGACTGGTTTCCTGGACTCAGAAGAGCCTCTAAGGTGGTCTTCAGTGATTCTACTCTATTGACCCGTTGGTGTGTGCTCTACAGATGTTCTTTCACTGTGAAACAGCACCGTGACTGTCTTGAGAGCAGGATGGACCAGGAGAGGAGTCCCCTCCAAAATGTCACAAACAATATTCAAGACTGACAAATGGGCACAGGTCGATGAACTAAATCACCACAACAAAGAGTTAGTACAAGTTTTGCTGTTGTGCAAAGTTTTACCAACCACATCTGGTGCTACACAGGGGACAGGCTGTGGTAAGTCTTTAAATAACTCTGTACCACAACTGGACAGGGGAAAGGAACAGGGAGTAGCTGAACTCCTGTCAGATTCAGACAGTCAGTAATTTAACTTGATGACCAGTTGATGATCTGATTCAATGAGATTCATTTTTTTAATATGAAAACATAACTACAGGCCAAGTTACATGTACATTAACATTTGCTACGACTTATGTTTTAATGATTCCTTTACCTCTGTCATACATATGGGAGTCTATTTCTGCCTCTTGAAGAAATTTCACATTTTATAAATTTTATTTTTTCATTTTAATGGATACTATGAACAGAATCAAAGTTATACCATCTCATTATAGTTTCTTATGATTTGATATCTCATAAAAGAATAAGTATTATACAGAAAGTATAAGTATTATACAATGAAAAACCTCCATTATTATGTAATTCTAACAAAATTTTGGTTAAATGTTTCGAAAATAGTGCATCATTTTTATGAGATACCAAGTCATAATAATGAGTACTATTTATCTATTAATGTAACTTTTCAGGCTTGTGCACAGATGGTCCTGGACCTGGTCGTGTTTAAGCACCCGCCCCTTGGCTTCTGACTGGATATGTGCCTTTTTTTTTAAAGAAAAACCTTTTCCTAATTCTTTTTCTAATTTTATATTTCAGATTTTTTAAATTTGGCCCATGGCAGCAGTTCTCAGCCGATGGCTGAATTTTAGTTTTTCGATTTTCCTTCTATTTTTCTTCTATTCCTAAAGCAGCACGGTGTGACATGGTTTTCTTTGCTGTCTGTTCTTGTGAGATATGTAGTAGTCAACACTACAGACTATTGTGTGGATGTTAAAAATTGTTCATTTTGTTGAAATCTGTTGAGTATTAAACATCTGCAAGTGTACATATATTTAAATGAACAACTATGTAATATTTATGAGAGGGATGCCCTTTTTCTGCTTTAGCACCTGCCCCCAAAAATTTCTGTGCCAAGCCTGTAACTTTTGTTGTAAGTTGTAAAAAAAACATTCTCTGAGGAGGATGAGATGGTAGCAAACGTGTGCCATAAAAAGGACGAACGCTCGATTTTATTACAGTACTGGCAATGATTTCTTTTTTCTTTCCTTTTTTTTTTTTTAACTTCATTTAGCCATGCAAGCCACAAAGCTTTCTTCGTTTTTTAACATGGAAACATCGACAGCCTGCTGTCTAGAAGCTGTGGAATCCGTTACGGCCACCAGATGTAATAACATGAACTGAAAGTCCTCAGTCTACATCAATAATAGGCCTCATGCAAGAACCAAACAGACGAAACATTATGGTGTGGCATGTTCCAGCAACATAAGGGAACCGGTTGCATTCTCCTCATTTCTTTAATATTTACAAATTTCTCTACAAATAAACTGTCAGTTGCTGTTGTACCAGTTGTGTAGAGAAAAAACACATCATAAGGCCGTTTGACAATGGGCTCTTGTGAATGAAGCAAAACCTCACAGACAAAAAAGTAAGATTCTTGAATAAGGCCCATTGTGTTGTCAGTGTGGTTGGTGCTGGTTGGGTGAGCGTATCGGTGCGATGACCGTGAAGACAAAACTATGCTACAGAAAGAGCTCGGCTACCTGTTGAAACTACCACATCATCATCATCTAGGTATTTATTGCGGCACAAAATGTCCAAAAGAACCAAAAATCACAAGTTACTCCACTGGAGCCGTCGTTCTTTTCTTCAGCAAAATAACACACATCACTCTGCACATACTAGAGCTAAAGGGTTAGCTTTATACAAACAACGCAGTGTGGCTCAGGTCCCAGGACGTCAGAGTCTCCAAACACAAGCAATAAGGAAACATGGGTAAACATGGAAGTTCACCTGATTTGACAGATGTACTTGATTGCTCATCCATGTGATAGTTTGACTGATACTGTTAAATCTGAACTGACTCTAATGAGACATTTAGATGAGTTTTCGGAGATGATTTATTCTGTTGTTATCTGCGCTTCACTCTGGCTTTAAATTCCTTTTCCAGTCTGATGAATTCAGCGCTTTGGCAAAAAATCCAGATATATATATATTTTTTTTGGTTTACATGAAAATGTTCACACCTCATGACATAGTATTGACCTGATCCAGGACTAAGTCACAGATCCACTCATAAAAATTGTGACAGGACGACTGTTTATAATAGATACTTTGCTGGGGCTGTTGTGATGTAAAATATAAGAAATGCATGATGAAAGCTATATGAAGCTATAGTCAATAGCATGTTGGCTTAGCTTAGCATAAAGACCAGACACAGGGAAAAACAGCTGGTCTCGTTCTGTTTCAAAGTAACACAATCCACCTTTCGATAACAAAGCTCATGAGCAGATCTGTGAGAATCCATGCAGGGCTATAATAGATACAGTCCTGAATCAGGCCTAGACGGTTTCTGTTGGCACAAAATAGTGAAGACCTTTAAAAACCTTGGGCTATAAAGATAGCAGTAACCTATGTGCTGGAGAGGTTGATGTTGGAACTTAGTGCAGTGACGATTCACTATCTGCCTCTGAACCTACTGCCTTGTTTTTCATCTCTGCTACAGGAAGGATGGACGTCCTGCTGAGAGCATCTATCTGCTCTGTATTCAGCAGACTCTTGTCTTTATCGCTCTGTACTGAGACAGCAAGGTGTTTCCAACCGGGGAACAAATCAGCTTCCCAGCAGAGGTAACAGTATGTTTGTACTTACACAACATCAGGGGGTGTTTATGAAGAAATCGTTTGACGAAAATAAAATAAAAAATATTTTACTTATGTGAATCATCAAATAATTCAATGAACAGTAATTTTGTTTGTATCTAAAGTATTTTTCTCATCCTTGACCAGTTTGGCTCCTTTTTTCTCTGATTTTCACCCATATTTATATTAAGAACTACATTGGATCACAATTAAGGTTTGATTTACCTGAGCAGAAACTGTTGCCATGACAACTTAACCGTATTTCACCGTCAATATGTTTGAGATGTTTGTTGCAACGGCTTGAAGAAAAACTTAACATAAATCTTATAGAAAAATCATTGAGCGACTACAGCCAGTCTCCAGCAGCTGATGGTGGAAGTGCACAGGGAGCTGAAACAGCCGGAAAATAGGCGAGCAATTGTTTCCTGAAGTCGTCCTTAGCCTCTACAAGGGTCTTGGCGCATAACACTCAATGATTCAGCAGGATCATCGACATGGATCCGTGCTACAGCTCCAACACAGCACAACCCCCCTTCAACATCACACACAATGAGCAGCAGGGCAACCATTTGCATCCACTCCTTTACTTCCTCTCCCTAATTATTTAAACACTGGCACATCATTTATTTATGGCAACATGCCCCTCTAGTTCTTTACTCATTGATTTTAATTTGTACCCAAATATTTCTCCATGATGTAGCTGCAACAATGACACTGTTGTGCTTCCTAAAACGTGCAACTCCAGTTCAGGCTGCACGGCAACTTTAGCAGATTGAAGAAAGTCGCAGTGATACAGATCTATTATAAACAACCCGCTCCGTGTCACAGTGAGTGAAACAACATATGGCGACTGCACAGAATCTTCTCATAGTCAGTAACAAAACAAGGATCCTCCTATTGTGACTATTGAAAATGTGCATAAAAAAAACCTGCAATAGGAGCTTTGCACTGTTTGTTTCCAATGCACTGTCACACATATAAATCCAGTATAAGTAGCTAATTTAGTTTTTTTTCTAGCTTTTTTAATTATGTGTCTTCAAATCTGGCTCCAAGTGGTGGAGCAAATTAATCTGCAGGTTTTTGCAAATCTGTCTAAGTCTCCAAAGGTCAATTAGGAAAAAGACAAAAATGTTTGTACAGTTTATACAAAAGATATAGTTGTACCGTTGACTCATAACTGCTTGCAAACCCTCCGTGTCTTCAGCCACAGGAGGTTAAACAAAAACTGAATGGTGCAAGCTGCAACAGCTTCCTCCATTTTGGACTGTCCAGCTCTCCATCCCCTTAAAGGTCAGCACTGTCACAATACCTTCCTAATGTTCAGCTGCTCGTTCATAGGTCCAGGGTCGGTACAGTTTAACCCACGGTGCAAAATTCAACTCTTTGTGGGGATTTGAATGAATTACATTTGCTGGTGAATTTAAATATTTTAAAGCCAGTGTGACCAGACCTTAACGGAGAGAGGTCATCTTAGATAATAAGATAATACGTTCAAATGATCAAACTGTGCCCAAGGCTACAGTCACTACGCTAAACGTGCACAAGCAGCTATGGATGGCCTCAGGCTCAGTGGCAGAAATTGACTGTGCTCGTCATATTATTGACAGCTCCTGTGCTTATCCGATGAGGCATAAACCACTAGTTTCACACAGCACTTCAAAGTGAAGTTTAAAAGTGGCACATATCTGTATCTGTGCAATCTTAGTGGCAGAGCTGGAACATGCCAGCGGGTGCATGCCATTTTCCTATGCAGCAGCCATATGACACTACAACTACAGCAGCACGACGTCTTAGCTTCGCTCCGTCAATCTGCGCTGAGCTAAAAGCCTTCACCACTGCTAACAGGAGAACGAGCCAGTCGCTGCTGTAGGGGCTCATTAGGTCATTACGTAACAGGACACATACTGTAATTAAAAATGTATTAAGAACTCATCATTTAGTAAAAAGCCCAGGTTGCAGTAAAATGCTGGATAGAAAATAAACCATGTATTTTGTATAATTATGTTCAATTAAAAATCATTTATCCAGCATTTTAACACATGATGCAGTTATAGCTGTAGTTGCAATGGGAGGGTGGAGGAGACAGGTGATGGAGAGTGAATCCAAAACCGAACCTAAACGGGTCCATCCTCGCTCGTCCTCAGTTCCACTTGGCTGGCGTCGTCACTGTACACATAGATCCACATAAATTAATCACTCCAGATGAAGCAGTGTGTGTGTGTATGTACGTGTATTTGTGCGTGTGTGTGTGTGTATCTAAATTCTGGTTATGTGCCTCTTTTGGTCTTTTCCACAACAGATTGTGTGTTTTCCAAGTTTTCCATCCAGGAAGCAGCAACGTTGCAAACAATCGACAGGCTTTCCTCCTCTTCCTCATCTGATTTTCCAATTTCAGCCTCTAACTGCATCCTCCCTCACTTCCTTCCTTTCCTAGTTCATATCAAGTTCTGTCTCCTTTGTTGCGTTGCAGACGTTACTTCTTGTCGCTGTTTTGAAATATCTGTTCGTAGGGCGGTGGTGGATGGTTGCAGTAGGATGGTGGTGGAGGGTAGGAGCTCATCATCATATGGGCGGAGCCAGGCTGTGCAGGGTATGCTGGGTGTGTCATGGTAACCCCGGGGTCACCACCTGTCATCCCGTTGACCCCGAAGCCCTGCATGCTTCCTGGTTGCTGGGAAACTGCAAAGAAGAATCGAAAGTGTGATCATGTACCCTGATAAAATGTATGTATCAGTTCAGTTGTTAGAGGCTGATGACCACATAAACTTCATCATCTGTTCTAACCACAGACATAGTGAAGCCAATGCTGAAGAGCCTTAAACATGCATTATATCTAATGCCCATCAGGTCAAATTGTATTGAAGTATATGGGAAAATGACCCTACTTCCCACTTGATTTATTACCTCAGTAAATGTTTTATAACGAGTTTATGCTCAGTCTCTAGTTTCAAGTCTTCTTTAATACATGACACATGATATTCATTTTTTAAATGATGGTTCCATTTAGAGGAAACCAGACCATAAAGCAGGGTATGTATTAGGGCGTAGCTACTGTGTGATCAACAGACTGTACCTGCCTGACCTCATTCTCACAGACACTGTTCAATCACTGAGCTTCCTTATTTAACTGTTATGAGATAAATTGTTTGGCTACAATACAACGTTGCTATGAAACCCTTTCATGTTGTATTTTCAGAGCAGAGCATGACAGAAATGTCAACAATGAGGCCTGTGATAGTGACTACATTTGATATTTTGTGTTCATCACAGAGAGAAACTAGTAATAACTCCCTCCTCTGGTTCCCCATTCTGGTATCTAGTCTTTCACTTTGTGGTCATTATTGGAGCCCTCCATTCAATTTTCTGCTTGGTTGACTGACACAGAATGAAAGTCTGTTCATTTAATATTAAGACTGAGAGTCTTATCAGCTGTTCTACTTTCCCCCAGAGTCTCCAGCTTTAAATTCACCCTCAAAAGCTACAGTGTAGATTGTAACGACCAGGACTGGGGTTTGAATAATGTGGTAAATAATAGTTCAAACATTACAATTTCATTTGAGAGAGAAAACACAGATGTTTCCATTAGAATAATGAATATGTCATATGCTACAGCTTTAGAAGATGCTCTTATGTACCATTGGAGACAATACTGTTAAGCAGCTTATGTCAAACTCATATTTCCTTACACCTGCTGTGCAGAACTTTTGCCTCCCCCCTCTGGCAGTCACAGTAATTACACAAACGCTGACGAATAAGGAGAAATGCCCACACTTTCAGGATAACAATAATCCATTATTCAGGTAGAGTAAATGTAATGGCTACAAAGCCTAGTCCTAATATCCTGCAAATGGCAGCCTGTCTAAGAGCAATGAGGCAACATCCATGTTGGTCTGTTTCTTTTTCTTCTGAACGCCACGCTCCTTTTTTATCTGGAGCATCACACTAGGTTTCTCCGCCACAGGCTCCACTGTACTCCTCGCTGTGTCTCTACAGTTCCTTATATAGACAACACCATGGTCATTTGTCTATATATACATTGTGAACATATAACACAAGGATTTGACATAAAGCTGCAACATGCAACACAGTACACAGTGAAGGTTCATACTCATCTATTCAAACCTCACACTGTGTTCAAAGGGGAAATGTAATACAATAATAGTGGTGCTTGTGTTGAACCTGCACACATGTTTATGGTGCACACATACACAACAGAACACAACACACTCTTAAGCTCTGGCATAATAGCTATTTGATATAAAACACGTTGCAACCGGTGCCTGACAGAGAGATTTACCTGCTGCTGAGTGGCTTAAGCAGCACTGTGTGAACTTGTTTGGCTGTGACTTGAATGTGACCAATGTTCATTTGAATGTAAAAGTCCTGCTCCAGCTTTAGGTAAAATTGTTTTTTTCGTCAGAGAGCCTTCCTCCCATTTTCTCAATGTCTTAAATCCTCCCCTTTTTGTGATTGGTTGTCTTATCTCCCCACGAGACTCTTCAGCGGGTGTCGTACCCATCACAATCACTTGCCCTCATACCACTAAAAGACTGTTTCTTGGCTCCCTGTTATAGTATCTCACTGGATCAGATGAGCTGACCTGCTGACAACTGGCCTTTTAGTATATCCACAACTACAGCTACTTACAGCTTAATTCATTAATTTATAAGACATATACTCGCAAACAATAATCAGCAATTACACTGTATCAACATCAGACATCAGGAAGGTGATCAGTATCATACACGTCCTATGAAATTTGGCATCAGCTCAAAGTTATTATATTGCATATTTGATCTGGTCTCACCTTTTATTCCCATTCAGTTTCTTTTAAAGCTCTTTTACTGAGGAACATTTGACAGCTGCTCTATAAATAGATCTTAGAATAAAAGTGGCAGTTTAAGAATACACCACATCAAACACTGTTTGTCCTATTATCTGTGACAATAAACACAAATGTGTTGTGGACCACAGTGATGGATCCTATCAACCTCCGTTTGAAGAACAACAGCAAATAAATCATCAAATCACTGTAAGGGCATAAAGAGCAGTCAGTCATTTCATTTTGTTGATGGGTATTAATGCTCACATGCAGATCATAACAATATGGAACAACATGGTTTCACATATGTGAAACATATGACATGTAATATCGATAAAACTCCCCCTTTGATGATTTGAGGATTTTACAATGTCCCATCATGGTTGTTATCAACCTTCATGGTCTCAACTTAACTAAATCTATTAATTTATTCATTTTACTTAATGAAACTCGTAAGAAGTGTTTTTACTTATGTTTGTGTGTAGTAACCTCCTTTTTCCACTTCAAGTGCAAACACACTTTTCCTACATTTTGACTATTTATTTATTCCTAAACTTATTCGCAAGTTTAAAGGTGATCACGATCACACTAGTAAGGTGTTATGTGGCTGGTGTCAAACTGTTCCATCAGGCCGAGAAACATTTCGAAAACACTAGGACTATATATCATTCATGATTTTCTAACTGTGAGTCAGCAGTTACCTCAGACCAGACTCCATAATAGCTTATATATCAAGTGTCAGAGAGTTTGGTCTGCAAGACTTAAAGCTACAGTATGTATGTTTATCTAAAAATGTTTTGATGAAAATATCTTGATGTCAAAGGCTTCTGTGACCCAGAGTCATCGATCAGCCTGGCAGCAGAGATATAAGACTAAAGTCTGTGGTTGGGGAGACATCATAATGGCTGACTCACAGACTGGCTCCTGGCTGAGACTGTGACATGAGGAGGATGTAGGTCAAGGAGGTTGGCAAAATGTAACAGAGCGGGGACATGGACGGCGAAGACAAGGTGCGTGAGTTAATTTTCAGTTCCATGCTAACACTAGTACTTGATTTCTAAAACGTCTATTTGAGCTTTAAGGTTTTTTTTCTTAACATTCAACCTGTTATTTTAAGTCATTTCAGCTTCTTTGTATTTGTGTGACTGGACGTCACTGTACCTGGTGTGGTGACAGGGTGCCTGGTGAAGGAGACGTTGAACGCTGGCTCGTCTCTCAGAGGCGACGGATACATCCTTCTGCGGATGAAGAAACCAGCACCACAGCAGAACAACACTCCCATCATCAGCAGCACCCTGAGAGACAAACAGAGGAGCTTTTAACCAGCCCTACATCGCGGACACACCCATGTCTGTCCTGCACGGGCACACAGACTCCAGCGTGGAAGGAGAATGGAGAAGAGATCAGGTTTCAGTCTGTTTCAATTGAATTTTAGTGTTGAATGATAATTCAAAAGCTTTGTAAGAATTAGCTGGGGTACCCCCATGTCCAGTCACAAAGCTCACTCTGAGTTGTCTACAGCAGCAGAAGAGGATCATCATCTCTTTATATAAAATTTTCCACTTTGTCAATCCTTCAATAGACACATTCAGTTCAACTATGTCTTCTGTTCTGTGTGTGGATGTGCTGACTCTGAGCAGATCTTTATTGGTTTAAAGATGCTCTCAGTTTCTCAGCCCTGAGCAATGGCCACAAAACATCTATTCACCATAAGGTCACAAAGTAATTTCCTTCTATCCTCTTTTCTGAAAACCGGTGGCTGATGGAAAGGAAACTGTCATCGAGGGAGTCACTCACCTGGCCATGAACTGTACAGTAGCTTGGGTTTATGTCATGTATATCTTTCTAAAGGGACTGTAATAGCACATTTAATGATCTATATATTAATTGGCGACATAAGGTGATGAGACAGCTGGTCTACAGATGAAAGTCTGGGCATAAAAGCTCATTCTTGACCTTTGACATAAAAAAAGTAAATCATATAATGAGTTTATTAGGAGTTTTCTCCAAGTTGTGTTCTCAAGACGTGTAATTGAAATGAAACAAATATCACATATAATGAATGTTTACACCTTCGTATACCCACAGATCAGTGCAATGATATTTTTTTAGTTACTTTTAATAATTGATTGGTTCAACAATTCATTTTTATATTGCAAGCACAATCTTAAATCAAATTTTTAAAGGTTATTATTTCATTGGAGAGCTGAAAGCGAAGAGACAGGTATTACAGGGAAGGAGGAAGAAGGACTCCTGGTCTGTTGGCGATTATGTGTCTCACTCATTAGGCCACAGACGCCACAGGAGCTGAATTTAATAATCAATCAATGTAAAGATTCTTGTCCTGTTGGTCTTGGTGGAGTAATGTTGAATCCTTTAGGAACTGAAGTCCTGAAAGTTTGTGTGATTTTTATTTTATGAAGAAAAATTATTGCTTACACCAAATTCATCTGCATCCCCCACACAACACAACGTTGACTTTTTATCACCTTAAAGTTGCAGAAAAGTGCTGACTTTAAACTCCTCTCAATATACTCAGAGGAAAAACATGTTTTCAGAAAAGAAAGAGTCCTTACAGAAACTCTGAAAAGAACTAGATTATTTATACTTTCAAGTTCAAGTTGTTACAAAATGGGACTTTAAGTAACCTTTCCATAGCCAAATATACATAGATTACACATACATCACATACATAATGAATATATTTCCTTTGTGGAAAATGTGGCACTATCTGCAGGACATCCTCTTAAAGGCCTGGTCACATCCCACATTAAAACATTTTAAATCCATTCATTTCAATGGAATCACAGCAACGACTGGATTCATATATATGTATATGAAATCTGCAGCCTCTCACTGCACAGCCTGATGTGAGCAGCAGTGAGCTGTGTTACCTAGAAACAGGTGTTTCTTCTCTTCTCTCTTCCTTTCTCTTCTGCCTCTGAGCAGATAACTAGACACAAAGAGCTAATAATACAGTCCCACCTAACAGTGGGTATTGGACATTTTTCCTCACCTTGATTTGGCAATTTTAGGGTGTAAAAATGTTCAGTTATTTGGGTGTTTTTTTAACCCACTGTGTGTATCCACAGCTCACAATGACATCACTCTGAAATCCATCTATTGTTGTGTTACAGATAAATCTCACAGTTAGAAAGAGCTTGTCTCCTTTTCAGTAACACTCTGAATGAATTCATGTACAATTCTGAGAACAAAATACCAGAGGGGGTAGATGGCTATTATTAATCACAGCAGAGCTCCACAGCTAAGAGCTACTGATTCTCACTTTGGAAATTTGTTGATAAAAATACACATACAAGTATTTGACAACTGTGTGGTAACTATGTCACCAAGCTTTAATATGGCATTTCAGTCTGTCCATGTGAAGAGAGAATAAAAGACACAGACAAACAGCTGCAACTCACCAGAAATACCATAGTCTCTGAATGGACAGGGCTCTCACACAGCAGCGAGTCCCGCAGCAGTCCTCATAGGAGCGGCATCTGCAACAAAAAGACACACAGTGCCACATATAGGTCAGTAACAGCAGTATAATTAGCCTCAAAATACACACAGACACATTTTCCCACCAGCACAGCTCAGACAATAATTACCTACTGTTTATGAAACAACAGTACATTTGTTAACTGAATAATACACCTCTGCCGACTGGCTCGACGCTGTTAACTAGTGTTAGCACTAGTACAAATGATGACAAGAGGACTGCCGCCCCTGGGGTTCATTTTGATTTACTTATTCATGCCCCTTTTTTCTGTTCCTCAGCAACAGGTTCACTGAGCAGCCATTTTGTAACTAACTGTTTCACACCTGATGCAGAAGTGTAGTTGAAGAGGCTTCCTCTCAGCGAGCTCTGTCCTTCCCCTTAGAAGGTTTATTTGACAGGCAGATGTAGTGTAACTCAGTTTTCCCACATCTGACCATAGACTGTATATAAAAATGGATGTAGACTCTCAAACCTTCACTCTATCTAATGACCATCAAGGGGCAACCCCACTGGTTGTAAAAAGAAGTCAGATTTTATTGAAGTCTATGTGAAAATGGCCTAAATTCAAACTTGAATTATTACCTCAGTAAACGTTTTTCTAATGAGTTTATGGTCTCAGTCTATAGTTTCAAGTCTTCTTCAATACAATAAGATGTTCATTTGCTAAATTGTGCTTCTATTTAGAGGAAAATAGACCATAAAGCAGGGTATGGACTAAGGCATGGCTGCTGTGTGACTGACAGGCTGAACCACACACAGTGACCTGCCTGACAATCAGGATAGAGTACAGAGCAGGTCACATCCACCCCTCACTCTTCCTCAGTTCCACCTTCTCCTCTTCTGGTTTCAAAAAACCAACATGATGACGGCCAAATTACAAACTGGAGGCTTGCCAGAAAAGGGCTGTCACGGTGAGCTGCTATACCGACAAAGCTGCCCATAAACTGGAGGCTTCAAAACGGCAGTTCCCGGTGGACTGACACTTACATCTGACCTTTAAGTAGCTAAAGGTTAGTCTGAGAAGCTGATAAAGTGAGCTTAGCTTGCTGGCGGAAGCCAAACCATAACCAGACTGATGAGACAAATTTTTTCAGATCACAAACAGCATCAGTTTTTTTCTATATTGTACTCACTATTTTATTGAGAGGTCACAGGGAGAAAAAATATACAGAGACAATATAGTGAGGCCATGTTACAACAGTGCAGCTAGCTGTTCTCCCTGAGGCATGCCGCCCCTCATCTATATAGTATACCATATTTCTGTCTTTAAGTATAAATTCTTTGAAACGGCCCATAGTGAGCTGACATGGAGGATTGGTGACTTTTCATTTCATTTCCAAAGTGTTGCATTATGAAAGCCTTACCTGACAGAGGCTGTGATGTACAACCGCATACTCAAGGGTCAGTTTTGGCCAATTTTACTTTGCCCATACATCCTTCCTCTTGTGCATATTAGTCAAAGACAAAACTTTTTTATTTTTTATGCTGATGACACACAACTGTACCTCTCAGTTAGCGCCACATGTTGCTGTCGTCATGTTAAAATGTCAAAACTCCACAGGCTGTGTGTCCATATTACTATTGTAGTGCAAAAGTGCAATTTTAACCAGCGCTGTTGATCAGTTTGTTTAAGAAACTCCAACAGTTTTGTTTTTTTTTTTTTTACATTTTTCAGTGTCATTTTCCAACAAACCAATGCAGCATGATTTGTGTCCATGTAGGAAGAGCTACATTCTTACGATTTAAACACATATATTGTGTTGCCTTAAACGTGTGCCAGTCGATGCTCTGGCCACTTGGGGGCAGCAGATAAAACTGTAAGACAACACTGACATAACACCTTGTAAAGCTAGTGCATCTAAGATGTTGCAAACAGCTGCCCATATACACATCAAGCAGGAGATTGGACTCTGTAGCATTGTCTGTCTGCAGCTTTGTGATGTGCAGGTGTTGTACGGTGGGTTCATCAGTTACTGCCTAGAAACAGCAGGTTGTAAAAGCATGACAAACTGAAATAAGCTGAAATGCTGCAGAATATAGAGCTGAAGGAAACTGCAGGAGCTAGTGAGGGAAGAAGTTGAAGGCTTCACTCACCAGGTGCAGACAATTACTTCCTGTCTTTATGCTGTTTTACTGCAGGACTGAGGGTCTCAATATAGCGCACTGACAGTTCTTCCACGATAACAAGCCTCAAAGCAACAGACGCAGGTGTATTGTAATGTTGCCATTAATCACACTTTCTGCTTCGTAAACAAAACTTTAAAAAGTTTCATTTTAAATGGCAAAGCCTGCAGCTTGGGAGCCAAATATTCAGAGCAGAGGCCAACTGTGATTGATCAGTCTATGGAGAGCAACAGCTGAAATAACAACAAGGGTGTGTGTGTGTGTGTGTGTGTCATAGATGGATGACTGTGGATAAGCCAGCGTGACAGTGCATACCTCAGACTCCCAGTCCTGTCTGGCTGTACAGCAATAGACCAGGGGATGAGCAGCCATTGTCCCTGGGGGCCTCAGCATGAAAACCAGTAAAATTTCTGCACTGTGCCACACAGATGCCAAACTCTGCTGTGCTCCCCAGCTGTTTACATTCATGAATATTCTTTGCGCTGGAGGTATAGCAGAGACTTTACACTACAACCCCCAAATGGTCCTGATCTGGAAATGATAAGATCCTTTCTCCTAATTATGAGACAATTCTGCAATGTTTTTTTTTTCCTTATGGCTTATTTGTAATGAATATTGGTGAAATGTAAGTTACTCTGAATCTAAAAATATGTCTGTGATTCGATTGTGTTATGACTCTGGGACAGAGTTAATTTTTTATGTAAATTCAATCAGGCTGTCTACCTGTTTTAAGGCACAGCAACTGCCTCCTGAGCTCCCTGTCACAGACGCTGCTGCTGCAGCTGCCGCCCGCCTCCAATAAACAATGAATACACAATGGCAGGAAAAAAAAAACAACGCTGCTTTTGGGATGCAAATCACTGCTCAAAACAAAAAAAAAAAGCCACTAAATGGATTTTTAAGTTCAAGTTTAAATGTTGTATTTGTGCAGCGGATAAATAGATAAATAATCATTATCATCAAGAGGAACATTATAGAATTTTACCTTCAGTATTTGTTTTCCTCTGATCTGATCGCTTTTGACTGTGTAAATAAAAACAGAATATCATGAATGAATAAAAGACTGAATGCTTCTATTTGGAAATGGAAAACTCCAGAAAATTAGGTGACACTCATATTTATCAAATTCATATTATTCTTGTATACTACAAATTGTCCTTTCATCAGTTCATCCCTATGACAACATTTTATTTTTGCGGGGACAGATGTATGGGACCATACACACAATCCCACAGGGAAAAGAGACAGATTGAGCCGTCGAGTTAAAAGAATTACAGTCTTTTCTCAGGAGAAATGAACAGCGAGGCCTGAAAATCCTCCATCTAAAGCTCTTAAATGTGGCTGCAGGCAAAAAAAAGGCAGCACCATGGAAAAGAGGCGGAGGCAAAGATGCGTTAAGAGTCTTACTACAAGAATTAGGCTAAAACCTTCTGGATGGATTTGGTTGGGGCTTGAAAATAACAAGGGGCAGGGACACCAGTGTATAAAACATGTGGTTGGTACAGTAAGTACAGTGGACAGTGGTGACACTAGATTCTAAGCGGCCCAAAGCAAAGAAGTGAATTGAACCTATGAAAACTATTGGTGGACGCTACAGTTTACAGATGTCATCTAAATGCCACACATGAAGACTAGACGCTGCAGTTCACAGCTCACATGCAGAATGAATGTTGGTACGTGCTACAGTTTACAGATAAATGCCCCTCATGTCAACTATTGATAGACACTGCAGTTTACAGATGCCCCCCACATGTAGTGTGTGTTGGCAGAAGGCCCAGATGACCCCTGAACACCTCACATCCATACTATTGATAGACACTGCAGTTTACAGATGCCCCCTAAATGTCTCAAATGCAGATTATTGGTCTGTGAAAAATGCTCTTTTTATTTGTATTTAAATATTGAAATTATTTTGAAAGTGAATTACACTGACTGCAGCTTTGAATAGTTGCCTACAGGTGGTCCTGGGTCAGATTTAATGTCCTGGTTCAAATATGCTGACACAGAAACTAGATTCTGCTTATTCCAACTCGGAAATGTAAAATACATTTCCCTGGAAGCACCTGTCAACATTTCTGCTGAAGTAGTAGTCGTATCAACGCTGCAGTGTCATTTGAGTTTCACTCATTTTACTTTCAGATACAGAAAGTATGTGTTTTTGTTTACTCTGTGGTTTTGCGGAGCCACTGCTGTCTTTATATGTGGTATTTTTCCATCGTCATGGCCACATGAAACTGATCAATTTCCTGTTGCTTCTAAAGCCAAACAGAGAAACACAAACTGAGGGCTGAGAGGAAGAGGACAAACAAAGTGGAGGAGAAAGGAGGTTTTTCCTATGAGTTGTTTTTTCATTACCAAGGTAATCTCCCTCTCTCTCTCTCTCTCTCTCTCTCTCTCTCTCTCTCTCTCTCTCTCTCCCTCCCTTCCTCCCACCCTCTCTCCCTTCACAGCTATAGATGTGGCCAGCAGCTAGAGAGCAAACTAAATGGATGAAAGGGCTGTGGGAGAAGCCTGTTGTCTGTCTGAATCAGTAAAACACAGCATGCTTCCCAAAACTGAGTTTAAACCTGCAGGAAGCAACAGCTGAGTCAATTTGAATTCAATCTGATCAGCGTTCAGTTGATGAACCTGCTGAGATTTAAACAAGTCTTTCAATCTCAACAACCAAATACCTCATTAGTCCCTACCCTCTGATACCACCCATAGGCGAACACATATCACATATCCTGTTTGAGATCACACATGTTGCAGTTGTTACTTTTTGGGCAGTTATTGTCTTTATTATTATAGTTGCAGAAAGAGAGACAGGAAAGGAGAGAGGGGAGAGGACATGCATCCTTTATTCTAGGACATTTCTCTTCTTCCTTCTCCAGTGTTTTTTTCTTTCTAATTCAAGTCTCCTCGGCTCCACCTTTCTGCTTCTCTTTTCACTGCTGCTCTCACCAATGTGAACAAAGTGAACACTGGATAAGACCAGCACGTCTCTGAGTGTGCACAGCTGCTATTGGCTCTTTAGCTGACCAATAACAATTGCACACTGAGTTTGTACCACTTGCAGTAGGGGCCGAAATGAACAACCGGAGGGGTTGTTCATTTCGGCCCCTACAGCAAATATTGATGTGGATGCTCCTCGTTTGCTACAGGACGAGGGGCTGCGAGCCCCAGATGAAGTAAGAAAGCAGCCAACTTTTACACAACGCAGTAATTTTAGTCTACAAAATGATTAGTGCGGCCCAAAACCCTAACGGTCCACCAGGACTTCTCCTGACCCTCTGGATTTTCACTCCACCTCCTCCAATCTCTGGCTTCGCTCACACACATCACATCACCTCACTGCCTCCTGTTTCACTCATAATTGTGACGGCCACTAGAGGTCACCCAACAATACAGCGTAACGATGATTCGTAACAAACCGCTTTCTCAAACAACCAATTATGTGAATGTAATTATAAAAAATAAAAGATTTTTAAGTTTGTTATAAATCCAATGAGGTGCATCAGAAGTGGATCAGATTGAGAAACCAGACCAGATGTGACCAGATGTGACTGACCGTCATCATCACCATTATCACTTCCAGCATGTGTTTCACAAGAAAAGCATGCAGGCCTGTGCTGTGATTCCAAATGTGACCGTTACAGTCAGGGAACATCACACAAAGGGTCTTAGTTTTTCCTGAATTTGGACTGCACTCGATTTAGACATTTTTAGGAGTAAGTCTTTAGTGTATTTTATTAGATGTTGACCAAAGTAAACCAATACAGGAGAAAAAGCAAGAAGTGATGATATAACTTATTGACAACAAACCTAAAGCATCTGGATTAAAAAAAAAAAAAATGCAAAGACTTCCATCATTTAACAAACCTGGTTTTAGCACATCAGAAATTTTGTGGTGCTCTTGGCCTCCGTCCCAAACTTGTTGGATGAATATGTCTCAGTTCTTCTTCACACATTAGGCTGCACAGCCAAACAGTGTGGGTTGTTAAATGTCTGAGCTAAATGTCTATCATGATGGACATATTTATGTGCAGAGACTGAATTTGATTGGTTTAAAGTTGTAGAAGGAAACGGTGTGGTACTTACATGAAGTAGATAGGGTATCCGCCTTCAAAATACCAGCAGTACTTTTTTGCTTCTACACACTGTGAAAGAGAGAAGGGGAGATTATTATTTAGGAAAGCAGAGAAACACAACACAGTTTGGAGGTTAGTGCTGGACAAATCAGACACCTCTTTTAGCGAGAATGGATGGTGACGACTCTCTCTGGCCACACAAGGGTCTTATAAGGTCAAGAACCCTGAGCTTTCCTGCGTCCTGCTGAGATGGCTTTAATAATCTCTTGGCCCTTTTGTCACAGTTGAGGCCACTGAATTGGGTTAAACTGACCTTCTGACTCCAGGGACATGTATACAAGCTAATTCTGAGAAGCTGCAGTTGTTGTTGCAGCTCCAGTTCATATCTGAGGAGGAAAGATCACCAGTAAAACAAGACTTATTTCACTAGGTATGTTTTATTTCAGGGTTCAAGAAGAAGGTTTAAATTAATCTGACCTCAGTTACCATGGAAATTGATCCCTCCAGACAAACCTGGTCCAAGGCCGATTAGTTTTAGATTCACTTTAGGCTTGACCAGTGTCGAAGTCTGTTGGATTTGTTGTTTTGATAGTGAGAAACATTTTCATGTTCGTCTCTTTAAATGCCAATATATTTAAGACCCATATACCCACAAATACATTTATTAAAAATGCAAAGTGTAAGAAAATCTGAATGTATTTCAAAGAGTTAAAGAATCATCTCATTTTCTTGTGGTAAAAGAAATAACCTGACTTTATGTACAGCTACACTTATTATTATCGCTATTATTATTATTATTACTCCAGTGATTTCTTTTTTGCCGCCATATTTTGTCCATATCATGTGTTGCGTTGTGTGCAGCATGGGCTAAGTTTTGTCTGAATATATCTGGCTCATCACTACCAATTAATGTGATTAATGTTTAATGTTTCAGGTCTGTGTTTCAAAGTCATGAAATCAACCCGAGGCTGTTCACATTACCTCCAAAGCAGCTCTATGAGAGGGATTCATGCTGGGTCAGTTTGTCAGGTTAATTGCTTCTCACCCATCTGACAAGATAAATAACTTCCTGACACCTCTGCGTGTCCAAAACACTCTCACCATACAGTATGAGTTGGAGGGTGAAAAGAAATGACATAATCCCTGGTTTCAATGGAGGTTTTGAGTCATAAGAAAAAGCAGAGATCCTTCACCTAAATTCATCTCTATCATCACAGCCAGGAAACATTTTCTTTGTCAAATCTGATACAGATCAACAGTAACACCCAGGGCTACACACTCAACCAGGATCCCCCTGCACCCTCTGTGTTTGAAGAGTCCAACAACTCTAATGTCAGACAGACGCTTTGGTTTTGGTTGATAAATTTGGGTTGATGTCAAAACCTGACGCTGGATAATTGACATTGTCAGATGTGTCAGATGACCAGGATGTCAACATGTTGGATTTTGTTTACTTAATAACACATTCAACCCAACACAGTATTAACATTAGTTGTTGCCAGTGTTCTTCATCACCCTGACATTGAATTGAGTCACCTACATTCAACCGAATATCAAGGTCTAACAACGTTGGTGGCCAGCTGCGCGCCTGCAGGCTTATTTCCATTACTGGCTTCAGTTCAGAACACAATGGTGGCAGTCTGGAGAGCGTCTTTAATTAACTGTCTTTGAAATGATCTCCCTCTATGAAAATACAGCCGGCTTTGTTGTGGCGTGGAGAGGATGTTCGCCTTTATCATAATAGGTCCTGTAAAGAAGCGGTATGGGACAGACTGAGTGTGGAGAAGAAAGAGAGAGAGAGGGAGAGAGGGATGGCGAGATAGGAGAGTGCGCTAAATGAAGTGAATCACACTGCAGGGATATGGCTTGCCTCAGGGTGGCAGTTAGCATACACACCCTCACTTTCCATTAAAGTGGAGACATCTTCTCAAAGATAACGAGTTGAGCTGGAGACTCAGCGCAAATCAAAACATGCAGTATTTGATACGGTTATAGAATTGATATGACATTCATTCATATCATGCGCTGAACTCTATTAACTTCTGGTGGTGATAAAGGAAAAACATTTAAAAGTAGCACAGTGAAGTGGAAACTGTTTTCATGTGCAACTGTGGTGTTTCATCTGCAGGTACAAGCAACCTCTCATTCACTTAAAGCATTAGTCCTCAATTACACGAACAAAGCCCCCGCACTTATTTGCAATGTGATAACACAAGAAAGTTTTCTAGTGCGGCGTCCTGACGGAGCTGATTTACATATTGCAGCCCTGAATTGTATTTTTTTTTTTCATATCAAGCGTTAAGTCATATCAGATTTTGCTCAGACTGGTGCAGTGCATCTGAAGTCATGCAATTAGAGTACAGGAAGAAGATGATCCTGCAGCTTTATTAGTAACAACTATGCACTTTTGGTGTGGGGTAATGACATAACTGTGACAGGTGACAGGATATGGAAGGTTTGTGACGCCTAAATTAAAAGAAATAAAGTGAACAGCAATAAACATTGTTACATGTATTTCCTTTTAATGTGTGTGTGTTTGCTTTTTTATGAGGAAATGAAAAGCATCTCTCTTAAAACTGAATTAAATGTTCTTCATTGTGTCGTCCAGCAGGGAGCATCACAGGCCTGTTAATAATCAATACAATCACTGTCAATAGTTTTCAGACAGTAACTCCTCGTGATACTAGAGGGTGGAGGGTGGAGGGTGGGCCGAGCTCCTCGTGACCTTTTTACATTAAATCAGTTTCCTGTTGGCTGTATGGTCACTACTAATGACTGCACCTTTAGTTTCACTACGACTTTACTAAACGTGTAATGAATCTAATCTGTTTATTCTATACAAATAGGGAAAAGAAAAAAAAGAAATTTTGCTGAGGTACATTTAACAAAACATAACATAAACAAGGATAATTTAGTGCCAATGACAAGTTCGTGAAAATGCATGAAAAGTGATTGCGAGCAAAATCAAAATACACTTTATGCTTACTGTTTGCACTCCTGATGATTTTGTGTAGCATCCTGTGCTCAAATCAACTGATGTATTATTCATCGTGACCAACAGTATTTTGTTCAATATAATAATTTTGCATGTGGAAGCAAAAGTAAAGTGTCTTCTATTTTTCTCTTCCGCCTTCTTTTAGCAAAGTGATCAATATGGGCCAAGAAGAATACAACAAAACCCAGCACAGTGTGTGTAGAGCAGAGCCGCAGGGCAGCATGGTGGGTCGAGCTGTTTTGGCGGCTCACAACAGGCCGGCACAATGGGTTATTTGTCAGGCTGCTGGTGGAGAATGGGACCATACTGTGTCACTTGGGCTAAGAAGTAATGGCGGAAACACACACATGCTGTGAGAGGGACAGGAAGAAAAGCATCCCATCCCCTCTCACTGAGACAATGTACATCCACTCTATTTGACCAGACTGTGGTCAGTGGTGGGAAACCCCATCCACACAGGAAGTGCATAATCAAGTCTTTAAAGTGCTGTGATCTCAGATCTCCATCTTTTGTCTCTCCTCATATCTTTTTATATACTTTGATGTAAAAAAAAAAAAAAAAAAAAAAAAGAGAGACACAAAGCAGCTGGATTAATGGCCCTGATGTTAAATGTTGGCCAGTACAGTTGAGTACATTGGCAAAAAAAAAAGTAACACCTGACCAGGAAGGAGTATAAGAGCAAAGGTGATGGAGTCACAAAGCTGAGTGATGTGGAAAAACATACAGTGTATTTGGAAATTTTGAAGCGTTGAGTGCAGACCGATGAGGGAATGGATGAACGAGTGAAGGGGTCTGAATACTTTGTGAATGCACTGTAAACATCATATACTGCAGGAACTTCTATTATCATATTTCATTTTTAAAACATAATACGGAGAATCCGAAAGTAGTTACTGGGACAAAAAATTACAGTGTGAGGCTTTGTCACAGGCCTGTTACTTCAACATTGCCTTTTTCAGTTTGCAGTTCCTGTCTAATGAGGCAGCTCCGTCTGTACAATCACTGCAATTCTTAATGTGTTTTGTTATCACTTATTTTGGTAATTTGTCAAGCTCGCTGCTCTCAGGACTCTCAGCTGAGCGGATATAAAGCATGTGGAGGGAGGACTGATGCAGACAGAGGCTTCCTCTATCATCATGTTCATGTTGTTTTGAAGCGGAGGCTGGTGGTCGCAAAATGTACACGCACCTAAATGAGTAGTTGACCGCGGCCTGCTTAAGGGAGTATCTGTCCGATGGTTTTTAGCCTCTCGACTCACAATTTCACCTCTGGTATGAGTGTGTATATATGATTTCATCAGTAAATCCTGTACACAATGTGAAGAAACAGGACAAAACTGCTATATATTTCTGCAGAAGAAATTCTGATAACAAAATACAAACAATAGTCTGAACAATAAAGCTTTAATGTGCTGCTACAATCTACATAGTTTGGACCTAATCGATGTCCTGCCCCCAACACTCTGCCAGCAATGGTCACTGTCCAGCTCTGTTCATTGTCTTTCTCTAATTAGAGCTCAGTGAAGGCGCTGACAGGAGAGGAAAATGTCCCTCTGTGCTCCCACAGGACAAAAATGACCGTTACGCAACCAGAGAGTGTGTTTTCCTGCTTTAAAAGCAGCTCAGATGGGTTTTGGCTAGAGGACATTCAAAGGGATGAATAGTTCAAATGATTCTACACTGCACATTAAAGCTTTAGAAGCAGGTGTGTGTGTGTGTGTGTGAGATCAGGATGTGATTTGCCTTTGAAGCTGCAGGATGCTGTGGATGAGATTGTGAAAGACGGGTGTGAACAGTCAAACTGAACGCTGCTCTGCTCTGATGCAGGCCTTCAGACTCAGTGGGATCTTACTTGCACTGAGTAACAAGTTCATTAATGTGACGTTTTAATAATTCTATACAAATCCAGATTTCAAAGCTGTTTCATCTTTCTTTTTGGTCTAAATGATTCCACCCAGTCCAAAATTAACTCTAAATCCTTGTGATTTTATATCAAGGGCCACTTTTCCGACTATATATCAGGATATGGCTTCACTTCAGAGAGATCTTGCATGTTAATACAACTGCACCATATGAGCCTTTATAAACCCCCAACGGTCCCATGTCTTCCTTCTTTTATTTCCATCAGTCTGTTCTACTGCAGTCCGCTTCATCTCTTCCACTCCTTCCTTTCCTTCCTCTCATCTCCCACCCATCCATCTCTTCCCTCTCCCTCCTGTCTTATTGATCTCCGCTGGCCTTACAGATGACTCTGCCATTAGCGAGCAGCAACAGGCCAACAAGCATCATTTGATTGTCAGTGTGTGTTTGGCCTGATGTGGAGACAGCAGTTAAGAGGAAACAGAGCTGGAGGAAGGCGGGTGGTGGGGGTGTGCAAGAAGCACATCTTTTAATCTACTGCGCTGTCTGGACGTATTAGCAGGCAGCTGTTACTGTTTCTCTGCTGGCAGGCTTTGGTGATTATTGGGCAAATTATGAGCCAAATACTGACATTTCTATGTCTGAATGGTAACATTTTCTTTTTCCTGCATCCCTATTGGCTAATACCAGTTGTAGAAGGAAGTAGAAAAGCTGGCATTAATGCAACAAAACCAAACTTGTAAATCTGCACAATCTCAGTCAAATATTAACAAATAAGACTGGGATCCTACTGCATGTAGAAATATTCTCATCAAAATGCCACAAGAATAAAGGTTATGATAAAAAAAAAATAAAAAAACATTAAACCAAAAGCTAAACACCTTTTCACTGGCTCGTCACCAAACCCATACATACACACAGTGAGCTGTGCAGCTCTAAGTCGCTTCAACAATAACACAAAGGGGAGCAAATCTAAGATAAATCCACAAGACTGACTAAACATCAAGAAAATTATCCGCACATATGGAATATAGCAGGTCCACATAAAAAAAAATTAAACAAAAACATGAGGTAAAATACAACACCCATACAACTGTAGCTGCTTTTTATCTGTGAAGAAAAACATGTTTAAATGAGAATTATTTGGCTTTTTCTTTAATTAACTGAATCACTTCACCAGTCACATGACCTTTTCATGCCACTTTAGAAGTCACTAACAGGAGGTGTAGAGGTGTCTCCAGCAGAGAGCAGCACAGACCTGTCAGTATTAAAGCAACATGCTGTCATTAGTTTTCATGAGCAGGTCAAAGGGCAGATTTGATTTGATTTTTTTTTAATTGGAGCTGCCCAGATGGAAAAAAAAACAAAAAAAACAAAAAAAAAACACAGCAGAATCACAGGTGAGGCTAACGCCAGGACTGATAGCAGACCTGATTTGTTTTTATGTAATGATTTATATACACAGATGGAGCCGCTCTCAAAGTTTCCTGGCAGAAACACTTCAGTCATCTCATACCTGAGATGTTAATGTGTTTGACATTACAATGCAGGACGTGCTGTTGATTTGGTAATCATCACCCTAACTGGGTTTTTAATTACCCACCAGTACTTTCACATGCAGACTGTGGAGGCTGGACAAATGTGGGATGTTAATAATATTTTTCCATTTTATCATTCCCTGTGAGTGCCAACGATGACAGGGAAGGTTTGAGTCTGCACACACAGTGGCAGTGCAACTTGAACGTGTAATGCATAAATTTGATTATTCTATAGCAGGTTTTCTATTCAAATTCACAGATGTGCACCAAGAGTCACAACAACTGAGCAGCTTTAATGCGTTGTTGTCTCTGTCTTTCTCTCTTGTATCCAACTTTCCTGCTTATGTCGTCGTCTCGCCCCTGTGTGTATGTATCTCTGTCACTGACTCCAGTCACAGCGATTGGCCCGAGAAGTGTCACATGACCAGTGCCGTAAAGGCTACAAAAGCTGCACCAGTTAAAATAGAAATCCTCCAAATTGAATAACTCATTCATTTGTAGGTTACACATGTGGATCCTGACAGGATCATGTCTGTGCCTGGATCCAGACCAGGGTCCACGGAGATGTGACCTCTGTTCTCTGAGTGAGTAGAGATGCTCCAATAACATTTTTTCCTCCTGATACCAATACCTGAACTTGTGCATCGGCCGATACCGCATACTGATTCAATACTATATCCAATACTGATATATATGAAAAACAAATTACAGCTATAAACTATTCTACTAACCCTTCCTACACTAGTGACAACACTCTCAATGAAAGCCTTGCATACTGTACGTCTTTTTTACCCGTTCACTTCCCTGTTGTCCAAGTCTAACATAACATTATTTACAGGAAATTAATTCTTCTTTGCTGCTCTAAAAGGGTAGTTGCCAGTGGCTGCATACTACAACTTCCTAGAGCAGAGAAGAAGAATTACACCTGCAGTGATGTCAAACTATAATTTTTATTGATAAATGACATTGTATCAGATCAGTGCATCGACCTGCATAATCACTGATTCCCAGTACTGTGTTTTAGGCTTTATCTGAGTTATTTCCAATACTAGTATTGAACCATGGACCCACTCGTCCCAGTGCTTCATTATTCAGTAAAAACCAACTACATGCAGAAATGAATTGGAGCTTAATGGTATTGGTGTGTTCCCAGTGACAACCCACTGCGACATCTTTTTTTGCAAATTTGTCCGTCACCATCTTGGTTTTTTGAAACCAGAAGAAACCAGATTTGGAGGAGAAGGTGGAGCTGAGGAGGAGTGAGGGGTGGATCTGACCTGCTCTGTGCTCTATCCTGATTGTCAGGCAGGTCACTGTGTGTGGTACAGTCTGTCAATCACACTGTGGCCACACCCTAATGCATCCCCTGCTTTATGGTCTATTTCCCTCTAAATGGACCATCATTTAAAAAGATCAACATCATGTTGTATTGAAGACTTGAAACTAGAGACATAAACTCGTTAGAAAATTGTTTACAGAGCTAATAAATCAAGGGAGAAGTAGGGACGTTTTCACATAGACTTCAATCTGTGAAAAGTCAAATATGACTTTTACAACCACGTCGCCCCCTGATGGTCATTAGATGGAATGAAGGTTTAAGGCTCTTCGGTATTGGCTTCCCTTTTCAGACCTGGAGTCTATGGGCTGTTCAAATTCATGTTTCATGACACAGTCAGCCAATACGTTTTTTGGAACACAGAATTAATTGCTTTCTGAATTGCTTAGTGGGGGAAAAAGCTGTGCAGGATACATGGCTACCAAAGGAATTGGGTTTTTTTTAGCATCTGATGGCCAGTGTGTGGGCACGGCTCGGCCCCTCCTGTTTCCACAGTCTATGACCGGAACAGCTGTAAATATGAGTCCGTCCTGACCTTGCTCCCAGTCAAGCTGTCATCCCACTGGGTTCTGTTACTCTGTTTTGTTCATCAGTTTAAAGAGGTTTACTCTCCATATTGTAAGTTAAATATGTATTGATTAACTGCACCTGCCATTAGTTGTTAACATCATAAGCTACCAGTCATCAGCATTTCTCCCAGGTTCATAATGTGGTTTTCTTACTGCTGGAACAGAAACTGAATTTCAGTTTTCACTTCAGCTTCCTATTGGGATTCAACAGGCAGTTGAACATTATTTCACACTCCAGTTTGTTAAAGTTTACCTACAAAGGAAGCAATGAAAATTTGAAAATTTTCCTTATTTTTTTGAAATTCATGACACTGCTGCAGCATTTTCTATGATGTCACTTCTGTTTCACTTCTGAGCTTAATTGTTATTCAATTTCAAAGCCTCAATCGGATATAGAAGAGAGGAGACAAACAGCAGAAAGCAAACCTTGATCATACAGTGCTTGGTAATGCAATCTTCTAATTGCAGGAGGAGAAAAAGCCAGGAAATGGACTGCGCACTGACCGGATGACTGCACACAGCGAGGCTGCTCTGTCACGAGAAGAGATATGGTGACACGAACAGATCACGTCAAGATCAAGAGGTTTTTTTTTTTGTTGTGTGAGAAAAACAGAAGCAGAAAAAGATGCTGCAGTATCCTCACTAGTATCACCAGTATGTTGCAGATTGTGAGGCTAAAGCAGGAAACACATGTCATGTCACCACCTGGAGAAGACAGAAACATCAGGAAGAAGAATTTAAAATAAGATCCAGCCGCCACTGCACCAGGGCTTTTATAGGAGTTCAAGCTTCATCCAAAGACATAAACACAAGTATAATATCACTGTGGGCTGCAGATTTTTTTTTTTTTTTTTAATCCCGCACTGTGTACAGATTTTGGCACCATTAAAAGAAAGTTGAATCAGCTATTAGCTTTCCTGTTTAAAGAAGTTGCTATTCGGTGGGTGTCGAGTTTGCCACAGCAGAACTGCCCAAAGAATGCACCAACATGAACGCAAACACAATTCATCTATTAAAAACCACAACAAGGTAACGATGACAAATATCTGCGATGGATTAACTGACACAAGAACCTTTCAAGGATAATGGGATACTCAAATAAAGACGCTTCAGAAATAGCAACAGACCAGAGGAGAGAACAGAAAAAAGGCACAAACACTTAAAACAGCACAGAAAAAAAGATAAGACGTGGAAACAACAATGATTAAGACAAAAGACAACTCATGGAGCTTATGATGGAAAATCTAAGGCCAACAGGTTGAGGCTGTTTAATGAAGGTGTCATACAGTGTAATGTAATGATAAACCGTCAGAACTATATGTTATGACATGAAAAGGTTCTCATGATTTAAAGCCTAATCGCATCCTAAGTGACTTTAATATATACAGGGTTTGCTGGTTATGTCTAAGTAAAGCTCTGTTAAAAACTAGAAGATAATCTACCTCCACGTGGAGCATTTCCAAAACCTATGACACCATAAATGACAAGTCGACCAGGCCACAGGAGCAGACCCTTCAGATGACCGAACCACAAAGGTCATTAAAGAGAGGTTCAGATCTTACAGTAACACACAGTCTCTTAGTGCCTATGGGGTCATTAATGGATGTCAGTTGCCCAGGATTTGCTCCTGACTCTCCTGCTCAGTTATGTGACATTATGTAATGTGAGATATTTCAGTGTCCCAACACAAAAAAGGCCAAAAGCTTTTTTTTTTTTTTTTTTTTGTTAATCCAACGTCTGTCTAAAATGACCTATTACAAAACAGCCTGAAAACACCTTCGCAAGCTTCTGACACTCTGTTTAGATGTTTACTTGTTTGTTTGTTTAGGAAAACGAACATTTTGATGTACAAATATCTTCTGACAATGATATCAAAAGCGTCTCTGGACACATAAAGTCTTTGGATCGTACTGGTTGGCCAGACAGTCTGGTGTTATGTCTTTGAAATGACCATAATTATAATTTTCCAGTAGGTAATTATTACTGACTTGTGCATTAAATAACATGTTCCTGGAAACCAGATGGATGCCTGACATCAGCCACAGCCCATCATTAGAGGGAACTTAACCATTGGAGATGGTGATGGTAGCTATTTACCCCCATTTTGTACACAAGAAACTCAACACAGGGGAAGGTGTTTATTCAACTTGTCAAAATCATATAACTATTAACATACAGTCTTATATAAAATCCATTCTGAGCTGCTGTATAAATTGAGTTGTCTGCAAGAGGAGAATTATGACAATCCTTCACCCTACATGTTAATGAGTTTAGGTTATGTATGTATGAGGTAACTCTCTAAATATACCTGACACTCGTTCCGATTTGTTTGACCAGAAATTTACACAATGCAATTTTACCACAATCCAAAAACTCCTACAATACAGTGACTGTTTAGAGCTATGATTATAGAAATTGAATTAAATTTAGTTTTAATACATCTGCTCTACATCAAATCATAAAATACATGTATAAATGATTTCTTCCCATCGTCAACCAACGTACCACGTCAACATCACGATTAGCATTTGAAAGAGTAAATTGTTAAAGTCACAGCAGCTAATTTTGATTGTTGCTTGTATAATTTACAGGGATGAGTATGGTTAATAATCATTTTATTTATATTATATACAATAAACACTGTAAAAATGGCCTGACAATGTGTAATATATGTATAAAAGTTTGGTTTGGTTCAGCGATTGGGATAAAAAGGCTTGGGTTAGAGGGTCTTTGTCAACATGGTTACAATAATAACCATGTGGGTTGTGAAAGGATCGTGGATGTAGTCAATAGAAGGGGGCACACTGCAGTACTTTGAGCTCTGACCTTTATCAGCTACTTCCTGTTTATGTGTGTATGTGTAGCCGTAGCACAGGAGCCTTGTAGGACATACTACATTTAGCCAGTATTAACATATTAGTCAGCTCCTTCAACTCAGTCCAGCCACAACAGGACAATAAGCAGTGGTTGATAGCACAGAGGAGAGAGGCCTGGAGGAACCCACAGACACACTGATGTAGGTCTCATCCAACAAGATACACCACCGGGACAAAAGTAGAGCAGAGAACCCCTGGGAGGTAATGTAGTCACACCTTAGGGGTGATGTGTGTGTTGCACTCATATCCCTTTTACCTCCATGCATCAGGGTGAATAACTAAACTGTTGAAATGTAAAAGCCACAACAAGCCTGAGGCATCTTTTAGGCATTTTACCATGTTTCCATGTGGACTGATGAAAGGTGAGCTGCACCGGACAGTTTAGAGCTGAGCTTGTCCTAAACTGACCGCAGCGCTGAGTGGAAACCTGCTTGATCCCGGCCCAAAACCTGATCTGTCCCCTGGCATCACCCCCAGGTCACACTCTGAATGAGCTGCTCTGACAAAAACATTTCCGTTTTTACAGTATTCAACTTTTCCTTTGGCTCAGTTCTCACAAAAGTGTTGGAATGTGCAAAAATATTCCAGCTTGTAATATCAATTCTTCTTGTCACGGCTCATTTCTAATTTCCTCTTTGACACAGGCATCATGTTGTGTGAGGAAGATGGCACAGGCATTGTCTTAGTGTCACCAGCTAATTCCCAGTGAAGCTTAAGTTGCATCTTAACACAGGCGATGTTCACACTATCACTATCACCAGTAGGACTCACTATCACTATAAACTGGCTGATGCAGTGGGTTTGCACTATATATGCATTTTTTGCAACCATAAAAAAGCTATTCAAGTGCTGCTCTGCACTGGGACTCTACCTCTTCATTCCCATTGGGTGTTAGAGAAATCAAACCAGGGAGCGATGGCCAAACGATCAGCTCCTGAACATTTCTTAGCAGCCTAGCATAGCTGGAAACCGCCGTCAATAGCATCCATGTCACTGTGAACAGGTGAGGCAAAATCAGCAGATGAGAGAAACCTTCACGAGTCTCTGCCTATCAGTCCACTTAACCCAGGATGTGAGCAGTGTTATGACACATAGATCATCTGAGCCCAGTTTGAAAGCTCCATCATTCTCTATGAAAATCACAGACAACTGTAACAATCCTGAAAATCAGAACATTCAAACATGCAGAAGCTCCAAAGCTGGACCTCCCAATCTGTTTCCACAAGACTTATACAGCATATAAGGGAGTATAAAAGATGAGCTTTTAAACCTGTATCAATCAACATCATCCATTTGGCGACAGAGGATTTTCACCCACAACACACATTAAAAAAGACGCTCTTGAAAATGAACCAAAAACGACCGGCAGTCTCTGTTCAAATGTACCGGCTGTCAGGAGCACTTATCAAAGTGAACACAGCAGCACACCAGTGCGAGGTCTAAGGGCTCGATTCCCTCTAGGCTGCCTGCTCACATTCAAAATGGATGTGCTCACCAAGTCAGCTGAATGAAATAAAATAATAATGATGAGAGTTAATAATACATGGACAGACATGTTGTGTTGGCAGCACTGGACTGGCAGGAAGTGTGGGGATTGTGACCACGTTGTGTTCAGCTTCAACAAAAAAAAAAAAAAAGAGCTAATTTTTGTCCCCTTGTCCTCCTTAAATGACCCTTAGCCACCCCCCACCCCCCAAAAAAAGAATGAGGAAGCCTTCAGTGGCACCAGGATAATTTCATAAAGACAAAGGTAAAGGTCTGTGTTAAGGATCAGAGCTGGAGAGGAAAATCCCAAACACAAAGGTAATGAGACAAAGGACAATTGAATATCATTGTCTATAATTGGATTCCACCTCCTACCTACTGTACACTCTGTGTGTGTGTGTGTGTGTGTGTGTGTGTGTGTGTGTGTGTGTGTGTGTGTGTGTCCTACAGGCCCAGTAACCCAGTGAGTAGTTATGGGGTCTGGGCACAAAGACAAAGGATGACAGGATCACAGGTAACTCCGGCAGCCCACTTGTTTTCTCTATTGCACTCTCCAAACAATGAAAGGAAGCTGCAGTGCCCTCCACTCCTCTTGTCAACATCCATATCATCCCAGCAGCTTTAGCTCCTTTGACATTTCTGTTTTTGTTCTCATGTTCTATGCAGGGACTTACATCACAGCCGAGATGGGAGCCGCATCGACCAGCATAAAAGTTCAGATTTCATGACTGTATAGCATTTCCTAGTGGCTCCCTTGCACGCCGAAGTGAACAGAGGATGCCGTATATCTTACCAAGATCCAAATTTGTGCACTACGAGGTGTGTGATTTTGGCGCTAAATGAGGGAATATTAAATTATGTCAGTTTGGAATTGAGTTTGGTGAGCAACGCTCCGGAAAACATTCCGAGCGGCATGTATCGGAGCCACATCCTGCTGGCAGAGCGATCAGCCCCAACAAAACGATTTATTGTCTCTACATGAGAAATACACTCAGAGGGAAACACTGTCCTAACAACCAGGCGCACTTGTCCGTCAAAGGTCTAATAAAGCCTCCTCCCCGGGATAAAGGCAGGCGGCGCTCACCTCTAGAAATAGCCAGAATGTCAGGGCTAAATCGGCCAGTGGGTTCCTCATATCTCCGCCGGTAGGAGAGTAAAAAAAAAAAAAAAAAAAAAAAAAACTCCGCTTCTGGAGAAGAGAAAGACGAGGAGGAGATGCTCCTTTGTCACCACGTCGCTTTCATCCCGCTCCCGGAGAGGCCCGGAGATCAGATCAGGTCCAGCCGGTCCGGCACGGAGCGCTTCGGCTGACGGGACGGATGGAGGCAGCCTGGGTGACGGTCAGACGGGCCACGGACGGAGATTGATGGCATGGTGGGAAACTGCATTAGCCTGTGATGTTGGCTTATTCCACGCCCCTTCGCCCAGCCCCACCCCCTCCCCCACCTCCCAAACACAAACACTCAGTTTGATTGTGACTTTACTCAATTTATGGCCTAGAAAGACAGAAAAAATAACGAGTCTATCACAGTAGCGTGGGTGTGGGGGTGGATCTTGCAGCAGTCACATGTTGTTGGTTATAATTACACACAATATTTAGTGCTCCAGTGTCAATGTGTGGCACATGTGTGGTTGAGTTTGTGTGTCCCTGTGTGCACTTTCCTGGGATCACCCCTATAAAGTGGGGGTCTCCTGCCTTTACCTGTCCCCTTTTGTTGTTGTGCTCCATAAGGAGAGGTGAGCAACAACATCATAACCTAAAATATCTCCATGTGTTTCCCTCATCAGCTCAGTTGTTACTACATTGACATATTACTTCATATAATTTGTGTAGGGCTGTGTTATATTGTTACATTTGACCAGAGGATTTTGCTGTTGACCTCTGTCAGAATAAATGGAGATCTCCCCCCTGATCTCCCCCCTGATAGTAACTGCAACTCTCTAAACAGTTACAGTATTTTATATATAGTTTTATATATATATACAGTATAAAAATTATACTTTGTCGCTATCTAAGATGAAAGTTGTGCAGCGAGTCATCCTGGGTTTGACTCTAAGGGTGGTGCCCTACAGAATAGATTAGGTTTAATAGCAGGGGCTGGGTAGCTACGGCCCTGATATGTAAAGGCTAACTTCTAGTTATTCGCCTGTAGGCTACAAATACTGTTGTTGGCCCAATCATTTCTGGAAAGGTACACAGGAAATAGTTTTTATCTTACGTTCTCTCAGATGAAGTAGTTTACAGAATAAAGACATTCGCACTTTAAACCTACTGAACTGTCTGCTTGGTTGTTCACTCAGGTACATCATGGTCTTTCTCTGAACAACCACCCACTCTTCTTTCAGTCACAACAAGTCCTCCAACCTCAATGACCATGAAAGGACCATGCATCCCAACCCTCTGATACATCCCATAGTGGCAGATGGGCCTTTGTTGTCATAGTTACAATAATGAAAATGCAGTTAAGGTTATTAAATGCTCACAGTTTGGTCTAGGCACGAAAACAACTTCAGTCAGTTGCAGGAAAAGGTTTGGGTTAAAATATGTACTTTGCTAAAGTTAGGTGACCTTTGTGGCCGTGGTTACAGTAAACAAAAAAAAAGGCTGTGGCAATTTGTCGTATAGTTATAGTCTATAATGTATAGTAATACATGATAGAGTCTGTTAGTAACAGCTCCTATCGCTTGTTAAATAAGTATCCTGGGGTGGCCTGAAGGCCAAGTGGTTTGGCCACATGCCACATGGTGCAGACGCCCTGAGCAGGTGAGTCCCTGGTTTGACCTCTGGACTCCTGCTGCATTATTCCCCTACATTTCCTGCCACTCTCAACTGACCTTTCAATAAAGGCTTACAGATGCCCAAAAAATTTTAAAAAGTGGTCTCCGAGCAAAAGGCACAGAACAGTTTTAAACAGCTAATGGACGTAGCTCTGAATATGTAATCCTCACCCTGCAGAAACAATCTGTTAGTCCTTAGATTCTGATAACTTCTCCAAATTCAAAGACATCATTCCTCAAAAACTCATACCAGGTCAAATAGGATATTTTTAAAGAGTGATACAGTTGCATTAGCCTCCTTTGGCTCCTTTTCTCTTACCACAGTGCACTACATACACTACCAGCTCTCCTTTGATGGACACTGAGACAGAGGAGCCTGATTATTGAATCTGATGTTTGTCAGCTGCCTTGAAATTTATTGAACATTTACTGATATTATAACATGCTCTGTGTCAACACAAAGCATAAGGTGGCACATTTTTGTTATCAGCAAGCGGGCCATAAAAACATTACTTTACAGTTTATGTCAGGTTATATGTTGGTTTTCAAAACAGTTCCTTTGCCTCCTGGGCAAAATTATGATTAATACGGTTTTCGAAAATGACTCTTGAGAGGACAACACTGGCATTATTTATTCCCTTAATTGGTAAGTGTAAACAGTGTAAACACAAACAGGAAACACAGGGACAGAAACAGAGATTGAGGATGATGCTGTTTTATGTCTTAACCATTAGGCCACCAGGGCATTCATCCTTTTTATTATCTATCAACCAATCCCATAAACAAAATTGTCCTATTAAAATACTAAAATAAAACAGCACCAGTCTTATCCTTAACAATGCCTGCTGACTGACAGGAGTTAGCTCACTAGACAACTAAGCAATGAGGGATAGGATAGCTGTCTACATATAGCTATATATTATACATACAAGTCTTTCTACGGGAGCAGTTACTCAGACCCTGACTGCTTTCCTAATGGCTTGCAATGGTTCATAGGTTCTTGCAATGGGCTCTGAATAGTTTCCTCGGCCCAGGCTTCTGCCTCTCTAAATGCCTAATGGCCTTTCAGTGCAGACGGTGTCTTTCTTAAGGGCTCCATATGCAGTGGGGCGTTTCACATTCAGCACCACGGACAGCACCTGATCTGAGGCGGGCAGCTGGGGCAGATGCTGAGAGGACGAACAGCAGAATATACAGCTGCGACCGTTCAGACCGAGCAGGACACACGCAGGCTGAACGCTCTGCCCGGGAACACCGCTGGGTAATGAGCCCACGGGTCGGGACTGCAAGTCACGTGACACACACTGCATTACTAATCACATTAGCAATGTCCATTAAAATGTGTTAGAGTCATGGCAGTAGCCAGGTTCCCAATGTGTGACATAGAAGTGATTTTTTTTTTTTTTTTTTTAGAAAAGTCAACAAAACACAAATAAAAATGTTCCGTGTTTTCAGTGAGTGAGGTTATGTGACTCAAGCTGGGTTTTCTCCTCCTGCAATATTGTTTCACTGAAATGTGATGACAGGTTTCCAGCAATCTGCCTGTTGGTTGGACATGGCTCCCTTGGGCCTGGTATGGCAGGCACCATGACTGGAAAGCAGGGAAAAAAAAGTTCCTATTTCAATTTTTACACTTGGTGTGACAGTGAGTCAACATACGCAACACCAGGACCCTGACACTGAAGCTGTTATGTAGACTCATCATGATCATTTAGACCTGTGTCTTTCCCACTCTGACATGTCTTTGGTGAAAAGGGCCACTTGTATTAATGTTGGGCAGAGTGAGTGCTTCTCTTATTTACTTTATCTTTGCTCTCATTTTGTTACCAATCTGACTGGAATTGAAGGAAATACACTCAGTTGGCAGTTTATTAGGTACACCAGTCAAAATGAGTCCAGTCTAATTCGGCAGTCCAGCACCGGGTCCCACCTCCTTGGTGGCTGTGTTCAGCCTGAGTCGCAGAGAGACACTGGTTCAACTTTATGATCACTGTGGAGGCTGGAATATGTGGCGCTATTGAACAGTATGGACAGTTGTTTGTGTTTTGTTTTGTTTTCTTGTCCACACCCTTCACATCAGTGGAGAGGGACAAATAAAAGCACCTCTTTGTACAGTATAATTCAATACAGTTCAACAGCACCACAAACCACATTCTCCACAATCATGGCAGCTTCAGCTCATTGCACCCAATTATCCACCAACTGAATGTATATTTTTTTTATGCAGTGTTCAGTTTACTAAAATAAAAATCATGCAATTTTTTTCTAACCTGAAACTCCATGGCCTTGGCTTACATATGAAAAAAAAAAAACCTTGCCACAGGGCTCCCACACACGAATGTCCTCCACATGATGTTCAGGCAGGTCAGTGTGACCTGCATACACAGTGAGACACAAACACACTCAAACACAAGTGCTACATTAGTACAATCAAAGCACTGATAAGTGCCTGCTGCCACTTTCCCGCTCTCTCTGACCTCTGTAGTGTGGAACCCTGCTCAATGTTATTCACTTAACACTTTTCTACACTGCTAACTTCATGAAGAAACAAATGTGGTCCATTCAAGCTTCCGTGTTTTAAAATGAAAGGGGAAACTGATTTTGTTTCTCAATGGCTGAAATATATGTAATGTACGTTACACTTATGCTGCTTTTTTAAAATGTATCCTGCTATATTTTGATGGCAAACATCTTGAACTTCATAGGAGCTTTTGTGTTTTTAAATACTATTTTAATGTCACATTAATGTTCTGTTTTTAATGTATAAAATTTAATGTACTCCTCTGTAAAGCACTTTGTTTTACCCTGTCTGAATGGTGCTGTATGAATAGCACAGTCCACAGACTGGGAGACAGACAAATCACTACTCACAAGAGCTAACATTGTTGGGGCTTTGTTAGCGTTATTACAGTTCTCCTTGTTGCTGCCATTTCATGTTTGAGTCGACAGACGTCTGCTTCAGAGTTTCAGTAAAAGTTTTAGGACACGGACAAGCGCGAAACACAACTTTGCCTCTAAATAGTAATTTTGTGGTTTCCAGCAATTAGCTTCATTTATAAACACTAAATAAGCTGACACATAAGCTACGATGACATTATGGTGATATGTGACAGCAAACCTGAACGACGAAACATAAAACCTTGGGAAAATAGAGACAACAGAGATGTAATAAACCCGTTTACCAGGAGCTGGTTTGAATAAAAAAGCCCAAGCATTGATACTGGACCAAAAAAATACAATGCATCCAACACCGGCTATTAGGGCTATCACACCAGTGTTTGTGTGTTTGCTAATGATGTCAGTCTGCTGGCACCAGACGGCAATAATTAACATCCCGTTGTGTGGGTGATGAGCCTTTGTGCTTTGCTGTCATCCCACTCTGCAGAGGACAAACATATAGAGACCCCCAACAGTGACTGTGTGTATGTGCATGTGTGTGTGCGCGTGTGTGTGTGTGTGTTACTGAAAACCAGTCAGTAACAACCAGTGAGAAGAAATGAATGACACACGGTGGACAGGTGTAATTGTTTCCGCTAAGGGAGGATGTTGGATATGTGTGTGTGTGTGTGTGTTTATGTGTGTGAGTGGGTGAATGAATAAATATGGTATAAAGAGAAAAACTCACTTGTCGCAGCAGAAAAACACAACTTTTAACTTTTTCACTTTAACAGCTCATCTTGTGAAATCATTACCAAGAGATGAAAAATGAATCAGTGGCTTTCTGTACAGTTGTTTATCTTTTGGATGCAGCTTTCATCAGAACAATATGGTGCGAAAGGAGATATTTTATTTCGCTTCTTTTTCTATGATCAGAAAAAGCTGGAACTCAGACATGGCTGATTTCCATGTTGAAAACCTGCCGTCTGTCAGTGCTGGTGCTGGGATATTAGCCGAGCTGCAGATCACAGCATGTGCTTTGACATGTGGACAGCACATTCCCACCGACAAAAACAATCCTATTCATTTGCAGCCATGTTATAACAGAAGTCTCAGCTCTGGATTATGGTTCATTTTGAAGATTGCACCTCTTTAAAGAAATGAATTTAACATGCGTGTTTGTGTATGTCTGCTCCTGAAATACTGATGTTGGACGTGAACATAAACTGACCTGCATCAGATGTATTTTTTAAACGTAACATTTTTCATCAACTTTAACTAAAACAATGTGCGTTTCCTTCATGCATTGTCTTTCTATTTGTTGTAAATCATCAGCTTTTTAAAAATGAGCTCAGAGTCAACGTTAAAAGATGAATTTCTTCACCAGTCACTGAAACAAGTTTGCATCTTGTGGTTCTGTTGTTGTTCATCACCTCTATTTGTTTTATGGATTTTATTATAAGAAAAAGGTGAAAATCATTTGAAAACATCAGTTCAAAATAACAACATAGTCAAAATCATCTGTATGATTTTGTTTTTTGCTGCCACGATTGGATCATTCTGGTAAAGTGTGCTGTGAGGGCCCCAGTGGCCCCTGGTAGCTAACTGTAGGTAACTGCAGCAGCCTGTGGCCCTTTACTGCATTTCCTCCTCTCTCTCTCTACCTAACTTTCCTGTCTCTTCATCACTATTGCTTTCAGAATAATAGCAGAATGGTTTTTTAATGTGCTCTGTGATCATATACATTTGCGTGCATGCATTTGTGGCCCCTGCAGGCACATAGCTGACCACCACCTACATTGTTAGACTTCCATATTTGGTTGAATGTAAACCTTAATTTGATGTGGGATCCTGACAACAGCTGATGTTGATAATTTGTTGGTTTTAAATTGAGTTGTTAAGGAACCAAAATCCCAAATCTCCCAAATGTCTCAAGCAGTACACATAAATATGAAAGTGTCTCCTAAGCAAACAAGCACAAAATCAATTAGTAATTTCCAGAGTAAATTAGTTACCAGTGTATCATGCATTAAGATTCTTCATACAGCTCTACTCTCTGTTGCTCAACACTAACATGAAATACACCTCTTCACTTTGTTTTCTGCTTTGTGACTTGGGAAAATAATAAATTTTTTAAAGACAAAAGCCAAATAATCCCTTTAATGTGTATTTTATCATGACACAGTAAATGCAGACACATAGAGAGGAAATAAGTACATATCATTTCAGCAATGGACGACCTATTTTTCCATAACCACAACCATGAAAACAAGACAGATGATGAAATGTAACAGTTTCCATCAATGAATTAAAAACAATAAAGTGAGATACATCTGCAGAACCACTGAGATCAGCTCCTGATAAACAAAACACTTTCCCCTGTCAAAAAGATTCAGGAGAGGATTTAGCCACTTGATCTGTTCCACTACTGTTCACAAGAAACACGGTCTGTCTGTAATGCCGTCTGATAACTACCCATGAACTCAATGAATCGACAGTCGATTGAGAATTACACAGGGGGCAGCAGCAGAAACGTGCAGGCGGCAGGTTTATGAACAGATAATGTTACTATCGAGTTCTCTCAATGGGGATGTAGCGTTAACGTTATGTCATCTCGACTGTTGCTAAATTCCAGGATTCGTTTCCGCAGGAACCATCTGAATCTTCCGATGTTCACTTTCACTCTATTTTTGTTATGCAAAGTGTCTTCCCTCAAACTACAACAGCATCTGAGTGAACTGACTGAATGCAGCTTGTGAATGACTCAATGCTCTGCAGTGAACAGCACAGGCAGCTGCACTCTGTAATGTAACTGTACCAGATTAGATTAGATAGAGCGGCGCTGCTCAGACAGAGTTTGATAATGTTAACGTGGACGCCTGCGCTGTGGTTACTGTGCACAAAGACGGCGACAGCTGCAGCCTCAAAATCTTCATTCAAGAAGCACAGCACTAATGAGACGTATGGGTCAGCGATGAAAACTAGACTGTAATATCTTTGCTGACAAAACTCGACCAAAACAAAATTCAGATGCCAGAAATTTGACTAAAACTCAAACACGTCTTTGTCAAAAAACTACAACTAAATGACAATCAGGAGCCAAAATGATCACTGCATTTACCGTGTTGTGTATTTTCAGATGATTCGTTTGCTTTATTTTGATTTAGTCATTTTCAGTCCTCCACCTCTCCAAACTCTGTTTGATCTGCTGCTAGAAAACCTGCAGCCACTTGATATTTGGCATCAAGACTGCATTGCACGAGAATTAGCAGTTGTGCTAAAAGGAAAAATGTTCTGCAGAGAAAACACATACACCCTCACACATAGATCCACTTTAACTAATTCTTCAGTGCTTCAGTCTTTCGTCTGTTTCATTTCCAGCAGTGCCCCCAGACAAATGAACCCTGATGTAGTAATTACTGGGTATCAGAGGATGTAAACACTCCAGACCATGTAGAAGAGATTTAGAGCACAATTCAGGAAAATTAGTCAGCTATTTCACTGTGTATCTCAGTGGGTCACATTACCATTGTAAATGATTAACAGCAGTGTATAATCGTGCTTTAGGAGGGGAAAAATCAAAAGAAGAAAACAGCGTTGAAAGATAACAACAAACACACAGATAGAAGTCCGATACAGAGGGTAGCTACTGTATTCACCATCATCCTCCATAATGCGTATTTGTGTATGAAGCTGATTTATGATGCTGGTATGAAAGGAGGAGGCAGCAGCAGGCTGAGGGAGGAATGTGACCTCGAAAATGATTTTGCCGCTGAAGATGATTTGAGTTGTTTATTATAACTTTCACATTCATGTCTCTAGAAAAGGGAACATAAATAGCTTCTGATAACAGCAACACTGTCTTTTAACAACCTTGCAAGCTGTGAATGATACTTTATGTATTATGCTGACTTTTATAACAGGTTTTGCACATGTTGGCCACAGACTCTGCAGCTGGATGATAAATATTCCCTCCATGATTTCAGAAAACCTGCAAAAGACATAATTTCTTTCTGCTACACAAGTGGCAACACCTCTGTGAAGCCTCGAGCTTATAATTTGTCCGTCACCACCTTGGTTTTTTGAAGCCAGAAGAAACCTTTATTAGAGGAGAAGGGGGAGCTGAGGAGGAGTGAGGGGTGGATCTGATCTGCTCTCTACTCCATCCTGATTGTCAGCCAGGTCACTGCGTGTGGTACAGTCTGTCAATCAAATGAAGCCACACCCTAATGCATATGGTCTATTTCCCTCTAGACCATCATTTAAAAAATTAACATCATGTTGTATTGAAGAAGATGAGAAGTATGGAGTAGGGACATTTCCCCATAGACATTCATTACAATCTGACTTCTTTTTACAACCAGTGGAGTCGCCCCCTCAAGGTCATTAGATAGAATACAGGTTTAAGGCTCATCAGCATTGGCTTCACTTTTCAGGCCCAGAGTCTATGTCCACTGTTATAAACAATCAATGCTGTTACACAAGCTGTGGCTGCGAAGGACGCCCTCTGAAGTTCAACTCTCACCGAGCACCCAGAGAGGAAGCAGGGGTCTATGAGTTTTTAGCAGCTCCACCAAAGAGACATTGTCTTTCTAAGCTTCTCATGTGGTCTAAGGCCCACATTCAAAAAAAAATTGTGGAAGAAATAATTCAAAGATTAGAGAAAACAAGTTTGTGTTTCAGAACTAAGTTTTTTCCTGTTTCCATTCCAATAGTCACCTCAGGACTCAGTGGGTTGACCCCTCTGTGAGAATTACCAAACACTAGCTTGCTTCTTACACACTGATGCATCTGTATTAAATCTAATAATAAAGTAATTATTGATCAATGTTTGTGAAACATTGCAATGTGAAACATTCCTTTATTCCTCTCATTAGTCTCGAGAAAATCCATCAAACAAAAAACCAGACTCTTATCAGGCCCCTGTATGTTTCTGTGAGTTTTCACTGACATGCAGCACTAAACCTCAAGCTGTGCAGTTATTGAAATAAATCCATGCTGTGAAGAATTATTACATTTAATCAATTCACGGGTTCAAGTGCATTGTCTTATTCATTCGCAGCTGCTGGTCAGTAATTAAAATATAATCAGCATTTATATTTTCAGATCTTATCCAGCTGTTGGATAGACAGAGAGTCTTTACACAGACATTCATGTTCCTGAGAGGATGATTTTAACCAGCTGACTTTTCCTCTAGCGCCATCATGCGGTTGCCATTTTTGGCCTTTGTGTGAAATATCTTGAAAGCTCTTTGATGAGATTTCCGTGTCAGACATTTCATACTTCCCTCAGGATGAGCTATACTTTACTTTTCATCTACTGCCCTCATCTGGACAAAATTTCAATGAGTCCAACATTTTATTCTCTCAGTATCTGAATTTGTCCAATAACACTAATGACGTTCTCCTCTGTAGCCAGGGTGAAGCTGACACCAGCCGCCCTCCGGTTATGAGCGTTCAGTATGCTGATGAGGCTGCTACAGACAGAGCTGCGCAGTGATTTGAAAATGTAACACACCCTCCAGCCAATTACAGTTAAGAATCTGGATGTTGTGTTGCTATGGTACAAAGATAGAAAACACTGACCAATGACATCTGGCTGAAACATTTTAAAACAGCAACAGTGATGCTGCAAAGTCTCCTGATGCAACACATTAAGAAAGACATTAAGAGACAAATACAATTCTAATTCTAATTAAACTATCAGGCCCTAATTAAATGGCCAGTGATCGATAATTGAATGGAGCAGCTTCATTCTCAGGTGAATAAAAGCAGCTGAAGACATGTCTGAACATGGCTAAGTCAGCTGTGTCCATCTTGGAGGAGATTTGTTTTATTCCACCTCTCCCTGCTGTTGATTTGTTTCTGCTCCCATCACTCAAATGTCCCCGTGTCTCCTCTTTCTCCTGGATTGTTTATGACCTTTGGGCTCATCCGCAGCTCGACTAGGTTTTCAGTTTGTCCTGCTCTTAAGCCGATTCGATCTTAGTTTGATTTCTTTGCGAGGCTGTCTCTGTGGATGTTGTGTTGCAGTATGTGTAACTCAGTATCTGCACTTGGTGCTGCTGGTTCAGTCTGACCATAGAAACATTAAAGCTGCACCAGGACAGGTTTGTATGGTCTGTAAAAATCTACTGACGCATTGCTCTAAACGAAAAAAAGGAAGCTGCAAAACAAAATCTATTCTTAGGATTATTACAGCGAACAGACGTCAGCCCTCCACCATCAGAGTTTTACTTTCCCATTTAAAACTATCTGAGCCCAGACCTCGTCGTGTCACATCTGCGCTCTTCAGTATTTTTCATGAACAGTGCATCAAATGACATGTCTGATGTTTATTGTGAAAGATAGCTTTATAGGTTTTTCCCTTTCCTCATGAGAAATAACTGTGTAAGAGTCTGTATGTCAGTGTTGTGTTTCTAGAATTAATGCTGCTGTTTGTTCCTCAATATGACTGAAAGATTGGCATTTTACACATTTTCAACATCAGTTGTGAGTTTAAAAAAAGTAAAGGAGCTGTGCAGAATATAAATGTAGTGATGAAAAAGACAAAAATAATCATATAGTTGTTTTTTTTGAATGTTAGTTCAAATTAGTGACTCCTCCATACGTCAAATGAAAAATGAAACATTTGGTTAATCTCATCTCTCTCTATTGGACATATCTTCATACATATTCATTTCTCACCTAATTCAATACTTTATCATTGTTGGAATTAACATCTGATTATAATTAATACCCTATATCCTTCTTGTCAGTACTAATTTTCTAAATGAGGCTAATAATCTTCTCTTAAAGAAAATTCACAGTTTGCACAATTATTGATTACCTTCGGGACAATTCATTCAAAATCACTGCGCATGATGAGCATGATGAGCATGTCTGTGATTTGAGGACCACTGCTGTCATCTAGTGGTCAGTGGAAGTGATGCTGCAGCTCCATCTTTAATTAATGAAGCTACTGATGACTTAGTATTAACAGAGAAGGTCTTCTCTCAGTTAAGAGAACAGAATAATATCTCAAATGAACTTAAAGGTCCACCATGAGTAGTACATTGACATATTCCTAACACGTGGTCCACTTACTGTAAATCTTGTGGGGCTTTTAGCCACCTCTCATGGTGGTTGATCAGTTTGTGGTCACACTGTACACCGGGACAGAGGTGTACAGTGTTCGGTTCTGGTGTTTACAGGCTGCTGTGCAAAAACACTCAACTAAAGGATGAAGGCCATGGCGTGCATCTGAGAGCACTTGACAATTTCTGGTATTTGTTCTAACATTAACATACTGACATGAAGCAAAAACATGTGGATAACTAAATTAGTTTGAAAAATGCAAATATTCAAAATTATAGATTTATTTGTTATTTACACATAGAAATCATACAGTTTTTGGAGTTGTATAAAAAAATTGTAACCTGAGATTTTTACTTTACATTTCATCCTTATATAACTATAACACCATCCTATTTCTTCTATATTAATATTATTGTGATTTTATAGGATCGTGATACATATGTTATTCTTTTTGACTTGTATTTAGTGTTGTTATTTTTATACACTGTGACTGTGTAGTGTGTATATTATTTACACTACACATTCTCCTACTTCACACATCATGGCTCCGTTGAACAACTTGATTACTTTTTCATTCAAATTGTTCTTTATGTTTTCGTACCTCTCTGTGCTGCTGAAAGAAATTCATTTCCACTGAGAAAAATAGTGCTCTTTTCTTATGTTACTCCCCTTAGCACTGCCGGGCATCTGAGAGTCCTGCTCAAGGGCTGATTCATCTGCAGGCCAATCATAAGAGTTAACATAAAAATAAATGCTATAAAAATCACTTAGCTTAAAAAAAAAAAAAAAAAAACAGGAGCACAGTAGTCCTCTGTGTTTGTTAGTCAATTAAACTGCACAGCAAACCACCACATTATTTGTCTAATTGTTACATGATAAAAAACAAACATAGCCGACATACAGCCAAGGCGGGGCCAAGTCAACTAGAGGACCAAGTGGCCACGCCCTCAAAATTTTAAATGAACTTTATAAAAACGAACCTCCTGTATTTGCCCAAAACCATTTTTATACCAGACCTAAACAAATTTTTGCTGGAAAGTTGGACATTTTAAGACGAGGGTCTGTGGAGGGACTCTCTAACACTTCAACCTGGAAGTTGCTGCTTTAGTTTGTTCCAGAGAAAAAGTGGAGAAAAGGTAATTTATTCAACTGAAGATATCAGTGCATGAATGTTGCATTTGTTTCAGGGTGTGCATCATGTTGAATGTATCATATTTTAAAAATAACATGAATATTATTAACAACTAACTACATTTGACATTGAGGCAGTTACAGTTTTAAATTTGTAACATTTTTCAAAAGGTTCCCTGATTCACAGTCAATGTAATGTGGCTTATGTTGGTCAGCACAGATCAATACCTCTGTTATTGTGCTGCTGAGGTATACATGACTACCAAAACACTTTCTCTGCTCTGATCACAAAGGATTGAGTACAATGCTGAGCACACTTTTGAGATGTTTATTTACAGTAGGGGACATTCATGTACAAATCTGTTCCCATAGTAACAGAGCTTATTGTTTCATAGACACAAATTTACAGTACAGATCCAGTGGAAGTGTAGAGTGCTCACTGTCTACATGTATAAGTTTAAAATGATCTGTCTTTATTGCTTCAGAGAGAGCTGAACCCCAGAGGGTCAGACCTCAGTGTGAGAGAAATATGTGACATGGCTCTTAAAACAGTACACACCTGTTAAAAACAACAAAATCTGCATCATTATGCACAATTAGAAAATTCCAAATTTCTGTCTCAGATATTTGCAATATTACACAGAAACACCTGAAATAAAAACAGCAAGAGTTAAAATAACCAAATATTATCTCCAAGCATGGCACCAAATACAAAATAAAGAGAAGATACAAACAGGATTGAGTTAGGAGCAGCTGGTTCTGTTCAGAGGAAAGCAGCAAACACGAGGAAATGGACAGAAATCAACACAGATTTGGCTTCTGAAGTCAAAAATCATGGAAAAAGTAAGAAAAGTGTTTTTGTTTGTTGTTGACAAACAGTCCCAACTGCAAATCAACCCAGCCATCAGTACACATGCACATATATGATGACTGGAACTGTATATGTGCTATATACACAATGTTTGCGTACTGTAGAGTTTCCACCTGGCAAAGTAGAGTTCTCAGTATCAGCCTCCACCTTTCCAGCACTATGACACATATCACCTGGTATCAGTGGTTAGTTTGTTAGTTTCCTTCAACCTGACTCGTCTTTTCTCTACACAGCTTGTTTCCCAGAATGCCTTTTGCCTTGTTTTGCTTAATTTCAGTGTTCACCCGGTGACTGATGTCGCCCCCTATATGAGGATTAGGACTGGAGCCTCGAACACAAGACTTGACAGAGTGTGTGTAAAATGCTCATGTGCTCTTAAAGCACTTGCTGGCTGTAGGTGTCTGAGGGTTACCACTGAAATCGCTTGCTGCTGGGCTCTCTGCTCCTCTGGGTTTGTCACTGGTTCAATCTAGAAATGTCCAGATTACCCTAAATATGAAGACCCACAAGTCCAGAGACCTCCAGAGAGTCTGCTTCAAGTGTAAACTTCAGCAGACTGTTCTGAATGTTATATAGATGTGACATCAATATAAATAATAATGGTAAGAAAAATAATGTGTTTGAAAACAGGTATAATTTAGATATAGAACAAATATTTATTTATTGTTCATTTGAAACACTCTTACTGAGGTCTTTAGCAGTTGATCTGGAGCTTTTGGTCGTATTGCATCATCTTCCTCAGCAGATGTTATTGCCCAGGTGTTACTGACATGTAGTTTAAATTAAAATTTTTCTGCTGAGAAAGATTGTGAACTTTCAATCTCATTCAGTATTTTAAATTCTTTACCTATATGTTTTTTTTTCCTGTATTTAGACTTTATATTGCACAAAACATTTACACAAAATGCTAATTCAGTTTAGAAAAAACTAGGATTACTTAAATTCCGTCTTGGAGCATTTTGCATGTGCCCTGCAGATTTAAAGGCCCAGTCCAGAAGCTGGATATTCGGATTCAGCCTCTGTTTCTCTGCCTCTTCTATGACGGACGTCTCCCTGCTTTATTGTCGGAAGTTGGTCTAAAATGGACGACCTCACTCTTCAAAGTTCCATTTACATATTCACAGTAGCTTGTGGCAATATCTCACACCTGTCAATGTTTGGCCAGTTATTCGTGGGGGGAAAAAAACTACAACAGCAAACCAAAGGAAATACAAGTGACATGAACCTACTGTATTTGTGTGGGGGTTGGTGGTTGTCAAGCAAGGTGGTGAGTTGGTACTTAAAAAATGCACTTAAAGTCCAAGTTCTTAAATAAAATCCGACAGTGCAACAGCATCTGATTATAGACTTACAGTAAATATGGAGGGGAGTTTGAATAAGCAGGTTTGTTACCATGACAACACTAACACACTCTGCAGGTGATGGTGGGCTCAATAGATGAACTCCCCAGGGACCTCCTGCAGGGCACTGAAGGGCTCCTCGAACTTGAAGCGTTTAGAGATGGCCTTCTGCTCAGCAGCCAGAGCCTCCTTCTCTGAGGTGGAGGACTGGCGGCACTGACCCAGAGTGTAGGCAGCCATGACTATCAGCTCCTCTGTCACTGGGCACTCCTCCTCCTCAGCTGTGGTCGTGTTGCTGGGAGTTTCATGGCTGCTGGTGCCGGCCGCCTCCTGCTCCTCCACTGGGAAGATCTCCTCAGTTGTCTGGCTTTCCTTAGACTCTAAGGACTGAAGCCAGGGGTGTTTGAGACACTGCTCTGCTGTGGCCCGATCCCTTGAGACACAGACACACAGACACACCTGAATACAACTGGACATCTCACATTCTGCTTCTAATGTAATGGGTGGGAAAATGCCTCATGTTTTACTCTGGATGGACACTGGTAAAGTCTAGTAGTGCGGAAACTAAGGTGTGTATAACAAGCTCAGTACTGATCTCGCATTGAGATAAGTCTTAGCTCAGGGGTTTGCTCTTGGCATCCACTAGGGGTCACCAAAGATTTTCGAAGTGCCTGAGGCCTTTTTGCTTTGAAGGAATGTAAGAAAATACATTTGTGAAAATGATGTCTCAGCAATTAGTGAAAAACGAGAAACATTTAACTGTAACTTTGAAAGTATATACTGCACAGTCTATGTTTTATTTAGCAGAGCCCTCTGTCATGAGAGGATAAGTGTCTGATGTGGACATCTGCCCTTGTTGCGTTTTGCTTGTGCTCCATCTCAGTCACAGCTCCCTCAGTGTGTGTTTTACAAACATTAACAAAAAAGCTCATTTATGTGCTTGTCATCATATCCAACCTCACAGCAGAGATTCTGTAATTAACCTGTCTTGTTATTTTTCTGAAGATGTGATCTGCACCAATCACTGGTCAATATAATATTTATGAGTAACAATCAAACACAAATAAAAATCTCAGTTGTCTGACAACAGAGACAGAGATTTTTTTTCTCAGAAAAACATATAGGTTTAGGACACATAGGTTTGTGTCGTGTGGACAAGTGCAGTGTAGACTGACTGTGGCTGTTTGCGGAGCAGCATCTGGATAAAGGACACAGCGGCCTGGTCCAGCTGCTGCAGCTCCTCCTCTGTGTAGCTCACACTGAGCTGGGAAATGTTGAGAAATGTCTCCTGCTTGTCCTCGCCCAGGAAGGGGGAGATCCCTGTCAGCATCACGTAGGCCAAAACACCAATACTCCTGAACACAGCAGTAAAGTGCACACATGGTTCGGGCAGGCGGACATGGAAGGAAGAACAAAAGCTATAATATAAAAAGGACACTACCACTATATGCATATTGAACCCAAATGGAAACAGCATACAGTGGTACTGTCTGCAGCAAGGATTGATAAACCAAGGTTTAAAAATGATCAATTATGAAATAATGAAAATAATTAACACAATTAGAAATAAAATAACAAAAATTACATATACGAATAGTCATGTGTTAATGTTAAAATACTGGAAACAAATGAATTGTTTAAGTAATCCTTCTTATCCAATGGCTCCACTTTCCCACCTGAGTTTTCTAAAGTTTCTAGATACTTCTTTGTACTCTGGTTTGCTGACACCTCTCCAGTCCAGTCTTTGAAAATATTTTTTTTCAACATTCATCTGGACTGAGGGAGTAAACATTAACATTAGTGTTCTCCATTAGTGAAATTACTAGCAGCTATGCTGACTTCAGTCCTTCATACCGCTCATGGTCATGTTTTCACTGTGTACATGGAGGAGATAGAAATGACTTGATATTGTCAAGACTTCTTTATTACTGAGGTTTTGAAATAATGTTTTCAATAAAAAAATGACAAAATGAATTATATATTTCTTTAAATAATGTATATGGTGAGTGGACCGCATCTACCTATTCCGTCTTCTTTCTCTCATCGACCTTGTCATTACAAGCTTTTTCGTAGAACTACATAAAGATTCGTTTTATGATTGTTTTGTGGTTGTGGTGCAGCCCAACAACATTGTTTTTCTTTTTGATATTCTGACTTGTTAAAAGAAAACATGCTAAAAACAATGTTACAATGTACAATGATTACAGACAATCACATTGTTGCTCATACAAAGTTTTGACACAATAAGTTTCAGGATGGTAGAAAACTGAGTGCAGCATCTGGTTAAAGCTGCGACTGAAACTACTATAAAATAAAGTTTAGAGTCTATGAAGAAAACAGACAGGGACAAATGAACAAAACAAGCCAGCACCATTAAACAGAAAAGTGCAGCATCTATCTTTGTTCTTGACATTTAACTCAATTTAACTTAGAATAGGAAGAGAACTAGGTTTCTTACCACATATCTGTTGCTGTGCTTATGGGCTCATAGTTTAGAATCTCAGGAGCTGAAAAAATGGACACAACTGTATCAATCATCATTCAGAGTTTAATCAGCTCAAAAAACAAAGCTGAGTGGCAACTCACCAACATATTCTGGGGTTCCCATGATCTCTCTGAGCTCCTGGTGGCTGCAGACCATCCTGGAAAGACCAAAGTCCACGATCTTGATGTCCCCCAGAGGAGAGATGCTGGTCAGCAGGATGTTCTGAGGCTGGCAGGACACCACAGCACACATTCCCATCAGACAGGAAACACTCACACACGATTATCTGTTTGACTACACCATCTTATCTTTTCTCCTTCATGTACAGAGCATCAACGTTTCATACAGAAGATACTCAACAGTTTCTTTTTCTCAGTATATTCACCAACAATTCACATTTCATTTGTTCACTTTAAAAAACACTGAAATTGCTAATAGTGGCAGTAGATTTGAATTGAAATCTATTTTGACCCTTTTCTGTCTCAGGCAGGATATGTGAAAAAACTGCAATGGATTTGTTCAAAGCTGGTCATATTTCACTGACAGATCTCACCTGGATTCCAATACGTGATCTGTCTTCTCTACTGGTGCTCAAGGTTTTTTGGCCTGTTGTAATTTCCCAGGCTTCCACAGCCATAGTGCATCTCATCAGTTCGACTTTCACTACTGCAGATCAGTGCTCTGGATTGGATCATCTTTCACCAAGTTTCACATGACAGTTGTCCACGTTCAGTAAAAAGGTGAGTCCAGTGTAAACTGTTGAAACTAAACTTTGACGGCCACAAAACTAAACTTTATTACTTTAGTTGGTGGTGGCACAGAACCCCCACAAACTTATGATTAAACCAGCTAAAACTACAAATATGTATCAAAAAGATTTATATATATATATTTTTTTAAATTGGATGTTTGTCCAATCAGGAAACAACACGTGTACAGTAATTCATCTGTGGCCTTGCCTGGTGATAGTGAGCAACATTCGACAGATTTTATTTAGTTTCTAAAGGCTTTAATTACTCTTGAGTCCATGTCATTGTGACTGAATGAAGTAGGTTTAAGTTTTGCAGATTACTCAGGAATAAGAATGGAATAAAAAATAAAGGTGGTGGTGGAAAATTGTTTGAATGCATCTCCACTGACCTTCAGGTCGAGGTGGACTATATTGTTCTGGTGGAGGAAGGCGACTCCCTCAAGGATTTGCCTCATGAGCCTCTTCACGTCATCCTCGCTGAAGGCGTCTTCATCCCGATCGGCCACACACTGGTTGAAGATCTCGCCTCCAGCAGCACTGCACAAGACACATCAATGTTCATTTGCTTCTTTGAAACTGATTCTCCCTTATTTTGATGACCTAGGCCTGATTGATGTATAGTTTGTTGATGTATAGGTTAAGTTTTAGATAGAGCTTGCTCAACAGCCCTCACTGTTTAAGTAAAGGTTTAAAAGGAATAAATCCTTCAGTGCAAAAGCATCAGAGAGCAATCAGTTTTAACTAAAGCATCCAGTCTGGACAGTTCCATACACACAAACAAACACATTTGTTTGTAATTTAGTTGACCTAACCTACATATGTTTGAACTGTGGGAGGAAACCAGATCACCAGCTTGAAAACCAAACCACATTCCAGGTTCCCCATTTCATCCACACCCTCACCAAAATGATTATGAAACTTGTCCTAAGTCTTTTCTGGCAAATCCCACAAGACACTGTGGAAATAAATCACTCTCTAGCCCCAATGTATGAATGTGTATGTGTTTTGACTTGCTGGAGGTGGTGGCAGAAATAGACCTCCAAAAATAGAAAACTAATTATGAGCTTCACTTGAACGAGGCCATTTGAACAGCTGACTGATCGTTTCTCTCCACCTGCCATGAGGGAACGGTCTGAGGATATAAAATAAACAAAAATGAAAATTGTCTAAAACTACTGTCAGCCCTTCAACTTCTACTCTCTTTCAGCACCTTCAAGTCCTTTGACCTGAGGTGAACTTGGTTGGACAAACTCAATTAGAAACTCAAAAAGAAAAGAAGAGAGAGGGCAGTCAGGAATAGACAAGGTGTTCCCTCAGGGTGCTGGTGAATTAGGCTTTATCTCAGAGGAAGTTGGAGAGGGGGAGGAAGAGGAGGGGTGAGTCTGAATGTTTTGGATTTTCAAGGTGAGAAAAAAGGGCCTTTAACCTGAGTGGAGAGGATAAAAACATTAGCAAAACATTCTGGAAGCAAGACCTAGTGAGAGTCAAACAGCTCCTTACACAGCCTCCATTCTGCATACCTATCAAAGTAGATGTGACAAACCAGTACAGGCTGGTGACAACTTGCTGCACAGAGGAACAGATAACATTTTTCAAGGACAATCCTCATTCATTACAACAATTTGCACATTTTCAACAGAACATAGTGAACGGCAGTGGCAGCAGTAACAAAAGCTAACTGTTGTAGTCACTGAGGTCCTCCTCTTGCCCTCTCCCTTCTTTATGGGCAAAAAATTGTGAGAATTTCTCTCAACAAACATGACAACTGATGGGCATCATTTAAAAATGTGTCATAGCAATGGCACTGCATGAATATGTATTGTGGGTAGGAGGAAACTGTTAAGTTTCTATTTAACTTAGATCAGACTCACTTTATACTTTGATAAAAATAAGCCTTAAAGTAGACCTGATTAAATACATCAATAAAGCTCACAGTGCTGAACCCTGAGCCAATGTTACTGTAAGTTAAGATCAACAAACAATCAATCAAGCAAAATGAACACGTTTTCTCACTTTTTTCTCACTGTTTTAAGAATCATCTGAAAATTCTCAGAAAAAAAAATTGTGAGTCTTTGTGAAGCCTCAAGAAATTATATTTGATAAACTCAGTAGGTTTAATATCACAGTTTCAGATTTGCTTAAACTCAATTATTTATTCAAATTGTTGTGAAATATTTTGTCTTTGAAAATAAAATCTTCCTGTTGCTATGACACCTCTCCAAGAGAGTTCTCTTGTGAGCACATCCCATTATTCCTTTTGTCCATCTTAGTTGTGGTTGAGAATAACAGATGTGTGTTTCCAAGTGTTAGTTAATAAAAGAATAAATTGTCACAAATTCAGCTATTATGAGTTGATGAGTCTTACACAAATACCCACCCTTCAGTGTATGGGCTTTGATGTGTGTAGCTTCAGAATCACAGTCTACTGCTTTAATGAGGAAATGAATTTGCATGTGGAAGAAGTATCAAGGACCAGAAAAAAAACAAGAGGAGGAGTATTATGATTACTATTTAGGTCAACTGAGGGAATGTGTGTGTGAAATGTGGTTTCTAATCTGTCATTGCCCCCCCCCCACACACACACACAAACACACCTGCACACATGGCTGGTTTCGGCACGTGCATTAAACTGTTGGAATCAAAGTTCATTCCTCAGAGGATCAGACAGAAACTAATCCAGTCTGGCACACAGAAAACTTCCTCAAGTATCTGCTCTGCTTTGGTCCCTTACACAGGAGCTTTACTTAATGACTGATTAGATTAGACTAATTTCTGGGTAATTTGGGCTTTTACTAAAAACTGGATATATCCTATTTATCTCTCATATGACATATGTTTTTACACAGGATCAACAGTGTGTAAAAACTGTAATCTAATGTAATCTTCAAACAGTGTTTTATGTTTAAGCTTGCTCTTTAAAATCCTCTGTCACCACTGTGTGATCTGCAGACAGAGGAGAATATAGGAGATAGTTATATATACTAGTCAAACAATAATATTGGATATGTGCAAGTCAGAGGTCTAAACAGATGATACATAAGAAAATATGACTATACCTAGACTGGAGAGAAATGCAGATTAGGGTTGAAAGCAATGATTATTTTCATTATTAATCAATTTATCAGCACTAGTAGCCTGATTTCATTCAATTCAATTGCTTATTTGCCTTACTTTTGGGAAGGGAGGTGACTTTATTAGATAGTGAAAGTGAGGAGAGACAAGAAATGTGAGAAAGAGAGGAGGGGAATGACAGCTGGGCAACATATCGGGCACTCACTGCTCAGGGCATCTGCGCCCATGTGGTGCTGCCTTGGACATACATACCAATGCTGTGGAAAAAAACATACTAAGAGCTCATATTTCTTCTACATTCAACAAGTGAGCAGCCCAGTTGTTTCTTTGAATTGTAACTGCGTGAAGTGCACATTACCAGCTACACTGTAGCCACATTTCTCAGATCTATGGGCTGCTCACTGCTTCACTTCACTGTTTTCACCCTGGCCACCATCTGTTTCACCCTCTGCCCTCAGGTGGATGCTACAGACCATTAAAAACTCCAGTATTTAAAAAAAAAAAAAAAAAACCACCAGACTCCTGAACAGATTCTGAAGGCCATTCACACTCTCAATCTACATACGATTAAATGTGCAGTAACTGGCACTGTGTATTATTTTGCTTTTTTAATCTACACTTGGTTGTGTTTTTAACCATGTGATACATTACATTGTCTCCATGTGTCCTGCAGTAATCAGGAGTAGCACTTTCAATTTTTGTTATATTTGAACTATACTTGACTTTAAAATGAATACATTTTTAAATATTTGCTTTGAATGAAGACCTCAGTGACTGAGAAGCCTCACTAAATGGGTCATCCACGCCACCAGAAACAGACACACTAAAAAAACACCTCCATTCATATGATCCCAGACAAAAGCAGATTGGCCTGCTGCCTGTGTTTTGCCCCTGAAGCCTGACAGTGGCTTTGAAGCCCAGTGAGGGGTCAGGTTCATGCAGGCCAGAGGGTAGTCAGTCAACATTTGATTGGCAAGTTGCTAATGTAATTAATGAAATCAGTGTCAGCTCAGTACTGTGGGAATGGATCAATTCAGCTTTGATCATCCACCCATTACTCTCAACCTCAGATGATTTGGTTAAAAAACAATAATAACAACATGAACATCGGCCAACCTGAATGATCTGCTTCGTATCCAACCAGCTATGATAAATACCATAAACATAAACATCCACTGAAACAATAAGGGGGGTGGGAAGGGTCTACACTTGGTATCTGTAGAAAACTGTGAACTGAAAGACAAGGCAAATTCAAAATACCTTAATGAGTTTTCTTCAGAGGGACTCATAGAGAATGATAATTGTGCCATCACAGTGAAGGTAGAAAGAGAGCAGTGGAGAAGAGGAAACCATCTCCACACAGGACAGCAGAGACAAAGAGATAAATGTGCGTGACAGAGATGGGGGGAGTGAAGTCAGAGTGAGGTCAAGTGAATGCCTCAGAGCAGCCCTCCATACTGGACTCATAATGTATTCATGTCCAGGAAACTGGAGTTTCCCACATGGTAACGGCTCCATTTACAGCAGAAAAATAGCAATTATCTGTTTGGTTATGGACCCACATTTGTCCAAATGCCTCAAATCTGACATCACCACTAATTATAATTTATGGACGAATTAACCTCCCATGGGCCCCAGGGTAAAGATGAACTGTGGGCTGCTACTGGGCCAAGCCAACATGATCGCAGTGCCCCAGGAATGTATCAGTATGTCTACACTGACTACAGAGCTCCAAGTTATATGTCTAACGACTAAAAAATGATTGATAAATAGAAATACATGATGGTTTTTCTTTATTTTGCTAGGTACCTCGGTACCTAGAAGTACATGTCACACTTGAAGTGCGGCCAAATTGTGTGAAAGCAAAGCAGAAATGAAATGAATATGGCTAAGGTTCATTAGCAAATAATAAAATGCATAAAGAAATGGAAAATGTATATTATTATATTAGTTTCATCACCTATGTTGACCAACCTCAACTCAAACACAGATTTGATCAGGTGAATAAGACATCACGTTTTGTTTTTGGAGTTGATAATCAGGGTGGGACCACAACCTGATCATATCTAGCCTCCAGGATAAGTCTGGTGATATTCTATATCTTTTCTTATTGTTAACAAATCCCCAGACCACCAATCAATGAATATCCTACCAATAAGTATTATGAGGCACATTTAAGGTTTAATATACAGTACTGTCCAAACTTTTTAGGCACTAAAAGTCAGGATGCTTTCAAAGTCAAGTCATGAACATAAATCAAATATTCATAATGACCAAGCTGTAGGTTCAGGTCTGTTGTTCCACTACAGAATACATCAGATGCCTCCCTGATGGTATTGCATGATTGAATTTAAAAATCTAAAGTGCTATACACATTTGCACAGTACTGTATCTTATTCCACCAAGCCACAGAGTGCTTGTTGTACAAAAACTATTAAAGACATTGATGAGATAGTAATGCTGTGTGATATATTCTTTCATTATCATGCACACAGTTTATTTGGACTTATTCCTATATATATTGTGCTGCAGGAAAATGTGGTTTAATCTGCCACTGAAAATAGTTCAGAATTCACAAATGCTCTATTTCCTTCCATTTGATTAGCACTTCATAAAAACTACAATGACTAGCTGTTTAAGAAATTCCTGAGCCAGGAAGACACCATGATTTTGAGAGCCATTCTTAAGAATTTTGTTGAGAAATGTGGCTTCTTAAGCCATTTTTTAGAAATTTGACTGGGGCTGAAGGCCACAGGTTAACAGTTGTCAGAATAAATCATTACTGGTTGTTACTTATTGGATTTATTGTTCTTTAGTCTCTTCATAAGATTTGTTAACAGTAAGAAGAAAACAAGCTTTATTTTTAATACAAGACAAAACAGGACCTAGAACCAACAGAAAAGTTCAATAATAGAATCTTTAAAGCCAAACCAGGTTGCTGGTGTAAAGAATTTCTCTCTCTCTCTCTCTCTCTCTCTCTCTCTCTCTCTCTCTCGGCGACGTCCATGCTTTGGCTGGTCACGTGCACTTGTGTGGCTCAACTGACATAATGAACTCCCA
>CM076667.1:5483804-5523983 GCA_038496675.1 Rachycentron canadum
TGATGATGCTGCTCGTAATTAAAACTTTTTTTTTTTTTTTTATTGTAATTAAAAACTATCCAGCTTTGAATTGTGGTAGAATTTTAAGTTTTGAAGAACATTAAAAGTTTAAAAATATTTTACATGTTCATATTTTGGGAGTTGTTGGATGGATACTTACAATTCCAGGACAAGCACCATCTCAGATGCCATCTCATAGACCTGGTAGAGATTGACCACCCGGGAGCTGACTGTAGCCAACTCAAGCACTGCAATCTCATGGATGATCTCCATCCGGCAGTCCTGGCCTTTCCGTCTTTTCCTCATGAACTTTGCAGCATATTCGTGGCCTGTGCATTTCTCCACACACTTTCTGACCACAGCAAACTTCCCCCTGGAAGACAAGAAGACCATCAATTTTAAGTAAGGGCATAACAGGAGGACCACTTGGACTCTCACAGATAACAAAGTAACAAAGTGGCTGAACTTTTATTCTAGTCTGATTTTAAAAAAGGCCATGCTATTCCTTCTAATAGAGATGCCACAGATTTGTCTTCTGAACTCTCTCCTGTCATTGGTCACAAGTGGCTCACGATTGAGTTCACAAGACTTTAATTATTAAGAATTAACTAAATGATCTAGACTGAAATAGTAATATAGAAAGTGAAAGAAGAAGTCCATTGGTAATACAGAAAATTTACAGAAATTTAAACCATTCAATTGAGATAGATGTAAAACATACTATAAGTCTCCCTTGTTTTCCTACATTATGTAACATACTCAGAATTCTGCCTAATCTTGCACAAGACTTATTTCAAGATGTGAAAAAAAAATTGAACACATGAGGTTGCTTGAGCAAACTCGGATGTAGTTAGACAAGTGGTCAGACTGGTTATCCAGTCCATCCAGATTATCTCAACCACTTTAAACACAAAATGAAAACTAGTGCATCTGAATTGTCGCTCATCATTCCATGTTGCAGAGGAAAACTGATCAGTTCTGAACCTCATTTGTGCACTCAGTTCATCATACACTACTCCACAATTTGATGACTTAACGTACAAGTAGCAGAGAAAGAGCAGAGCATAGGTTCACAATTGGTGGAAATATTCAATTTAAATGCTAATAGCTCCCTAGGCAAACATGTTTAATTTCAGCCAAAAGTAGACATCTGAGATTGCAGGAAAAGAGACTGAAAAGACAATATATGATGAGTCTAAAGTCATGTAGGCAGTTCTGTGACACTACATTTAAGATTATTTAGTCCCACCATGCTCGCAATCACAATATAGTCATTGCCTATAGAGTAGCGCTATTAGCATGGCTAAGAAGGAGAATTAAGGGAACGGCCAATAACATGAAAGTTATAAAATAAGAAAACACAGATTTGTTTTCTCTGAGAGGTTTTGAGGGCCTGTTCTAGAGAGTATGAGGAGCAACAGCAGAAAAACAGAATTATGAATCTAAAAAACAGTAAAAAGTAAAATAGGTTTAGGCCACTGGCAGAGCTAGAAAGAAAGTGTTGTGGAAAAATGTCTAACAGCTAAATACAAATGGAGATGAGTATTATTATGTGTGTGTTTTTTAATATGTTAATGAGTGCAAAGTATAAATTATAGAGACTAGGATTATTTCTTCGAAGGATTCTGGCATCAGCAGCTTCCCATCTTACAAGGCAGAGACTGAATAGAGGTTAATTTAAAACCCTGCGTCATAGATGAGCATTTGGTGTTAATGTTGGGTTTAAAAACAGCTGACATATTATGGACCTGACTATGGATGTTGTTGGCAGCGTTTCTCTTTCTCCATCCACCACAACAGTCTGGCCTGACCCAGTTTTATTGCAGACTGGAAGGTGGTCTCATGTGAAGACCACATAGTGCTCTATGCACACACATGTGCATGCTGCCCAGGGGATATTCTCTGAAATGCATTTGGTGATGGAGATGACAGGCCCACATCACGTCTTGCCTCTGGCTACTGTTGGCAGTCAATGCTCCAATAATCAGCATCAGCACCCGAGCTGAACCTGACCCATCCGCAGCCAAGACACATACACATGTCGTGTCAGAACTGCTCTCTCCGTTTCCTTAAATTTGGCCAGGAATTACTCTGTTGCTTGACATAAATAATGATGGCACATAGAGATTAAAGCAAATAGAAATGTTGCCTTTTCAGTTTAATATTTTGTCAGACACCCCGCCTAATCTTGACTGAACCAACATTTCACAGACTCGCTGAAACTTGAGCTATCAATTAGGGATAATTCAACTTGGACTATGTACCAGCAAAAAGAAAGCGAGTTAAGTTTTGTTTCCTGTTAACCATTCAGAAAGTTAAATGTGAAGCAGCACAGCAGGCAGCCAGTCAGGAGTCTGCTGGATAAAAAGCCACTGCTCGGCTTTGATTTGATAAAATAAGGTGCAGAATGCTGAGGGATGCTGTTTGATAGTATTGTACTGAAACCCAACTAAAAACCTATTAAGTAGTTTATTTGGTAGAGACTCCAAAGTACTCTGAAGTACTCTGACTCCAAAGTGGTAATGTAAATTGCAAATCAGAATGTGCAGGTTTTCAGGATTCACTCATAACCACTGAGCTTAGCTTGTAAAAATCCCTTTAGCATAGATACAGGTGGCAGTAATAACTGGTATTGTTACCCAGGAAGATGTCTACTTTATGCAGATCTGTTGTTGGTACAGATACTGCTAGTGAAGTTTTACTCGTCAAGTGAGATATCATAACTAATTTCAGCTCATACACAAAGTAAACATTTATAAAATTGTGAATCTGAAAACGTAGCCTTTCTAGTTATTACAGATACTTGGGGGGTTAAAAAGCCAATGATGGACTTTCTTAAACAAATCACCACAAACAGAGACGAACTAGAGTCTGTTTGAGTTAGAAAAGATTTTCCTATACAGTATGTTCGTTTACATATGGCTACTTTGAATGAACTTTAAAATATCCCGATAAGAAAAATCAGGGGTCCTCAGGGACTTTCACAAAGCAGAGTATTATAATCACTCTGTGCTACAGAGGCAGTAAAAAAATATTTGTTATGGTCTGAACTAACTGTAAGAGCAAAAGAGATCCTTAAGATGAGAAATTTAATTAATTCTTTATGAGACCACAGCTAAGAGCAAGAACGGAAGCTGTGACATTAAAAAACAATGAAAAAGACTGTGTCAGGGCGCAGAGCATGACGAGCTGCTCTGGGCCTGAAGCACTGCACTGTGCTGCTTCATCCTCAGCTGGCCCCATGTGAGAGTCATGGGGCTGAAGCAGCTGGGAGCAACACTTTCCAACATTCAGAGATGTTTTTTGATTATGAGATCACAGCAGATACTTGTTACAGATGAATTTATTGGTCTTACTGGTTTATCCTTTCGGAAAGTGAATCTGATAAGGCATATTTAGAATGGAAACACTGATGTGACTTTGGGAAATGGTGAACTGTGTTGACATTTTATTTACTTGTTTCTGACATTTTAAGGGTCAAACACCAAATTAATTGTGAAACATTTAATCTCTACTTGTTCCCATCACTCTCATTGGTGAAGAGTCTCTAAAAACTATTTCTGTACACATTATGTCAAGTTCTACTGATATTTGGAGCAAATATTCTTGCATTCATTTTCTTAATAATGTGGTTGAATGGAAAGACTTTCAGTTTCATTTACTTTGCTTCAAGTTACCACTTAGTGGTTTCTATTGTGCAAGTTGAGGCTGAATAACACGTCAGCTGAGTGGAAATGCTAATAACGTTTTATTTCCTCAGACTCGCTGCCTCTATAAACTCCAGGATTGTGTTACAAAAGCTGAATCTTTTGTGTGAAGTTCTTCCAAGCTTCCAGACTTCATCATTGTGTACATTCTTTCCAAAATAAGTGTTTGAGCAGTCAAATAACATTAAACTTGACACTTACTTTTTTTGCATAACGTAGGTCAATGGATTTTTACTACAAGAGGTGACATGGGGAAAATGGATAGACTTGTCAGTGTATATGAGAAAGATCTAATTACACCAAACTAACAGACGCTATTTGGTCATTTGCCTTAAAGCTAATGTCAGCTGCATAACATTTTGTCATTTTAAGTATGCTGTTATTTTTGTGAGAGCTGACTCTCTTTTTAAATCAATATTACACAAGATTTTATCAAGAATAAGATGTGTGTAACGTCTCAGTTTCTTTAGTTGTTAATCTATATGGGTCAAATTTTAGTTTTGACAGTTGGTTCAGTTAAGGAAGTGGCAGTTACTCAGTTACAATTACAGATTAGCTTCCTTCTTTTTTGGGTGTAAAAACTGGAAATAAATACTGAGAGCTCAGGAACTGGCACGTGATTACAATCAAGTGAAAAGGAGGTTTATGGTGATAACACATCAAGGGAGAACACAAGGTGAACACATAAGTTATAAAAGACAAATTCAAGAACTATGTAAAAGTGGAGATCTTCAAAAGAATATTGTCTGATGACAAGAAAAGTGAAGTGCAGGGAGGGAGGGAGGGACTAAGTGGCCTCTATACATACATACAGCGGGCTGTGTTGCTAATATACTTCTGCATTATATACTGGAGCATAGATACAACACAACATCAGCATACTTTATTTGTTGCTGCGGTTAAACTGGGGCAGAACAGTTAATAAATAAATGCCAAATAAAGCTATGGTTTTTATTTTTCATGAAAGAGATGAGGTGGGTCTAGGACCCTTTTTAACAGTGTGCTTCAGTCTGGGTGTGGCCATGCCCAGACCAGCGCATATGATGTTTGGTTTGGGCCTGCTCTTTAAAAACCATACAGGGCCACCACAGCCTTTTCTAACGCAGCATCAGCACATTTCCAAAGCCAGCAGCCTTGTTCACAGACTACACCCTGAAAGAGATGGCTTTTGTGTGTTTGTGAATGTGTAGTATATATGTGTGTGTATGTGTACACACAGACCAAGAGGTGACTTCATGGTTGCAATTAATGTAAAGAAGCTATCTAATGGATGCAGAGGATGACTTTGGGAGGTTACAGCCTGAAGGCATCCTGTGGCAGAGAGTGTATGAAAATAGAACTGATCAGGTATGAACACAAAACATCTAATTGAGAGCTGCAAGAGACTGCACCAGCTGTTCATAAGTCCAAGCACAGACTGAGTATAGTGTGTTTACTAAGTGAAGATTCATCACAGCTTATTTAAGGTTGCAGCACAAAAACAAGGTTTTATATAGAGCTTAACTGTGAATGTAAATATGTACACTGAAGGTATTTCCTAGTTTAACTGACTACAGAATATGAACTATACTTAGGTTAAAACCCTGTATCTGCTAATGTGCCCTTGAGCTTCTTGCTATCCTCATGACTTCTTACAAGCTCTTAAAACAGTGATATTTTTCATGGTGCCTTATAACTGAAAAGTCACAGTGTACCATTGCTGTCTGTGTAGTGACAAACTATATTATAGCATTTAATTAAGCATAGTTATATAGTCCTTCAGTCAATAATTTGAAGAATATGATATAGTCATATTAACACAGCAAATATCAGCCACCCATCAGCCACAACATGAATCGGTGTATATACTGTGGTGATTGGATGTAGATAGCCCTTACTTATCTTGACTGTAGAACAGAAAGCCCCATTCGGACTGGATTTATGGTCTCTTGGGGAGGAGGGGGTATTTTAAAATGGCCCCCACTGTTAGTCCCGTCCGGAGCATATATGCAAGAAAATTTGCCCCCACCAGAGTAATAATTACATCTACAATTACCTAATGGTTTTTAGCAGACCCACGGGTCCTCCTGAAACTTAAAACCTGTGCTGAATGACATTCTTGTACTTAAAAGTGGATCTCTGAGTTTTTTCTGCAGGAAAAGCTGCTTCTCCTGCTGTGTCTTTTTTTTCTTTTTTCAATAAACTCAGTTTAAAATTTGACTCGTGAAAAAAATTGTTTTTTGTTGAACTGACAGAGGGAGACATTCTAACACCAACATATAGGCCTGTTTGGGAAACAATAAGACATCAGAAAATGTTTTTAATTTTCCATGCAATAAAAATGTGTTTCCACCCACAACAGAATAGTGGCTAACAGTAGTTCCCTGGTTCGAGCCATGTGGACTGTGGAGCCTGTTCTCATAGCTGGGCTCTCACGCGTAGGCAGGCGGCCCTGGATACATTTAATGAAGTAAAGATTTTCACTGGCTTGGGGCCAAACACTCCCACTCACATCAACAGATTCCCCATGTGCACACCAGGGCTAGTTAATAGTGTCCATCCTCCTGTCAATTCAGTGTCATCAAATATGTCACTCATCTCAGAATGATAAACACAGTTCTGGAAAAAAGAAATTGATCATCTGCCAACAGAGTGTTCCTAATCCCCCAAAGCTTCTACTTTCAGTCATCAAGTGTATATTTTACACTTACAGAGAGCTCTGACACCATCAAAATAGATTTTTGGTCTATTTTTGGAAATTATCAGCATAATCAAAATTTTACACATTAATAATAAACACAATGACCTTTAACAATGGTTGTACAGTGCAAGAACAAATACATGGAAATGATGGAAAACACAACATATAAGCTATTCTTCGGATTTTAAAATGGAAAGTAATTATTATTATCAGCAAGTTTGATCAAGAAAAAAATGTAAATATAGTCATGACACAGGGTTCCTAGTGTGATATCCTAGTGAGGGTGGGTACGTGCAATCACTAAAGAGCACTGCCCAGGACCATATGGGCTAATAAGAGAGTGGCCATTTCTGTCACTAAGACCCATTCTGGAAAAAGCTTTGGGTCTTAACCATCTGGAAATCAATGAACCCTTCACCGTTGTCATAGTCACTAAAGGAGCTTGACTGCAGGCCATCTGGGACTCCCACTGCAGAGATGTGGGGGGTATTGGAGGGTATTACCCTAAACCTACAAGTCTTGGTACACTTGACTGCATACCACCTGAAAACTGAACAAAAACATTAATAAAGCTAAGATGTTAAATGGGGATGTTTATGTAATAAGGCACTCATTTTAAAAAATAAATGATATTGTAATTAATGGTGAGCGCATATATGGGTGATATTTTTTCGACTGCATATGGAAAGTAATATTCTGAGAAAAAAATCTGAAATTGTGTTTTATCTGAGATTAGAAAATCATAAATTTGTGATATAAAAGTGAGGACTTGTCTGAGATTTAAGTGACAAACAGTGCCACATTTGAGAGCAAGTTTAAATAGAAAGGAATTTCTTTTGAAATAAAGATATGAAGTTTAAAACATCTTGAAAATCGATGGATTATGTGTAACGGAGGGAGATGTTTTAGACACTTACAGCGTGTTCTATCAATGACACACAGGACTTTCCTGACTTCTGGATCTGGACCAGATCAAGACCAGAGGAGAGTTGGGAAGTAAAGAGACTTAAATGTTTAACATGAAAGTAAAGTCATTAATGTTGACAAACTCGGGACTGAGTAATTATTCACTATAGCCTTTAATTCTTCTCACATTTCTTGGCATTTCAGGAGATTGAAGGATAATATATGTTAAAGGGAAGAAAGAAGAAAGAAGAAACCCTTTTTTATAATGAGCATCTGACTGAATCACTTGACTGTTTCTGGTGCAGAAGCTCTTATGTTCAGAGCATTTCTGTGTGTTGCTTTTTTCATAGATTTCACAGCTTAGCCAGCACTACAATGTTTTCTTTTTCTTGGACTTAATGTTGCTATTGGAAATTTGAAGTGCATCACCTTCTGTAAACTCAATGTTTTGTCTCAGAGAAAGACCTGTCCAATACAGAGTCTCTATAATCAGGATATACCCCACTAGACAAACACTTCTCGAGCTTCTGGAACTTCAACACGTGTCCTTGTAAGAGAGAAACTGACTGGGCCACCTAATAACCAGGAAATTTTGCACTTCACTCCCCACATGCAGGGAGTTTCCCCACAGAGCTGGAATGCTGGGAGGGTCACTGAGCAGAGAGGAGCAGAACTCGGCATCATCTATCCACATCTCAGTCCGGAAACTGCTCGCCCTGCACATCACCTTCACACTTTATAAACACACACAGTGCTAGAACGCTGTGCTACAGGGAGAATGTTCTGCAGGCTTGTTTCATGATCATGCTTCAGTTTCAGGCCCTGCTGTACAGCTGAGAGACAAACCACAGTGTGGAATAATGCGACAGAACCTTCTACACGAAAAAGCAGATTCAGTTTCAGCAGAATAAATAAATAAAGCTGAATTAACTTAAAACAATAACACTAAATTTAGAAAACTAATAAGTAATGTGTAATAGTGTGTGCCTAGCTGATACTAAAATCTCTTTTTGTACGTTTGATCATGTTCATAGTTGTTTAATCTGAAAAGGCCTCATGAATGGAATTCCACCTCCAAGTTCAGACGGCTCAACCAGAGAAAGGCCAGGAGTCAGCCAAGGAGTAAACACAAGTTGTACAGCTAAAGAATGGCAACCCCTTCATCTGTTATTACACCGATTAATCACCTGAACAATGTTCCTGCTTCGTTTTGATTCTAATCTATATTGTTAGACCACCATGCTACCACCCATACAGAAAGGTGAAACTGTAGCCCCGCAGCAGCTGAAGCCAGTGATCTTAAAGCCGTCAGAAGTCATATGAAGTTCTGAAGTACAGTGATAGTAATTCAAATTGATCGATTGAGGCTTAAGTTTGTGCTTTCAGTTCTCTCAACACTATAATCTTTAGCCTCCACCTCTTGTTATTACAACACCTTACTTGGATTAATTGCTTGGTGATCAGGGCTGCAAAAAATAATCGCAATATGGCTAAGTGCAAAATCCAAATCACAAGAACTTCAGTTTTTTTGGTGAAAAGGTAAAATGTGTCACAACATACCACAAATGAAGCATTGTGTTACTGACGTACAAATCCGTCAGTGCATACCAGATATATTTCATATTTTTTTGGTTTTCAGTGAAAATTTAATTAAAAATTGTACAGTTCCTTCTAAAATCATGAGTCATCACAATCACAACGTTTGTCAAAATAATCACAATATGATTTTTTAAAAATGTATCCTTATATATCCTTCATACTGGTGACTAGATGGTTCTTGCAGAAATGCACCTTGGGAACACTTAAATTTTTCCAAAGGAAGAAAATGTGAAATCTTGAAATATGTGCATTCACTCAACAAAATGATAGAAAACTTAATGAAAATTTTAACAGTGTATGGAGAACATTTAATGAATTGATTGTGGGGGGGGGCAATTAACTCTAGAAATGACCTGTGATGAATAAAAGTTTATTAATATTACACATAAAGATGTCTATGAGAGCGAATGCTTACATCAAAGAGAACAATAAGACATCATGTTTGAACCCTGACACCGCCTTGGTCTACATGAACCTGAACACATGAACTTCTGTCAGCTGATCCATTGACGACAATGCTGTAGATCAGATCAGAGTAGTGTTGCAGATTAATGTAACCTTTCATGTTGTTCTCTGGCAGCTAATCTCAGTCACAATGTCATGTCATGCGATGCAAAGCCACTCTCACTCACACTCTCATACACACACACACACACACACACACAGGCACGCACGCACACAGACACACACATACAACCTTTGTTATGGTCCTCTAAGACTCAAACATACATAGCTGATATAGCTTTACAACAAGCGATTATTGGCTGAATTGACTTTGGTTCAGCCAATTATAAACTCTGCTCTTATCTCTAGTGTTGTACCTGAGTCAACACCAATATGGCCACATTACTGTTATCTGTCAGAGAAACCATTCACACTGACTCAAGTCATTCAATGGGCAATTAGTCATATTAAAAGTATATTCAATCAAAAATAGGGATTGGCCTTGTGACTTTGTTACACACAAGAACAGTTGAGTATACTGGATGGAGGGCATTTCCTCTAATAATTAACCTTTAAGAAATCCTTTGAAACATTAGCTGTTCAAAAGGGTGCACAGCTGCCAGATCCCTGGCATCAAACAATGGACTACATTTGACTTTCAAGTGTTGAAGACAAACATAACAATACTTTTACTAACCTTTCAATATGTAACTTGTATCCAGTAACACTGGCAGTCTTAGAGAAAAAGATCACTAAATGACAATTCCACAATCAGCTTAATGTCTGCAGAAAAAATAATATACAGTCGGTAATGATATTGGTTGCTTTTGATTCCAACATGCAAGTCAGCAAAGATGCATTACAGTGCATCGGTTTACCTCAGAGGGCACCGCTGCAGCAGATCATTAATGCAAGCCAAAGCAATTCATCACTTATGCTAGATCATGCAGTAACTCGAAGGGCATAAAGTAACTTTATAATGACAAGAGGAGTGACTTGGTAAAGCCATGGTAATAGGGCAGATATGATCGGAAGAAGGAAAATATAATTTTGCAGGACTGTAGCATAGAAAGCAGTTAAGAAATAAATCCCAAACATCCCTGTTTACTGTTGTAACCCAATCAAACCAATCGGGCATGGGTACAGGAGCCTGGCAGACAGCCTAACTGTCCCAGTGCCAGTCCTGCTGAGTGACTGACCTGCCGTGCCAAGTAAACAACAACAAACATTTCAACTGTTAAAAATGTGACGTTACCGCTGCTTGAAATGTATGTATTTACCCTAAATAACAAGGCAAAAAGATGGTGCATTGTATAACTGGCGGTACCATGCTATCCCGAGAAAACAACTCACGAACGAATAACAAAAATGCAATTCATTTCAAAAAAATGAATTTCAGGGCAAAGTTTTCCGTCTTACCTTCCGAGCTCTTTACCGGGCAGGATGGTGTAGTGGTCGGTGAACGGTTCGTTGTTGATGGTGGTCTTGATTTCGGACAACAAGCCGCTGACACCGCGGCCCTGGCTCGGTTCGGCTGCCGGGCTCCGAAGGAAGCGGGTTCGGCTTCTCGAGTCCCCGGCGCGTGGACACTCGGGGATCATGACGTCGGTCGACTGGAGCGGGTGGTTAGCTTAAGTTCGAATGGAAACTTTAACGGACGTTAACGTAAGCACACTGATATTAAAGTACACAGATGACTAAACGGTAAGCGACGACAAAAGATATCACTGCCTGCTGTCCTAAGAGTTAAGAGGACCTGCATAGCTTAATATTACTTTAAATAACGCGACGGTCCCGCTCATTTTGATGTTGATGAAGTTTTTCGGTCTGTACTTCTCTTCGCGTTTGTCAGCGGGTCCTCAACTTGCTCCTCACTGACAAACCGAAGTGGTGCTGTGAGTTGCTGTCAGTTACCATGGGAGCGTGCGTTGATTGACAGAGGGACTGGCCTATTGGATGGAGCACAGTGGAGACGAGCGCTTCCCCATGGAAACGGCATAAAAAATAAAAAGTATGCAGGCTCAAAATGTTCAATAAGTCAATAAATGAGTAATTAGGAAATAGTAAAAAAAAATAATAATAATAATCATGACTTAATAATTAAATGCAAACGCAAATTATTTTCTTTTTCTTTTTTCTAAAGATTGTATTTTGCACATGGTGGAAAATAACCTGTATCAAACTACTCTCAGTAACAGCTTACATAGCTGCTAAAATTAGCTTAGCTAGTTAGCTGAATAGTGACTGTTTAAATACAATAATTTCTGGCCTTTTTTTTAATAAACAAATTAATATTAGTTGTGTTGGGGAAAAATGTATTTTCATCCACTTTTTCCACCTTCAAAAAACAGATTTCATTGTAGTTCATTAAAATTCAATTTTAGTCACATTATTTTGTCAATATTGTTTAGTCACAGCTATAGTCAGTATAAATGAATGACCTGTCACAAGCAGCCTTCAGGTCAATTAATAATTGGCACAAGTGCAAGAGTTACAGGAGAAAGAAATCCTTTTAGAGTGGCAGCAGCTTTTTTAAAGGGGCACAATCTGTAGACGTGTCTGTGCAGGAGACAGAACACTTGGTTGCGATGTCTGTGGGGACAGATTTATAAGACAAAATACACAGGAGACTCCATACAGTCTAGAAACCATCTGCTTGTGATGTTCACTGAAAAACATTAGCACATTTTGCAACAGTGTAATCTTAAAAAAAAAAAACACAAGAGAGTTCACACCAGAGAGAAACTGTACAGCTGCAGTGTTTAGTGGAAATGATTCAGAAGAGTAACTGTAGCTGTCGAGCTGCTGGTCAGTAAAACCTCACACCAGCATAGCTCCAATCAGTTATATTGAAATTTCTCTCATATTTTACTTTTAAATATTTGAAAATGAAATGTTATCTAATTTACATTTGATGTATGTTTTTTAATTGTTAAATAAATCATATCCTTTTGTTGTTTCTCAATAATGTGACAGACGATGCCACGTTGTTTAAGGTGTGTCACTGCAGGTGACGGTTCATTTCAGGTAAGTTCTGCCGTTGCTCATGTATAGCTCAATGTGGACTCTAAAAAAAACCAAAACAAACAAAAAAACACAAAACAATCACAAAGTGACAAGAAACATGCACAAAGAACCACAGAGACATACAATAAAAACTATGAAACACAAATAAAAGAAAAACGCAATCACAATCTCAAATCACAGAGAGACACAAAATGTAATCGAGATGCCACAAAGAGAAGCAACAAAACAGACATAAAAGGACAACAGAGATAAAATATAAAGGGATGCAAAGCAACTACAAAGAGAAGCAAAATTACCAGAGACACACACAACTACACACATAATGACATTAATTTACACAAATATGTTACTTTCATTATGATGTTTATCACTTTACGATAATTTCTATTTCATTTCTCCTTCCACAAATTTAACAGGTGTGATATGGGCTGTATGGGTGCTGGTGAATCTCCAGGTGGGTTTTAGTTTGCTGTCAAAAGACTTACTCTTAGACCACTGCATCTGGAGTCAAGATAAACATTAAAGTCAAAGGCAGCTTTTGTCAAACTGCTATTTCCAAGGTGAAGAAGAAACCTTGAGATTTCATTTGATTTTTAATTTTTAATCCTCACGTCTTTGACCAGTTTCAGTCTGTACAATATATCCACACAATGGCAGCAAAGTAACAAAGTGACCCTTTTTATTGAGATTCATAAACAGCTGTATGGTATGGTGGAGCATTAGCGCAGCCTGAGTATTCAGCAACCCGTTCTCAGACAAAACAGAGCTGTACTTCTCAACATTATGTACATATGAGTATAATACACACACACTCACATACACACGCACATACAACTAAAAAAAAAAAAAAACAAACAAGAATATGTATGTTTCAGGAAAGTTGCAACCGTCCATTCAGTCATTCACATATTCCCTTTGTTAAATAACCTTTTTTAAAATAAAACTTGACAAATAAATAAATTGAAAAGACACAAATACCAAACTGCCACTACAATTTCCCACCACCTTACTTTTCTGTTGACATCCCGTGATTTTTTACTTCTCCAGAAGCTATATATCTATTCCTATAATAGATTCAATTAGTGCACTTACATGTCAGTATTAAGGGACTGTTCTTAACCATTCTTTGTGTTCACGGTCTACAACGCATGTATTAAACATATAAACCTAATAAAAGAAACACTTCTGTACACAACAAATTACACACAAAAATCTCTTCCTTTTTATGCATGTCATTTGTTGCCAAAAACTGCTCTGAGCACAGATTGCTTGCTGAATACACAAGGCTCTGAAATGTATGACAGAGTAAGATGTCTGTCGGCGTGAGCTGAATGGAAACAAAACTCAGTCGGTCAGTAACGGCAGATCACCAGCTAGGTAATAGAAAAGACACAAATCAAAACAGGAAGGCTTCAAAAGTGAAGGCAAACTCCTCAAGCGATGCTTCTCATCACAAAACAGCAAACAAACAAAACATTCAAGGGAAGCTACGGCTTTTCCCTTTACTCATAATTACAATACAGTATAAATAACAGTACAAAAGATTTTAGAAAAAAAAAAAAAAAAAAAAAAAACAAAGCCAGGGAATGCAACATAATCACAGCCTTGTCCTCTTGGTTGTAGAGATGCGTGGATAAGGCCTCGCCACAGCCAAGGATGACTGCAGCACTGACGATCTGAGACTGTTATATCTGATTCTGATCAAATCCGTTCTGAAAGTTGCCTTTCCCCTATCTTCGTGTGTCCTTTCTGTAACTAGTGAACAAACAAAGCACCATTTAGGTGAAGAAAAGAGAAAATGATATAATAATATAAATAATATCACATCATGTGGGGAACAAAGAAGCATGAAATCCAACAGGCTGCTGACAGTCCATGAAAAGTTCAACTGTGGTAAAGTTATCTCGATGGGTGTGACACACTTCAGAGGTCTCATCCATCCATTCTTTATGCCTGCTTAGTTCTATCTGGAGCCTGGATCCCAGCATGCATTGGGTGGATGAGAGGGAAGCGAGCCATACAGGTTGTAAATCTCTTTAAGGGCTGACAATCAAACACTTCACCCCTGTGTAATTTCGGCCATATTTAAACTTGGTATTCCAAGGATGTGGTGTCTTAACCTCACTGCCAGACAGTGATGTGTCTTTTCTATTCTGTGAAACCTCAGATAACAATTCAGGTCAGTGACAACATTTAATACAGCCAATGCCAACAATTAAACGATTCTCACTTTGTACAACATATAATTTCATGGCAAATATTATGGGTTAGGGAAAGACTGCAGTCACGGCAAATAAACCTGAAGCTGTTTGGTGACAGCTGGGACTGGACTGCACCAGCTCCTCATGAACCATTACTAAGTTAGAACATAAAGTGCTTCTGAAGTTTTTAGTACCTATTTTCTATATTGTGATTTATCAAATTAGGTTAAAACATTAGATCAAATGTCCTAACCAGTACAGACTTCAGTAGACCGTTGCCAGGAAACACTTGTAGCACTGGCCAGAGCCATTAACTACGTAAACAGGAAATCACTGTAGTAACCCCTGAAAATGATTTAAAGTGGCATAACATGAGAAATATGATTTGGCTTTTTTTCATCATTTTATACAATTTATGCTAAGTAGGAAATATCCAAGAGTGCTAACCTAACTTACATGATTTACTAATTTAGCCAAATATTATTGGTAAAATGTTTCGTAAGTTGAGGTATGTTGTGGTATTTTTGTGAAATTCTGATTTCAAATTGTCAAGAATTATATTATAAAACAGCTTTTCATCAAGTTTCAGGTTAGACATGAGAACTGTACTTTTCTCTTTAAATGGCTCAGATAGTAGCTAGTAATTTGGTCATTTGGATCAGATAACCACACAACAGTCACACCTGGCAGTTAGTGGGTGTGCATGTTTAGTAGCAGCTAATCTCTACATAATAAGTACTTAATGTGGTGGAACCCGTTTTCATTTAGTCATGAACTTTGCAAACACTTACAACACGCTAAGTTTTAACTTATGAACAGCTGGTGCAACTGCCCCCAGGAGAACAGGTTGAAAACAGTTTAGCGAGCTAATTTAAAACTTAAAGTGCACACGTTCATGCCACTAACACAAGCACCACCACAACTCGTGTGAGTGGACAACAAATGAGCAGAACCAGAGATATCGTCTTTTTTATTCCCCACATTCTTCATCCTTGTCCTTCCTTTTTTCCTTGCAACTATCTGTAATGGAAATAGAGGCTAACATAGCCTGGAGCCCCGTGTTCACTTCTACCTCCACACCCCCTGATTGTTTTCAATTTCAAATTTGTACTCTTCAGACCTTACAGATGCTGACTCAAGAGACATCACTTGAGGACAGACTTCACGCAGCTTTGTGCTGAAGACACAAAAGGCTTTATACAACATTTTCAAATATGCACTAGTAGCTTCTCCTCAACACCTGGAAACACACTTAGATGTGTAGAACCTGCAGAGTTTTCCTTTACAGCTCATTCAATGGTTGCAATGAGAAACTGTGTAGTTACACTTGAGTGGAGAACAGATACTGTATACAACTTTGAGAAATGAAAGCTTTTACACCTTTTCAACATCTGGCTCACGTGTGCCAGATTATGGTTGCATTTATACAAATCTGCCCATGAAGAAGCATGAGGTGGCTTGGTGTAAGTTGGGTATTGGTGTTTCCAATAAACCTGACTTGTGTTCTGAGCATGACAGGAAATGAACGCCAACACTAGGAGAACATGCAAACTGTTTTCAAAAAGAACCAATGCAAATATCTGAACTCGGGACTTTTTGTATGAGGCTGAAGTACAAATCTCTGAGCCCCACAAAACCACAGGCCACATATGAGGCAGTAAGTAACTGAGGCACAGTTTCATTACTGAACTAGAGATGTAGACAAAAGGTTGGGAATGCTGAGGGAACACTGCGATCAGTCACTGTCTGAAAGAACACGACAGACTGTGGAACAGGTTTAAGTTAAGGTCTTAACTATTGCATATATTACACTGGTTCATCCAAGGGCTTCTGTCCACCTCACAGGTTAATACCGGAAGGGCTGGATCGGTTCAGGAGGCTGGTCCGATGAAGCCCTTGAAGACCCACATGCTGCTTTGTACCAGTCACGTTGTGTGAGACAGTAAATGTTCTGATGTTGGAGTACCTGCTCCGTGCACAGAGCAACACTGAGGTGACGGTACACAGACAGAGAGACGAAGTTCATCGGTGGAAGACTTGAATAAGAGTACACGAAGCTCCCATTCAAACAGCAAGACCAGAGATGCAGACAAGTGAAGCCCCACTCTGGCCTACAGGATTCACAGAAAGTCCCCTTTAGCCAGCTGGAGTGCCCACATGTGCATTCACTGTCAACGTGATCTCCACAGAAGGAATCCCACAAGCCCTTGTGTTGGCATTGATGGCTACTTTGTTAGAGGAGATGTGACATCATCACCTCTGCTTTTGAAAGCCTTGAGCAAGAAAACTTGGAGAGACTGTTGGTCAGTAACATTGCTGTCCATTCAGAACAGAACAGGAAACATTTGTGCCCAGCTGCTGTCTGTTTTGGAGTGAACCACAGGGACACAGAGGAGGCGCAGGCCCAGATCTGGTCTTCCTGGACGATACGTGTTGAGTATCAGAACTGGATTAAGTATTGCAGTAGTTGCACAGATTAAACCCACCAGAAGTTGTTGTCAGTGGACTGTATCTGAATTAGACTAAAGGTCAATTATTTATGAAGCTTACTGTTACTCTTTCCCCAGTTTCGTCCTGTTTCTAAGCTTTATTCTCAGACTTTCAGCTCTTCACTAGTGTCTCTCCTTATTACCGGGGAGCTCGCTGAATTCAAGCACTGGCTTTCAAATTATTGACTTTGATTTGTTATAGTTAACTGTGAGCATAACAAGAGGATTTTCAAGGATGGCTTAACTATTCTTGTTAGCTGCGTGTCCCTTCAGTGGTCCAGATCTTCCCAATGGATCTTACTTATTCAAATCCTCATCAGTTTCTCATTTTTTCGCTCCATTTTCTTATCAATTATCTGCAGACATATCTTTTCCCTTCACATGTATCTGATCTCTATCTGTCTGCTCTTTGACAGGATTCCTTAATTCCTTTAACTTTAACCCAGATCCTACGTTGTCTAAAAAACCTGTTTCTTAAACTTCTGCTGCTCTGATTTTTTGTCTATTGTCCAAATGTCCTTTGCCATAGCTAACATGTCAGAAATACTGCTTTCACTGGAGCAAACAGACAATTTAAGTAGTTTTACACTGGTTCTAATTTTACGTTTGATTGTATGGATCTACTGATCACCCCTCGGGCCTTGGAGCTTCATTGCACTTCTTTAATTATGCATTTCCAGATAAATTACATCATTATCCACGTCACTTCTCCAGGTGAAACACCAGGCATGATTGTTCCTTTTGCATTGGAGCAACTAGACTTAACATCCATCTCATGTGTAGTGATTAAAATTTGCATAATATGCTTTGAACCAATTCTTCAGCCACGTTTATAGATTTTATCAGAATGTGTAAGAGCAGCAAACCACCTGAGAATCTGTGTGCTGCACTTTACACACATCTTTAGCATTCAAGTTTGAATTTGCAGAAAAGATTTACAAATTTAATTTGCACTTACAAGCTGCAGTTCTTTATTTTTTCTTCACTGGGCAACACTGTCCAAGTATCATTATACGTGCAACCTTTCCAGCTCTCATTTGGTGCATAACTTGTCTGTTATTGTTTTCTGTTTGCTTCTCTTTGTTTTTCACATATATAAACATACTATATGTTTTATGATTAATTGCCGTGTTACTTAAACCTTTTCTGTCAATTCAAATTTTGAGGATAAATTTAAAGATAAATTCTCATGTATTTAGCTGTCATCTTAGATTTCTCGATATCTTTGATATTTCTGTACAGTTTACTTATTTGTTACTGTTTGTGTTAGCATTTTTATTACAATATGTATTTTTGTCATTGGATGGCTGATGAATTTTGGTACATGCAACTATAAGTGATTTTTATTTCATTTTACATACCCTTTCTTGTGGTATGCATTTATATATCATTTTCTTTTTCCTTTTTTTTTTTTTTTTAAAGCCAGTGTAGTGTTTCATAGTCTCCAGTCATAATGATTAATATAAAAATAACCATAGTCCTGCTGTGGTGTACCAAGTTCTGGATGCTGTCATAAAGACCCACATAGCTAAGTGAAAGATTTCACCACGTAGTATCTTAACAGTGACACACATATATCCACATGACCAAAAACTTGCTGTGTACAATCCAGGTCTCTTTACGACGTAAGAAGCTCACAAGAGCTGCTCTTTTGTTTTTGCTTTTTGGCCCAGCCAGTGTTACACAGAGAGGGATGCAGTGTTGATTGGTCGGGCTTGTCTGCCTCACTCCAGGCCAAATGTGCTGGTTTCCTCCACAGCGATCAGCAGTTTCTCATACAGCATGGTGTACGAGGGGTACGGGGGCAGGTCCAGGCGGTTAAAGCAGGTATGAGCCCTGAGAAAGAGACACAGGTCGATCTGTTAGACGTGTTTATCTCACATGAGAAATCAAAAGGAATTTCTCATTTCAATCTAGATGTAGTATTTGCCTGTACCAATATTTCCTTGCTTTTATTGTATCCCAGTGACCAAAGCAATTAATGTGTGTGAACAGACATGTCCCAAAAACACACAGAAGTTGGACGAGAAGATTGATATCACTCAAGTCTGCACTGTAAATGTGAAACTACAAGCTCTGTCTACAGGTAACCAGCACCTGTAAAACTAACTAACATGTTCTATCTTTGTTGAATTTGTACAAAAAGCAAAGAATAAAAGCTGTATGTGTGCAGTATTAACAGTGGCCATATAGGGGATTACTTCTTGGCCAAGAGACTGTTCGGCGCATAAACCATTCTAAAATCAAAAAGTTTAGTTTTTACATTTTAATCTCTTTGTTCCAGCTTTTATGCTGAGCTAAGATAACTGGCTTCTGGCTACAACTTCATACTTACCTTATAGACATGAGAGTGGTATGAGTCTCTCTCTGTACATACAGTCCCATGTGCATATTTATAAACAAATATTTCACTGCATCGATCAAGACCGTATGGTAACAGGCTTATGATGACAAACTAACCTGGGATCAACAAAAAGCCTGTACAGCTCATATTGAACAGTGTGGCCTGTTAAATGCTAAATGCAGTGTAGTGAAACTCCACTGTCTCTTAATTAGTAAAGTACGACAGTTACTGCTACATTACAATATAATGGTTGATGCTAAATCGTCCACTGTCCATAAAGTGGCACTTCTCCTGGCTCTGCAGTGAAACCTGAGCCCTGCTCAGTTCCTGCTGAGCATGCTCACATTTTGGCTGCTGTTCACCAAATTAATGTCCTACTGTAAGGTCAGAGGAACAATATCACATCAACTCAGACTGCAGAGGAGGAAAAACACTAAAATAGCTACTCTGCTGAGTTGGTGCATCATTGTGAATGGATGTGTGCAAAGTGAGAGCAGTTACATAAAGCTCCAAGTGGTAGTAATGAAATAATATATACGAAATAAAAAGGGACTGGTACATTTTGGAGTTGGATGACAGGTTTACTGCTTCACTGGCCACTTTGCAAGTTTGAGTCAAAGGAACACACTTAAAGTCACATCTGCAGTTCAAACCTCTCAGTTCATATTATTGGTCCAAATGTACAATAGAGTACCTGCAGTGACTATAGTCTAAAGGTATGAATGAGATTTTGCGGTGTGAGCACTTACTGTCAGTTTTGTGATACTTTTCAAATTCAATATTTAAGTGATGTGTGATTTGAGTTTTAAACACATTCACTTTTCCGCTGACTGTTATTTTTCTTTAGGCTCAAATTGTTTTATTTTACAAGATGAAAGCAGAGTTGTGCTGAATTAAGCTACTGACATTGATTATTTCTCCACATCAATATGGTATTGTCTTTCATTTAACAAGTTGACTTGTGGTAAACAAAAGTGTTGACACTGTTTGCTAACAGAGAGCTGATTGGTGTTGATTCAGTTGATACTAACTCTGAGAGAATTAGATAATTAATCAATAGTCAATTTAAAGAAAACTATTCTGCTGATTTTATAATTGATTAATTGTTGATGGCATATTTTAAGTTAATATCCTGCTGATTTGATATCTCCAATGGGAGAATTTGTCTTAATCACAGGAAGTAGAAGTAAATAAATTAAAAATAGTTGCAGCAGATACATTATCCACCTCCCTGATTAAACTGTCACACATTATATACACATACCTATTTTTTTATAATGTTTTAGAATTGTTCACACTGAAGTTGTAGTGAAAGAAGTGAAAGAAACTTGAAAAAGATTGTATTGTGAGCTAGAATTACACATTTTTAATATTTTAATAACACGTTTGTGCATTATTTCCTTGTTGCAGTAAGTTTTTTAGACAGGGGTCTTCTTCATCCATCCTCTTTCAATCTTTGTTTTAAAAGTTTAAAAATAAAGATATTTGTTTCTTCAGAAGCTCATGTGGTTTTTGTACATTCACCACAGAAGACTGCTACTGTGTTCTTATCTATGACAGACTAGACTCCCTCAGTTGTATTTGGTTGGATAAGAACAAAATGTACTTATATAACAACTACTTTCTACAATGACAGAGTAAATGAAAGAATGTAAATGAAAGACCTACTGTCAGACAAATGAACTCACTTTAGTCAATGTGCTCTCTACTGACTCAAGTAGTAGTCAACACTCACAGAGGATGTGTACCCTTTAAAGTTGTCCTCATTAAGGTTATTTAGAAAATTTAGTCAGTGTATAGATCCAGATCTTCAGTAACTGACCATCATGTGCCAGAATGGCTAAGTGCTTCATTACTTCGTGAGATGTTCAACGATTCGTGCTGGACTGAACCACTTGACAATGTTCAGGCAGGTCCTAGTTGTTGCTGCAGGAAACTGTCAGGATGAAGCTGGTGTGGTTCTGTGTTTGTAACTTTTTGACTTCCCTGCCTTGTCAGTGGCTCTCAGCTCTGACCCCACTGAAAATCTTTCAAAATGGGTCACAAAGTTGTGCTTTCACTTTTTAAGTGCATTTAAGTGCAAAGAACTTCAGTTCTGCAGCAAGTATTTCCTGCAGCAGGACACTATGTGTGGGACTAAGTCAGAGTAACCTACAGTTTGTGTTATCGCGATAATAAAGGAACCTGTCAGTGCTATAGTGTAGCTCACTGATGTTTTTTTACAACAATGGGCCAGTTCATTGTTTATTGTTTTTTAAGGGATGGTTGACAACAATGAAGAGATAAGATGTAAAGTGTGAGGAAAATGTCACCTCCTCATCATTATGATTGCTTGAGTGAAACATAGACATAAAAATCACTAGCGTTGTGCTGAGTATAAGATACAAGATGATGAGGGACGGGCAGAATAGACTGATGATGGATTTATAGGAAACAAGCTCAGATACCTGGGTAGTGATGTGACTTTGCCCCACTTCTCGATGCAGAAGCGCCGGAGGCCGTTGGAGCCGCGCAGGGCGGCGAAGCCTTCGTAGGGCACGCTGGATGTCCCTGTGACAAACTGCAGCAGGCGGAGGCGCTGCTCGTTGTTGAAACGCTCCACAGCGGCCCAGAACCACCGCATCACTATGTGGCCGTCATGGTAACCTGGTCAGCGGGAGTCAGGGAGTTAGTGTGTGACATTATGTAAAGATTTGTTCACAATACTGGAGACTAGAGCTTTTGGGGTAATTTTACATCTTTACTAGAGCTGAACGGAGGCTGTCAACTTGATGAAGTGACCTTTGTCTACAAAAAATAGTTTGACATTTTGGGAAATAAATGATTTGCTTTCTTGTCAAGAGTTAGATGGGAAGATTCATACCATTCACACACCTGAACAGCCAAGCCTGGCATAAAGACTGAAAACAAAGATATATAGTTGGCTTGACTCTGTCCAAACACCAGCGTCTTTATGTCATAAACTTTGCTACCTGCACGCTAGCCCCAGATTCATATCCAGAACACTGTATAGGTTTGAGAATGGTATTAATCTTTCTCTTCCTTCTCTGGGGAACAAAAGCTAATTAGTCTAAATGTTGAAAATGTTGCACCTGGCTGAGACTCATACACAAGGTGAGCCGGACTACATCCTCACATGGTCAGGCCGTTCTGATAACCTGGATTTTTCCTGATCCAGGTGACGCCCGGATACAAATGTGCATATTAATACGCACACAACCACACAAACACACCTCCTCTGTACTCTGTGTTGCTTCTCCAATCACCAAGGTCGATCTCAACTGTCCCAGCAATCACCAGCTCCAGCTCCCGTGCATCAAACACAGACACCAGCCTGGAGTCCACCACCTGCAGCAAAACAAGCGTGTGTGTTTGCATGTGTGTACTTTGATACTTCTGTTGGCCGATGATCTGAAAACCTTGTTTCCCAACAGGTGTTGAAATCATTTCACCTTGTAAAAGCAGTTTACCTCGTAGAAGCCTCTGACCAGTGCCTCCGTCTGTTGCACCACTCCTCTCTCCACCCTCCATTTGGCCATTCGCTCTATGTAATCCTTCTTGTTCTTCTCTGTCACCTGCAGGTTGGAACCACCTGACTTCAACTCGCGCTCTGTCACCTAACAACACAGGAAGGGTTTGGTTAACAAATAAGTCGCCAAAGTAGTGAATGTTTGCTACAGTAACATATGTAAAACAATACAACCCAGAGGGAAGGAAAATTCAACATAAGTCTCTAAAAAAATAAGTCTTTTTCTTTATTGTATTTCTTAATTTCAACTCTTAAGAACTAGCTTTCCTTGTCTCACAGCCCTATGTTCAAATAATTTTGAACTGTAATTCTTCTGAGCAGGCCTATATCATGAAGTTATCTCACTGTGGTAGAGTTTGGATTTTCATATTAGCTGTTCCTGCAACCAACCAGCACCTGGTCGCTTAAATTGGTCATGCATGGGGATTCTTTCTCATTACTCTTTGCTTATTTTTTACCTACTTTGCTTATTATCTGCTTATTTCACTTTTTTCTCTCAATGCTCTGATCGTTACTATTCTGAAATAATCAGCTTTTAGAGTAAGATCCTAAATAAAACTTGAGTGGCTTATAAATGAGCCTGCACAAAGAACTTTTCTTACTTTTCCTGTGATTTCTTGCTTTTCCTGTAATTCTCCTGCTGTTCTCCTTCTTCTATTATTTTGCTTCTTTTTCTCCTAAAGGGGTGTTAGGAGAAACAGGTCTGGATCTAGCCCAGTCTTAAAATAAGAGCTGACTTATACGTTTCCCTCTGGGTATTAGTCTTGTAAAGATAAAGAGATCAACATGCACAATAGATCATCATGCACGTGAGTTAGATCGTAACACACGCATACACACACCTGGCCAAAGACTTCCTCGTTGACAGTGAAGGTGAGGTCCAAGATGTCGGTGATGTCGTTGTCTTTCATCCACTGCAGAGACTGGTGGAACTCCTCATCCAGATACTCCAGATCAGACAGGTCTGTCGGCCTGCAGGACGCACACACAGATCACACATGCAACCCACAAAGCTGCCTGATGTACACCGGCACACAATTCAATTCAATCTGAGTGAAATTAGTCCAGACTTTTCACAGACAAGTGTCACAGAGAATTGTTTTAACGTGTTTTTGAGCTGAGACACAGATAAACCCTCACAGAGCTGTGAAAAGAGAAGATATTGATTCCCAATTATGTTCTTTTTTTAAGATAAAATAAATATGCAAATTAACAAATATGCTTCAACATAGAAACAGAGGACCGTCCTGGATAAAGTAACAGCACTATAGGTTGATCTTCTGGTCATCAGGCTTAACTTTGTCTGAATACTACAATACCCACAAGCCTCAGCTGCTGTTGCTGTGCAGCAAAGCAAGTAACAGGCTGATCTTTACTACTCAGGTTTCAGCCAGGACGATTTTTCCAACTGTGAGCGACATCAATCAACATTTCAATTTCCTGCAGAAGATAACCTCTCCCACTTCTCAACTTAATATTAAGTTTTCATTTATCATGTGAAAACTGTCTTTGTGAAAAAATACAAACATCAACGCAGTGTGTCTGTGTGTGTACTGACAGTCTGAGTAGGGCCTTGTAGAAAGGTCTGGTGAAGAAAGCATCCAGCAGGTACTGGTGGATCAAAGCCAGGCCCAGGATACGACCACTGAAACGGAACCTGGACACACACACACACACACACACACACACACACACACACACACACACACACACACACACACACACACACACACAAATGCGGACACACATTAAGACAAACACACACGCAGGCAAATTTGCGATTCTCAGAGACCATCATCAACCTCACACACATAACCAATCAAGCTGCAGGTAAAATAACTTTAATGGGACTTAAAACCTTCTAATACAACATATGTTACAGGCTTAATCTGCAGAGAACAGTGTCATTGTCCATGTATTGTTAATCAATTACTATTGTTAATTAATTAATACTCATATTTGAGGGAACAGTTATAATCAACATCCTGCAAAAAGTATGATCATTTCTCATGACATGTCAAACATTAATTCACATCCCTTACATATTTTATATTGTGTTATCATTGATTGGGGTTGACAGATATGGTTGTTTCAGGGCTGAGAGTGATACGACAATTTATGTTTGTGGTAAAAACGTCTAGTGTTAAAATTCAATAAAAATACAGAGAGCAGTGTTAATTGGATATTCACCTGTGACATTTCATGAATCAGAAAACACTGCAGACGGGACACTGAGCCAGACTAGAGACAGTAGCCTTTCAGAGACAGGCAGTTGCATCAGAGCCATATCTCGAATTAACTGATGTAAGTCGTAATCAGAAGAAGCAAAACAACGACTCCGATAATTGAAAGAATTGTGAATATGGTCTCTGAGGCCGGCCGGCAGCGGTTGGAGTTAGATGGTGTGGATCTCACCCAGTAAACCACCAGGATAGAATGACATTTTGCAGGGGCCTCTCACCAGCAGGTGTGTCACCCCTGGGTGAGCAGAGACTAAGGATCCCAAGGTCAGAGACCTCTAGGACCTGGCTCTGTAACTAATTCATGTTTCATTGACAGATGTGAAGCCAGATTTCAACCATGAACCAAATGATGTTATATAACACCACAGGTAGAAACAATAACATTTCAGTCCCGTTTCCTTGTTAATACACTGGTCAGTAATTTCATTGTTTCATAAAATACTGAATCACTGCGCGTGAGTGTGTGTGTCTTTGTGCGTGTGTGTTGGGCAGCTCACCATTCCAGATGGTTCTCAACAAACGCTGACATGGGGCTGATTTGAACAGTGTATGTGTCATTGGCTGAGTATTCAAACAGGCCGTAGTACGGATTAAACAGCTCCTGAGACAAGAGGAAGAAGAACTCTCTGGATGGGCCACTGTAATCTAACCTGAAGAGAAGAGAGGAAGGAGAGAGGATGCATTTTTACATATCTGGTTCATGGTATATTTGGACATTTAAACTGGTAATAAAGCGTCCTTTGGCCTATTTAAAAAATAGATCTGATCTACTTAGCCACTTCCAACAAAATTGTCAGGTTTGTCCAATGAGCTCACTATTCCCCCTCTTTTGTGCATGTTTTCACTCCACTTTGTTTAGTTGTGGTGCAGTTTGAATTGTTGCAATTGTGGCTTCATTGTTGTGTAACACCAGCTATGGCTGTACAGTAACACATACTGGTGCTTGGTATTGTTGAACAAGTTTTTTAGTCTTTCACTTGTCATGCAGCCTGTGCATGTGTGGGTTTATCTGCTGTTTATTGTTGTTTCTTGTGGTTCTACGTTAAATGGAAAACATCTACTTAACTGATTTCCTCCTGTGCATCTTGTACATGGTCGTGTGGGAGTGTTGCCTGTGTGTGCGAGTGCATATGTGCCTGTACACAGTATGTGTTTATTTATGCCTCTGATAAAAACAAGCATGCTGGTAATTTAAAGCACAAACCCACTGCAGTGCAACACATGGAGCTGTGTTACATCACTGCTCATGTGTACATGTGTGTATGTGTTTATGCATGTGTCTCACCCCTCCTCCCCCAGGAAGGTGACGTAGAGTTTGTTCCTCTGCAGCTCTTTGCGGGAGTACGCCATCACCTGGTTGAAGGTTCCTTCCAGCAGATGTTCTCTCCTGATCAGTAGCCTACACCAACCACAACACATCACACATGTATTTAAGATAATAGTAATTAAAAACATTAGGATGGTCGGTCACTCAGTTTTATTTTGAGAGGACAATAAGTTGTTTCCTGTGTGATTTGCAGCCAGTCTTACTTGATCTTGCCCGGTCCTTGGCCGTAGCCCTTTGCCTCCAATTTCCTGTAGAAGTTTCTTAGTTTGGCTTCAAAGTCTCTGCGGTAAGGAGCTGGAGCCCTGGCCCTCTGCAAGCCTACACACACACACACACACACACACACACACACGAAAGAAAGAAAACATCAAGTTAAGCATGACAGGCATCAGTGTTTTTAATGTTCTCATGACTTTTTCATTTTGTTAAAAATTTAGCAGCTGAATTTCAAGCAGAAATCATCCAGATCTTTTCCATATTAAATAAAAAAAAAAAAAAACACGTTGTGAAATTAACAATTACATGTATAAATTCAGACCAAAAGCAAATAAAATAAAAATATTAGTTACTTAAATAAATATATATATTATGAGCATTGTAAATTTGTAAATTTAAACAATCAAAGATTGGACATTTGCTAACTCAGACTCATTTTGAATTAATCATCAGTAGATTGACTGCTTAAATAAAGCAGGACCAAAGAATATGTTATGATCATGAGAAAAAATGTATGTCTAATTTATTTATTTTTGAACATTTGGAGCGTTATAGAAATGGTTTTCTGACTGAACTCCATGCACATTAGAGTAGATCAGCTCAGATGGAATAAAAAAACAAGAAGATTTGTAAGATAGAAACATACTTCTACAGAACCAAGTCATGAAAAAAGTAAATTATTTAGCACCAATAGGATGACAGATCTGCTGAGTCATTTCACTGCCGCCCTGAGAGTAATTTCCTCAGGTATCAGATAGCATGATTGCGCACCGAAACACGTTCAATCAAATAACTCAAATTATTATTCTGATGCATATTTCACATTAATGACGAACATAATGGATTTGAGATCATTTCACCTGTGAGCACCAGACCTGAGTTTGATTCCTGATACCGCAACAAATAGTGGAGAAGTCGGAACCATTAGGCTTCTTAACGCGTACACAGCAACTGTAGCACAGTCAGTATTGATGCTCTGGGTCAAAGACTCAACATTCAAGAACAGCACTGTCTTTATTGTTCTGGAGAGAATGATCCTCCAGGTGTTTCCTCGAGGACTGGCGACCATGTGGTCATGATGCCTCTGGTTTGTGTTGAGTCAGTGCGTTTTCGATGTGCGCCATTTCTTCCAAACTTTAAAGTTTCAAAAGTAACTAAGAAATGGACTGACCTATGATGGAGCAGTTCACCGAGCTCACAACATCTCTTCCTCTGTTTTCAGGTCAGGTCTCCACAAAGACAATAACCACTAACAAATGAAGCACAATTACAAGCCAGGATTCCCTGCTGTGACCCAATTTCCCTTTATAGAACATCCCTTCAATAACATGCACACCCCACTGCACACACACACACACACACACACACACACACACACACACACACACACACACACACACTTGCTTGAGGTCTCATGGAGCTCATTAAGACAACATTAGTGGATCCTAACATAGCACAGCAGGCTCTGTCAAATGGCAATGATTACTGTTATGGGATTTCTGTGTGTGTGTGTGTGTGTGTGTGTGTGTGTGTGTGTGTGTGTGTGTGTGTGTGTGTGTGTGCGTGTAAACAGAAAACATGTAGCATCTAAACCACCAACTTTTACAACCTCTACAATTTACTTTTGATAACTCAGCTCCCGCTAACTGATCCTGTTATAAACATTACCTTTTACAAGGTAAAAACGTGGTCAAACGCGCCTCTCAACACAGAAAATGGTGAAGTGGTAGTGATGTCAGAGGATAGTGGCAGCAACCAGACACATAAATGCCTCTGACTAGTACAAGGCAAAAGGCTGACGATCAGCAGAACATCTGGAAGATTTAAACTAAACTAATACCAATCCAACAAAAATAATGTGAAATACAATGCACATTATTATGTTTCCCTTTTATTACTGCATTTAGTATGTCTGTAAAAGTACTGTTTACTATTACTTTTAACTATTTATTTATTTTTTTAATCACTTTTTCATTGTGACACATTCAGACCAAAGGGAAACTGTCGTTATACAGTTTTTATTTCAAAGTTTTGCCGTGAAAAAAAACAAACATCTCTCCTCCCCATGATGATAGTGACAGTGCTTTTCATTCACTATTGGCAGGTCTCAGCTGTGCTCTGTTGGAGAGCTATAAAACAGTCTGTGGCCTGTAATAAGGTTTTCATTCATTGTCTGCAGGGAATATATTTAAAGAAAAGAGTTTCGCATTAGTGCTTGACACCTTTATTACATTGTCAACAAATCCAGGAAGATTTCATGTTTCATGTCAGGAAAAGTGACGACTGGACGACCTACCAGGAGAGTTCTGTGGTGAGGAGGCGGGTGAACAGCGAGGGGAGAAGCTGAAGCCAGGGTGGATAGGGTGAGGTGGAACATAAGACATGATTTCTTCTTCAAATAAGCTATAGAGCCAAGAGACATGAGAGCAGAGAAGACATAATTTCACTGTGTCACAAGTAAAAGTTCTTGCTGTGATTTCAGTCATTTTTGAGAGGAAACTACAGATGCTGGGTTCATACTGGGTCAGTGAGGTGCTTTACCTTAACAGGATGACTAAGTCTGCATCACATGACAGCTTCTCCACCCCTTGGGTACCTTCTGTCCGGATGTAATGGATCTTCTCCCTAGAAACAAGAGTCTAATTCAATCTCTTGGTCATGTTCTCAGCTTTGTCACCAAGTAAGATGTAACAGTATTCATCATTACACCAAAAGGATAAAGGATCCTCACAGCCTCTAACATCAGGTAGATTAGGAGGCACAATTACTTTTATCGTGTTGATCTAAACCGTCAAATCATAATTAATCACAATAATTTGTCCACACTATGATCAAGCATAATCCCTCTGGACTGGCACAAACCATTTGCAACCCCCTGAATTATGCTTATGAAATGAAATCCTGGTGACCTCAGTGCTTTCTATTTATTTCTATCTATTGGGGCAGTGGTTAGAGAGTAAGGTTTGTAAAGCAGGTTGCTGGTTTGATCCCTGACTGAAAAAAATAAGGCAGGAAACTGCTCCAATGAAACTGATCAGAGGCCAACAGATACTTGATTGATGATTTGATTGAGAGCCAATCAAAGTGGACCAGAGCAAATCAATTATAGGTCTGATCATATTTACCCCATCTTGGTTCATTTGTACTTAGTGTGAAAAGGCAACAGATAACAACATTGCCAGTGAGCATAATAGTAAAGATACATGTCAATATTTAGGGACTAGTCCTTTAAAAAGAGGGATACCTCAGTGCATGGTTTCTGCTCAGACTTGGCTGTCGCTCCTGCAACATATCAAATATGTTTGGCTGTCGAAGGAATGCCACTATCTTGTCATTGTAAGCTGGTGAGAGAGAGAGAGAGAGAGAGAGAGAGAGAGAGAGATTAACAGAGAGTCTAAAAAGGCCTGAGAAAGAATAGCTAAGATGATGCACTCTGGGTGATTGATCGAGGTTGTGACAGTGCCTACATGGAGTAGTCACTTGTTGTGGGTCACCGTGATGCTGGCTTCGTATGGCGGCTACCAGGCTGTTTCCAGGCCTGGCCATCAGAGAAGCCCCTCGACTCCTGGACACATCAGACGCCTGAGAACAAACACAAACAGGATGCATGTTTCACCAAGAGACAGCTGCTGTTCAGAGAAAATCACAGACGTTTTCAAAGTCTGACACTGTAACCGGTTATGACTCAGAGAGGAAACAGCCTAAAAGCCTTAATTGCCTCCATGAGTGTCACTGCTATTGCTGCAAATATTGATATGCAGGTCAAATCTCAGCCAATCTACAATAACTAATTTCCTGTTGTTTCTAATACAGCAGCTTGCACCTGTCACTTCCTACCTAATGCACTAATGCACCCTTCCTTCATAAGCTGCTTTCAGAGCCATTAATGACCACTTGTTAACACATCTGATGTGCATAATTGCTGCCTGTAAATATTCAAGATGAAACCCTGTAATCCCTGAAACATCCTGCATCATAATGTTCCTCATCTGAACTGAAGTGGGAACTTGCAGCTGAGAGGAATTTTACTATTGCGCTTAATGACTGTTGATATTATTTATTTATATTCTTCTCAAAAAAAAAAAACACTCCATGAAAAGACCAAACTAACAATGAATGTATTCTGCTAACAGGTTTTGTCTGTGTATCCAAAGTCTGACTTATCTTACTCCTCTGCACCAGAGCGCCATTGTTTCCAAAAACAATTAAAAACACATCTAGTGAAACTGATGTTTCACCAACCAACTACTAACAGACAAACTAAATGTTGTCGGTTTAGTCTTTTCACTTTTGACAATGAAAACAAAAAACAATTCAGAACTGTGGCAAGTTTGTTTAAGATATTTGAAGAGCCTACAAAACACAAACAAGGAGTAAATTGTGCATCAGTGATCATTTTTCAACTTGCGTCTCCAGCTGCATACTGTACGTTTAAAAAGTACAGGGCAGAGAACATAAGCATAGGTCACATTCACACTTAAGTCGTCTTCACAGCATGTGGAATCAAACTGCGACTTGTGAGTAACTCAGAATTGATTGATATAATTGATGTGTGTGTACCTCCCCCGCGCTGTAGCTGCGTAGTCTCTGCAGGTGCTGTCTGTGGGCGAGGTGGCCCGGCAGCCGGCCGTTCTGTAGCGGGATCCTGGGGTCGATGAAGGTTGTTGCTCGACTGTTATGGTCCACAAAGAAAGACTAGAGACAGGAAATAACATGAACTGAAATAACATCCTTTAAATACAGTTTATAAGGCAGCATGATGTTTTTTTTCCACATTAAATGATCAACTTCCTGGTCATAAAATCTACAATATTGTTCCTTAAATATGATCAGATGTTCACTGCTTCTGAGAGAGCGTATGGATTTACTGGTTTCATATTGATATGTCTGGTTTTTATCAGAGTATGTAATTTCATCTACCCCTGATAGACTGTGGACTGTGTTGTGACTGACCTTCTCTGCTTGTTACTACACAGTCAGGCATTCTGTCCTTGCTTCATTTTGCTTTGTTAGCCTTTTAAAGTATGACGCACTGCTGACTATCAGGTCTTGACATCCATCCCCCACAACAGAGCCATTAAAAGGTCACTCTACCCGTGTAAAGTGCGATACCTTGCCCTGGGGGTCAGTCTTGATCTCCCAGCCCCTCGGCAGCTCCAGCTGGGTGTCTGCGAACTTGTTGAGGAAGACCACCAGATCACGGTTGTGTTGGTAGCGCTCAAAGTTCCTGGCATCCCGACGCACCTTCAGGATCATGTGTTTCACACAGCTGCTGCTGGTGAACATCCGGTATGCTGCCTGGAGAGTGAACAGAAGTGAACAGAAACTTTTAACTTTTACAGTTAGAAAAGACAGAAAACACTGTTGGCTGTGTATTGTGAGCCTGTGCATGGGAAGATGGGTTTTTGTATTTAAAACAGATGACACTGAATATATAATTAGCTGTTTCATCAGTCTTTGTGCAAATCTAAATTAGTACTTACATAGTTACTGTGCAACACAGTGAAGAATTCTGGGTGTGTGATGAACTTGACAGCAGGTGACTGGAGGAGATGGCTGATCTTCTGGTGATTGACAGGAGAGGCGGGGCCTGCAGACAGGAAACAGGTCATTTTTCCCTTTGTGTACTAATAATAAATCTAATATGAGATTTAAATGACATTTAAATGAGACAAAATAAGGTCTTCATAAAGTTAAACATGTTAAGGCGCCACCATTGAACAGGAACACAATTCAATCCAACACAATCCAAACAACTACATCCCTGATCTCTTTAGTCTTAGTTAACATGAGACATGCAGATGATGTGACTGTAAAGTGCAGAGGACCAGTTCTGTACCTGGTGGAGCAGATTCAGAATCAGTCTCTGTGCTGCTGCTCCGCTCCAGCCTCGGACCTCCTCCCTCTTCCTCTGTGGCCATGGTCCTCTGGATGCTCTGGTACCTGCAGAGACAATAAGTCATCCTCCATATGTCCTTGACTTGGCACGCACTACTGGCTTCTTAAACGATATCTGCACCTTTGACAAGCATCTGCACTTAATGCATTTATTTACATACAATATGCTGCACAAATAAATTCCATCTCCAGTCACCAGATGTCAGCCTAACTCCACTGTTTCTAACTTCCTTCTTCCTTCCACTCTTAAACAATACTTTCTTTCCTTGTTGCCTTTTTTCAGCACTTTTTCATAAAAGACGATTTAAACTAAACCAATATATTACAATGAAAACTGAGTGAAATGATGTTACATCATGAAATGTTCTTGTTATAACACAAATTCAATGCATCTCATTTAAACAAGAAACGTTCGTTATCTGACTTTATGCTCAAATACATTTCTATCTCCACCTCTCTAGTCTCAGTCTGACCTCCTGTTGAGTTGTTCCATCTGGTGGGTGGATCCTGAGCGGGGGATGCCATGGTTACACTTGCCGCCGTGGCTCGGCCTCTGCCAGGTCGTTGTCCGGTTGACATGGTCTACGTAGAAAACTCTGCCGTGGCTGTCGATACGAGCCTCCCAGTCTGTGGCAACAGAGAGACGTGGCGGAGAAATAGAGGGAAGTTATTCACCGTGTTTCTTTGCCGCTGTTAAAGATGCGCTGTGTGTCAATCACATTTCAGTGAGCTGGATGACGACAAAACTCCTCCTGAATGTCATTGACACTCTCCTTCTAATTTCCTATGCCCTGCCTTTTCATGCTGATTAACATAAAAAAATAAGTTTCCTTGAACAACAGACACAGTGAGACACATTGCACTATTTTTGTCAACAAAAAGGAGTTCCCTTTGGTTTGTCATAAAACCAACATTAAGTGGATAAGTAATCCTTTTGTCCCTTGGATCAATCTGACTGGATTCAAACCTAAAGAGCAAATGACTGTGAAGATGAAGATGTAGGTAAAAAAAATACAGTGTGTTACAGTGTGTAAATGTAAGTTTAAGTGGCTGAAACATTTTGTTTCCACTTCTGGTAAAAACTGCACATAGGAAGATCAATGACATCCCTTGAGAAAAAAAGTGAAAATCATCAGACTATAACGTGTTTTATTTTGTTTTTTTTTTTCTGAGACCGAGTCCATCAGCTGAATTAAATTGGTGACACTGAAATATTGTGACCTTATGGAGCTGATGTGGATAACCTTTGGCCAAGAGTTGACAATTTCCGCATCAAACAGACACAGACCAACATCAGCCTCCATTTAAAGCTGAGTTTTAGTCCGATGTTTACTCTCTTTTAGATCAAGTGCCGAGAAAATATGTGGCTCTGGAGCTGCTCAGCCATATCCACGAGTTTCACGAGTGTCTGACTGCATCTGTCTGCTGTTCGGTGCCGAGCAGGTGGGTTTATCAAAGCCTTTTCGCCGAAGACAGCTGCTGGAAACCATGTTGACGAGAGACGGGAACAAACAGTAAAGTCGGCGGAGAGAAAAACAAAACATTTAGGCTCTGTAAGTTTTCTCTGCTGTTGAATGTGGTTTCTTGCTGGGAGTGGGTGGTGGTGATTATCGCTTGGAAAGAACTTCAGCCATTTATGTGTTCACAAGACGAGGTTATAATATGTGCTCTAAGCTGTGCTGAATCTTTAGGGCAGATTGGAGGTACAAGGAGTCTTATAGATCATATTTATCAGCTGATTTATGAAAGATTCTGCAGGACAAAACAGTTTTGGTAACTTTTGTTGCCTGAGCAGTTTGAAGAGATTTGATTTGTTGTGTATCTTTAGAGCAGAAACAGGTTTAAAGAACCAAACTGAAAGTGGAAAGCTGTTGTTGTTGTGGCCCTGTGATGTGCCACAGTTTCTGTGTCATTTGGCTTGTAAATGGCCACAGTGTGAATGTGTGAAACAAGGACCGTAGCAGCTTTTCTCAGCTCTGACTAACTGCTGTGGGAGGAGGAGGAAGATGAAGACTACCCCCTCAGGACATAAAAAAAAAAACGCTTTATTGGCTGTCACGACTGCTCTGCCCACACACAGACACACACAGACTCACAGAAGAACTTCTTATTCCCAGTCCTGACCACAGGAAGTTAGTGTTCCTAACTTGTGGTGGTGGTTAGGGTCCGGCTTTAAGTGATGGTGTGATCGAATAATGACACTTCCCTCTCACCTTCTACAGAAAGGAGCTGAACTGCGATTGTATCCAGGCTTTGTTCTCCTGCTCAAAAACAAAGTGCAGCTGAGTGTCACTACATGTAAATGCAGTCACGTGCCTGAATGTGTTGTAAGTGGATCCAGCCCAGGGTAACAAGTGCTTGAAAAGAGTGTTTTACACACTGCTGGACAGTACCTGACTGAATCACAGTGTGACTGGCCTCTAACTACTGAAAGACAAGAAGAAATGACCTTCACACTGGTTATATTTTGTAGGAGGTGATAAGTAGTTTGAATTATTGTGAGCTACAATTTGAGCTCCATCTTTTTTAGCCTGAATGCAGGATTTCTACTGTTTGTGTGCTTGTTTGCAATTATCACTTGAAACTTGAGTAGTGTCTTTTTTCTATGATTTCTAAGTGGATTTGTGGACATTTATTTGCAGTGAACATCCGACAGAGTCATATCCCTAAGAAGTGTAAGTCACTCTGAGGACACAGTGTATTACAGAGAGTTTTAATGTAACTTAATCTTTCTCCGTGAGCTGTGTCAAAGCCTCTGTAGCTGCTCCTGACTGTGTTCGTTCCAGTATGTTCCTGTCTGGGGATGTTGGCTTCAGACGGACTTCAGAAATGGCAACATTCAAAAATGTTATATTTTTCATATAGATTAGATTCATATTGGCTACAAGCACATGTCGATCCTGTCCTTAGTGATAGGAGTGTGCAAAACATTTAAATAGAAGCTTGTTATTTTTAGCTTTAGTTGACCATTGCTTTCATTGGTAGAAGTGACAAACGTCACTGGTGGTTTTATCAGGCGTCACTAATTAACGCTCAGTGAGTAATTTGATGGCAGACCATCTTGTGATGGCATCGCTCCAGAGATGTACTAAACTTTATTTCATATCAATCATTTAAGCCTGTAAACGTTTAACTTGTCTTTAAGTAGATCCCAAAACTAAGGTTTTTTCTGCAGCAGTTATTTCAGTGAATCAGATACACTTTTATTGGATCACACCTGGTATCAGGAGATAGCCAGTGTTAAAGAACATAGGTAGATATTAGGGCCAAAAAGATGTCACTGACCTGTTGTCAGTGACATCAATGACATCTTCTGATCACCAAGAAATGTTTCCACAGGTCTACATACATGGATTACACAAACATAAGTGTTTAGAAGTTTATTTTTGAGGGTTGCAGATGTGTAAATCTAGAGAACCAGACATAGTATCTACACTGTTGATCACAAACACAGTATTAACGACACATAGTTCTGGATCTCTGAGTTGGATGATGATGTAAAACAGAGAGCAGAGCAGTTTAAAGCTGTACATCTAAAACTGAAGGAGTGTGCAAGGAGGGACAATATCATGATGTTGGAAAACAAGGCGGTGATGGAACATGTTAGGAAAGAAAAGATTCGTGGCAGCATGCACACACAAACAGCCACACTCACAGCAAACCAAGGTGATGGGATGAGACTCCAGAGTAAGACTGGGACCTGTTGGTTCTTACTTGGAGGTAAGGCTTGGTCAGTGGCAGCAGGAAAATGGTTAAGGTCATGGCTGGGTCGCAGGACTGGAAGATGGCCAACAGGAGGGGAGAAGCCTGAGCCTACAGGACATCAGAGAGACAGTATGGGATAAATTACCATAAGGTTGGGGATACACTATTCCAAACTAGGAGACTCTCGGATTAGGAAAAGACTGGACATTGCAGACTTTCTATATTATGTCACACTTACAGGAAACATGTAAGGCCTTTATCCCTGGGAACTGATTTTTTGGCCACTTGGGGGCAGTGAAATAAGCTATAAACATGAGCTGTGTCCCAATTCAGGGGCCACATCCTTCAAAGGCTGCATTTGAAGACAGCTCACATCACATTGGCACGACTACGCTGTCCCATTTCGGAGGCTCCTTCAGATGGAGCTGAAATTTGGCCTTCTTTTCCTGGGCAACGAAGCCTCCAAAAGTTGGATAGTTCGTGTTGCAACCTATCCGAGTTTTATTGTGTGCCGGTAATTAAAATGTTTTCATTTTACACATTCAGCAAACCTAGAGCAACATTAGCATTGATTTGGTATCATGTTTCAGGCCATTTGGCAAATTTACGTCCAATATTTATTCTCCCATTTGCACTGGTTTGGTCTCCACCAACTCCTCAGGGGAAATTATTAATCACTCGTCTTTGTCCACCAACCATAAACGAGCTGCTAAATTATTCTGTCTGCTGTTTGGTGTTGGGCAGGTAGACAACAGTGTGTTTATTTGAGCTTTGTGAAGGAAAACAGTTGTTGTGCAAACCAAAACAATGAGCTCAAAGACGTTAAAATGCTCCGTGCAACTGAATTGAACAGGAGAGTTAGTGATAATTGAATATTGGTTGTGACTACAGTGAATCCTGGTATACTGTGTTAGTCATTTTATCCCATTGATCATATTAATTAGTGTAGCTTTAACCATGTCATAGTTTTCATGCACAGATGTTGAAGAATGATGTTCAATGTCATCATTTTTCTTTTTTTTTCTTGTGATAAGATTGGTAACATGCGTCCCCTGGCAGCTGCACTCTCATTGGCATTGGCAGTTTCTTTGTAATTAGTTTCTGAGAGCATTTCCATCTGCCATGAAAACATAAATATGTGATTTGGATGGTGGAAAACGCGTTAATGCTAAGTGGAAATAAACGCAACATGCTTTGAGATGGGAATATGGTGAAATCAGCTGCAGTCAGCCAGCCTGGTGGAAATGCAGACCATACAATGGTATCACATCAGGGAGGAAGCATTTCCCCACTGGGTGAAAAATGTCTTTTTAGCATGATTAGATACATCAGTGCAAAAGACAGACATCATCGTCATCGCAGTGGGTCGAAAAACACAATACACAGAAGCAATAACTTTGAGTAATTGTATCAGTGAGTAAACATGTCATCAACGCAGTCTCTGCTTGTCGAGAACGACTTTCCAGAGATGACAGATTTCCATGACTTGAGCCTTGATGGTAATGGTGGGCTCAAAAACAACACTACAAATTATAATGGAAAAACATTATGTCTGCCTCACACTAGAATAGTAGAACACAGATAAACTACAACATGAGCACAGCACAAAGAGGTTTTACTTTAAAATAAAGTTAAATCAATTCTGAGGGATCCAAATGTCACAGGTATATGAACAAAGCCCAGACATTACTGTGAATTTAAAAGATGATGTAATTGATCAATCACAGTTTAGTTGTGATGTAATCATTGAGGTCTCCACTTATAATGGACTTCTCAGGGAAGTTGGAGACTAGGCTTATGTTAACAGTGATATTCAATAGTATAGAGTATATACAATATTTTTCCAAATAGTATTTTTATTTTTTCTATAAAACTGTGGTGCAATTATATTGTCTGCCTCTTCAGACAATAATCTATAAGACTTAAAAAATACTCAGTGATATATCAGCTCATAAATGACTGACAATGAGTGAGTGCAAAGTTTGACTGAGCATTGAGCTTTAAATCAATCTTGTTCTCTACCTGAGCTGCTGTCCAGCTCACACTCAGGTCCAACACAAAAAAGAGAAATAACACTGACACAGTTATACTCCCTCTGCAAATATCTTTAAATAGCCACAACTTAGCACTTGTCGCATCATTACTCGCTCACCTTGTTTATTCTGCTGCATGTTGGTTTTCTACCATGTTTACGCCATGCTAAAGGAGGAAGGAGACCCACATACTCTCTTTCTAAAACACCCACATAGTCCAAAATCATTTCCACTTATGGTTTGAAAGTGAGTTTACTCGGCGCAGCATCGACTCAGCGCAGCAGCTCATATATCACACTTACCATACATTACTTGAAAGGTGTGAAGCAGTGAATATATGTGTTACAACACAGAGGTCTAGAGGAACTCCAGGGTTTAATCAAGCCCTGAAATGATGTAGCTGATGAAATTTTGGGACAGAATCAACTCTCAAAATGAGAAGAAATAAATGCTGGCCTAGGTTTTATTCAATGCCAAAACATGCAGCTAAAGAATAAAGCATACATTTTATTTTCAAACTAAAAAGTGTTTGTGTTTCGATGGAAACAGGAGGGTAAAAAAAAAGAAAAGAAAACCATTTGAAAGAACAAACCTGGCAACCAGTCTGGCACTGCGCTGATTGCATTTCACAGGAGGGGAATTTCATTTTGTTTCTGCTAGAATATGTGTGTGTGTGTGTGTGTGTGTGTGTGTGTGTGTGTGTGTGTGTGTGACCTACTTTCATATCCCTGTCTACACAGCTGTCATGTAAAATGCACAAATACAGTATAAAACATGAAGAGGTATCCATTGAAACAAGGCCAGTCAAACAAACTGCAGGTCTTATGCACCAGCTGAAACCAGAGGACAATTTATACTATACAATTATCTGCTGAGATTAAGTGTTTGTGCTCATTAAGCATTTTTAATTATTTTTTTTGTGTGTGTGTTTTTTTTTTTTTCTTTTAGGAATCGATTTATGGGAGCCTTTTTCACACTTTGCATATGAAACATTTCTGGCTTCGTTTATTTGATAAATGTTAATGGCTTTTGGCCTATAAACACAGACCTCCATTAATTAATGAACATCTTGTGCGCACACGATGCTCCCCCATCATCATCACTATCATTATTTATTAGATCACATGTAACTGCCTGTTTTACACAGTCTGACAGTTCCCAGGTTGTGGCAGTTAATTCTCAAACTAAAGCAGGTCAGCGTGAACAAACAAAATGAAGGTGGATAGTTATAATGTTGTGAGCACACTGTGCCAGCACTAACCATCACTGCTGCTTTGAATTTTTTTTTTTTTTTTTTGACCAGAATGTTGTCCAACAATTTATGATAGTATTTTTCCATCAGTGTCAGTGAAAGACAGAGATTATGAAATAAATGAAAGATAAGAATGGCCAGCTCCATAGTGTTTGCTAAATATGTTTCGATGGTGCAGAGAGATGCACTTTGTTGCAAGAGATAATTCACCGCTAGTTATTTTCTCTGTGATTGTAACTGAGGGAACTAAGAATAAACTATAGCCATTTTAATCAAGGCCCGCATTTGGTAATTATTGTGTAATTATTGTGCTTACACTGTGGACACGCGCCGATAAAATCCAATGTGATCAAACATCATATAGAAAATTTTATGTCTTGCTGTTTCATTTTAATTATCATAAAATATATTTCCTGATCTTCTAAATTCCAGCTGTTTGCATCATTTGGCAACAACGCACTACAACAAAATTTTGGTACAACATATCCTTATAACTGCCTGTCCAGTGGAGATAGCATTACATAATCCTCTCTCTCTCTCTCTCTCTCTCTCTCTCTCTCTCTCTCTCTCTCTCTCTCC
>CM076667.1:5524385-5563845 GCA_038496675.1 Rachycentron canadum
CTCTCTCTCTCTCTCTCTCTCTCTCTCTCTCTCTCTCTCTCTCTCTCTCTCTCACACATACACACCCTGCCTCTCTCTCCCCCTGACACTTAACCAGTTAATTGAATGCTCTGTCTTTCTAAAACCAGCTTCACCACAGCTGACGTTATTGTGTTCTAGCTGATGTTCGACCTTCACAAAGAGTTGGATGCTTATTCATAAGCCCGACATGAAAACTTGTGCTTTACAAACACACACCAAACCTCTTATTTGACGACACAATAAGAAGGTTTTATCTCACCAATGCTGTTCCTGTCACTGGGCCCGGCCACAGCTGGTTCCCCCTGCTCTCCCCTCCTGGCCTCCTTCCACCTCGCCGTCCTCCTCTCTCCTCCACGCCCGCCCACTTCCTGTCCCTCAGGCGTGTTGCCGGCATCAGGTACTGGCTCAAAGGCGCTCTCCTCGTCTTCGTCTTCATCCTGGGAGGAGAACACGGTACTGCCCGAGAGCCTGTTGCTGTCCACCGAGGAGAGGCGTGTGTGGCTGCAGAAGCGGCTCCGCCCCTCGTAGCCTGAGTTGCTGTAGCATGACGTGCTGTAACAGGAAGTGCTGTAGCAGGAGGTGCTGTAGCAGGAGGTGTCGCAAAACTCACAGTCCATTTCATTTGGTGGCCTGTGGGTGTGGCCACCAACTCGTCTTCCTCCTCCGTTGCTGGAGTCGCCCTCTTCGCTCTCCAGGCAGGAGGGAGAGATCCTCCTGACAGCTGCATGTCCTCCTCCTTCGCCTTCCAAGAGCTGGTTCAGCTCAGAGAGGCGTTCAATGGACAGGCTGCGGGGCAAAGAGCGACGACAGCAGGGACCTGGACACTCCGGGACCTACAGATATTACACACACAAATGTTTACAAGGTTAACTGTCTTGCAGCACAAACATTAGTTGTTCACACAGCTAAGTATCTCACTAAAAAAATGTTAGAATTGAGCTTTGTGTTTTTGGCTCTGACCTAAATAATTCAGTTTTAGGACACTGTAGCTTTAAGGGATTTATGGTGGGTAATTTGGTAATTGAATGTCCACGTGAAGTCCATGGCTGTACCTGAGAGGGAGACTGGGTTGTATCCTCCTCTTCCTCATCCTCCTGCCCCTCCTCCTCTCTGTCTTTGGAGGTTTTGAGTGTTGGTGAAGTGGAGGTGGTGTCTTCGGTGGTAATCGTATTTTCTCCCTCCCCAGCTTCTTCCTCCTCCTGGCTAGGAGGTCTTTGTTGAGCCGAAGGGAGACTGTGAAGGAGGTGGTGAATGCGGATGTAGTGGGATCGTGGCGTTTCTGGCTCGCCGCAGGCCGAAGCAATCACCGTCTCCAGCTCTGATACCGGGAGGGAGCAGGGGCGGTTTTTACGGCGTGATGAGGGAGCGTGGGGGTTGTAGTTTGAGAAGAGGGACTGGCAAGTGCAGGGGGTGCTGCTTCTCTCTCCTCCCTCTGTTACCTCCTGTGGGGCACCTTCAGCTGGTGGAGGAGGAGCAGGAGCCCCCTGGTATGTGCTGTTTTCCTCTGTGGGAGCCTCTGCAGTAGTGACCCCGTCATTTGTTGCTACAGCTACAGGATTGTCAGAGTCTGGCTTGGGCTCTGTTTCTTCCCCAACCTCCTTTTGTTCCTCTGTTATCTCCTCAACCTGGGGTGCAGCTTCTTCTCCCTGCTCCACCTCTCCTTCCTCCTGCTGTCTGTCCTCCTGTCCTTCCTCATTTTCCCCTACTCCACTGCTCTCCTCCTGCTGTTGAGCTGAGGCCCCCTCCTCCTGCTCCACCTGGGGCTCGCCAGACAAGGGCTCCTCCCTCACTGTGTTCTCTTCCTCCACACTTCCATGCTCCACCCCTGATGCTGCCTCCACCTCCTCCTTCTCAGCAGCAGGTTGGACCTCTTCGGGTGTGGCACCCTCAGCGGTGGAAGCTGGAGGCACGGAGGCCTCAGGGTCAGGAGGGGCATCCAAGGGGAGGTCAGGCATGTCAGGACCCACACTTAGTGTGTCGTCATCAGGTGCATCAGTGGCATGGTTAACATCTGCTGCATTTCCACCCTCAGGACAGGCTGGCTCTATGACCAGGGAGACCTCCTCATCATCTAAGAAGAGGACAGACATGTCGTGTTTTCATCAGTGTCCACCAAACTGTTTGGCAGTTGGTGCTTTTGAGTTAGATTGTGTTGTGTTGACATTTTAAAATGAGTTCAAATAGTTATTAGTTTATACTAGTAGCCACTATTGTAGCCTGGAGACTTGTCTGGAAAGCTCACTACTCTAAAACACCAGAGGAAATTCCCTCCGGGAGTTACTGAGACATTGCAGGTGAAAACTGTATATTGTGAGGTCACTGTGAACTTGACGTTTGATCACCAAAATCTAATCGGTTCATAGTGCGTTCACGAGAATGGGATAGACGGACAAAATGCTGCTGGTGCAGAGGCATAATAATAATAATGTGAATTTGTGAATCATACTTGTTCCTTGGCCTCGTACATTTCCTAATAGTTTGTCACATGGTCATCACCTGAAGGTCTCCCTTTTCTGGCTTTTCACAAAATGTAAACTCAAGTTGCACAACTGGAAATCTTCATTTAGCAACGTATTAAGCAAAAGGGACGAGCTCTGGCGGTACTGTTAATGCTTGTCTTATAGGATCTGAACCTACCAACATCTGATCTTATCTCCCACTGATGACGACACAGACTGATGTTGTATCCTGTTTAGACTGCATGGTCGTATTGAAGAGACATTTAACTGCCAGCCACCAAATATTTAATTTCATGGGCAGATAGAAAACATGTTTTTGTAATATTTGTATATGTGGTTGTTGATAATTGTTATTTAAACTATTAACATATTATCTGAGAGCGAGATAAGCAGTGTGTAAATATCAACAAATTTCTTATATGGCCTAGAGGTGTGTGTGTGTGTGTGTGTGTGTGTGTGTGGTCGGTGTGTATGGCAGTTTGTGGCAAACATATGCTCCAAGAAGCCACACCCTCACTTTTAAGAAATTTAAGCCTTAATAAATTTTAACCAGCGAGTAATATAAACATTAACAGTACAGTACAAGTTCCTAAGGAAGGAAATTAGCTCTAAAGACAGAAACAGCTGTTTGTACCAGGCTGTAAATGTTTATTTCTACTGTAAAGTTGGACATGAGAGTCTATGGGGACTGACTCACTTTTGGAGCCTCTAGTGGTCATTAGAAAATGTCATTTAACAGCATTTAGCTCTACTTTCATTTTTCAGCCTTGGGGGTATGCCCATGCTGTGAGACACCACTGTTGTGTACCTGGGTGAATAGAGGAGGTCAGCTCAAAGCGGAACTGCAGCTGGCCACAGACATGATCTGTTGGCAACCTGCGACCCAGAGAGTAACTCACTACCCGATCCCTGCAGATGAAAGACAGGGGAAAGAGTCAGAGACAGAACGCAAACCTGAAAATACGAATGTCGCTGTGATAACAATGATTTTGACCAGAAAGAAGACGCAGTCAAGCAAACACATATGTATAGTCAACAGTTCACGTTGGCTTGTGTATGTGGGGAATCAACGATTTGTCCTGATACGACAAAATCCTCCAATCCATGATTGCGTGTGTTGTGTTTTACCCAATGGCATGTTTCTCCAGCAGCCTCTGGACAGGGACCGAGAGCTTCCCCAGGAAGCGCTTGATGATTGGCCGACTCTTGGCAAACTTATCTTTCACCTCGATCTCCAGGACGTCAGTGGGCAGAGACACAAAGTTGAACCTCTGGAGACACAGAGGAGAGGGAATTTTAAGGATTATATGTGACTGGATGAGGATGATTTAATATTCATGTGTGCACTACAAGGTCAAATAACATAAGAAAACATTTTAAAATTTAGTTGCGTCTTGTTTTATGTAGTATGTTTACCACTCATCCATCACCCTACACTGTGAAAAACTCCTCTCCCTCTAACCTAACAAACCTCCACATCACACTGCAGCCAAATACAAAACTGGGCTCATTTAATGTATAAAGTTTAGTTTTTGTTGATACTATGTCATGAAGAATTATTTGTAAATCTGTTTGGGTTGGGAAGTTTAAACCGATTCTTCAGTCTTGTTCTTGTAAAACGTGAACAAAGACCATCACGTGTCTCTTCTCAGTTGCCAAATTATGGTCTTTTATTGACACAGAAGTGCTATTCCGGATTAAAATATCTTTCCAGAGCTTTGTACTCACTTAATTTAGAGCTCCTTTTTCCAAGCCAATCAGGCATGTGTGTGGTTTTAGTTTGAATGAAATAAATAATCTCTTTCTCCCTCTCTCTCTCAGTGGGGGTCTGATCGCTGTCCAAGCCTCTTAAATATTGCCTCAGAGCCTGGGACTTAACGGCCCAAATCCTCCAGGGCTTTTTCCTCACCTACCAAAATAATTCAGACGGAAACAATGAGTGTATGTCAAAGCCATTTTAGTCATGCTTCTAAATTCATGTCAATAAATGAATATTGGTGCAAATTTAGCAGTTTTAATCCAAAAATAGAGGGTAGTAACTTATATTAACTAATTAACTAGTATAACTTATACTTATATATATCTTCATCACCTTCATGGCTGCTTTAACTGTTTTTCCTATAGTCTACAAGTTGTGTATCACAGCACAACACACTCTGCTTTGATAAGTGACTGCTGGATGTTTAAACTGGTTTAGATATCGTGTGTTGACCATTTATGGGAAGAAAACTTCTGTGTACATTTTCTTTCCTGTTGTCATTGGACAACAGGAAGCTATGCTCTAAGCAAGCCTAGGATGTTTGTATAAAGATGTGTAACAGCAGGGCTGCACAATTCATCGAAATATAACCAACACCGCACTTATATACAAGTGCAAAATCCAAATCTCAGGAGCTGCAATAAAATTGCAAAAATGCGACTGCAATAAAAGACGCCCTCGCGTACAAACTATATTCTCCAGAATATGTTTGTGAAGTACAGAAGTCATCATAATTTTTATATTTTTTTCCTTGAAAAATTAAATTCAAAAACAACCATTTCAACTAAAATCGCAATTTTTTTTTTTTTTAATGATTTGAGAAATCTTATTCAAGATATTTTTCCATTTTGGATAGGATCAAAATCAAATGTCAGATTAATCATTGAGTGTTAACCACCTGTGGAGTTTGACCTTAAAATAAAACTGTTCCTAGAAATGTTAATTATCGCAAGTTCATATATCAAATTTCTTTCATTTCAAACTCACCAGAACTTCTTTTATAGCCCAGCCATAGCTGAACTGTACTTCTTTGTGATTGACATAGATGTGGTCGATACTGTTGGGACAGTCTGAACTGAAATGTGTCAAAATTATGTAGTATTTGAAATTTTGAAGCAACTAATACGAACAGAACATAATTAACATAGTTAATCATAAATAACTAAACTGTTATATTAAGTGTCACCAATTCATCGACCTTTAATAATACAACACTGGGTATAAAGGGCTGTAAATTATGACCTGACAAAACCAGTAGTCTTTCTTAAAATGGTTTACCCAAATATGTCTCCATGCAGCCAGGCACTGAATGACTTGTTTGAAATACCTCAGCGCATCAATTTTCTACTTTGAATCATTTCATATATTTTAGTGTCTTTCTGTTGTGAAGATTTCTAACAATATCTTGAGCGTAGAGCAGCAGAAATCTTTTTATAAACATCTGAAAACGGTGCTTAAGGGAACCTCTGTGTCATTACAACATGGCTCTCATGCTCAAGTTTCTAATAAGACACCAGAGCCTCAGCTTCAGTGAATTAAAAAATATCCCACATTTCTGGTTTTTCTTATTGTAATTTGGCACGTTGGGCTGAACGGCAATATTTTTGTCCTTGTAATGCAAATTTCATTCTTAGTGCACAGTCACAGTGGTGCTTTACAGAAAACAACACAAATCCTAAATGAACAGTATGTCCCAGAAATATTAACAAAAACACTCAAATGTAACACCTCCATATGCTCCAGCCCAGATATTGCATTGCACAATATTGTAGCAGGATTTTATTATATTTTGTTTCTAGTGGTGTTTTATAATGTATCATTTTATTAATGTTTTTATGCTTCTGGTGTTTTTTAATAATATTGACTCATATTATTGTACGCTGCCACTAAACAGTAGGTCAAAGTCACTGCAAATATAGATTCCACTATAATTTAACACGCAGAGAAGGTCTACTAATTTCAGTGCCGTGTACTATGGGGGGGTGTGTGTGTGTGTGTTTGTGTGTGTATTAGCTGTGCCAGTAGACTGTAGTCGCTAACCTCGCATTTGAACCGTACTTTAGTCAGCATTACAGTCAGTCATTCTGTGTATGTGTGTATGATTTTGGCTGTGTTTGGTTTGCAAATATGTGTTCTTGTGTTCTTGTGTGCTTTGTGTGAAGAGGACAGATGAAAAAAGATCAAATTAAACATGAATGGAGGCAAAAACAGCGCAGGAAATGAAATAAAGGAGAGCGCAGAAATGTAAATAGTGCATCTGTTTGCAATGGGTGAAAAGAAATGACATTGTGATGCTGAGAAGGTAGAAAAATGAGGAGGGGGGTGTGGGGGGCAATCAGTGTGCAGGATGATAAAGGAGGAGGATGAAAAGGAGTCAGAGTGAATAATTTACAAGATGAGCCAGAAGGGAGCAGACAGAGCAAAAATGTGTGTTTGTGAGTGGGAGATGTGGGACAAACTTAATAATGAGGGTGAGATTCTAGAGGAGCGAGAGTGGAAAGAGTCTAATCTGTGGGAAGAGGAGTGAAACGAAGCAGCGGAGGAGGACCGGAGGAGAAGAGGTATGATGGGAGACGGGACGAGTAGAGGAGAGCAGGAGGATCCGAGGAGAATGGGCCCGTATTTATGACATAAAAGCAGTGAGATTTAGTGTTGGATAGTCAAACAGAACACTTTATGGATTGGACGCATGGAGAAGCAAAGCTTTTGCTAATATTTTAAAAGCAGCGGATGAGACCATGTAATAAATCTATATGCTCAGAACAAAAATTCTCAGAGCCAGCTCCATCAATACAGTGACGTCAACTATACAAATATAACCTCTACATGATCTCAACCATGTCTTTTGTTTCATTCTGCTTACTTCATTATCAGTCGACATTTACTCAGGATAAGATAATCTATTAGCTCACCTGATTTATTTATTGCTCGGAGCCAAAATAGACGCACCAGACTTTAATCTACATTAGAAAAGAGACAGGCTATTTTTACACAGTTTTTATAATGGAAAATATAAACTCTTTTCAACAATCCTGTCAAAGCCAGCTCAGCCTGAATCTCACAAGCTCCGTTCTTGCTAAAAATATTTTTCATCATCAATCACTGACGTCATCATCACAGGTTTTCCATCAGCAGAGGTTGATACTTCAAAATAAAAGTCACAGCAAACAATAATGACTTCAATATGTAGTTAATATATGGTTACATATAGTGTGATATATAGACTATGGAGGTGCCTTAATTGTCAATACATTTTGTTTGTTGTGTTTTTCTATGACACTTGCACAATTCTATGTGTTATGAGTTTGGCAACAGAATCAAATTCAATGGATGCAGAGTCAAATGTCTGTGGTATTTTCTTGGGACCTAGTGGAACCCCATCCTCTTTCAAATCTCCGCACTGTGGGACTAATAAAGTAATATCTTATCTTAATGAGTGAGAGATAGAAGACTAATGTACAGTATAGGTCAACAGTCGGGACCACAGCCCCAATAGATACCATCTTCATTATAATGTTGCACTGCTCTGCTGGGGCCCAGCGACATTATCACTGCACTACTGTAACTAGCCAGGCCAGGGTCTCCCTCACATATCAGATAATGGAAACTTCATTCCAGTGTCACACACTATGCACACAGCAGTGTGACCTACACCTAATGAGGCACAGTATAGGTTTGCATGCCTCTCTCAACATGAAAGGCATCGATCCTCACATGGTCATAACGGTCATTTTCATTGGGCCACACACTAGATTTATATGGATGTTATTACATTTGCGACACATTTGTGAAAAGGTGAAAGAACTGAGGTTCAGTGCAGCCAGAACTGAAGAGAGCCCAATCATTTTTAGAGGGTTTTATTTGTCTTGTGGGCTGCAATACTTTGCACATTATGCATATTGTACTCAAATATTGTTGCATGCTATGAATATTTGTACTGTAACCACACAGGCGTTCTCTTGCAGAACCAATTTCCAAAATGTTTCACAGAAATAAAATTCAATGAATTGCAAATATGACCATTAGGCAATCTCAGTGTACCCTGAGGCTAAGTAGCATACTGAGTGGATAGACTGAAGAAGCCGACACAGTGTGGACAGGCTCGCTCCAGTAGGTTTGAGCGCAGAACAATTCAGTGATACCCTCTAACTTCAAATCATAAAATAAACTACAGTCAAAACTACAAGAAATAAAACACTGTGGAGAAATGTCCTGGCCCTGTAGGCCTGCTACCATTAGCAGCAGCATTATTTCCATCCTCAACCACTTGCAGCTGGCGACAAGATCCAAAGCCCCATCATCCAGATTTCCTTACCTGAGTTAACTACAGTCTAGAAAACCTCATGACATTTATTTATTCAGTTTACATTTAAATCAATATACTAACACTGTTAGTATGAGTAAATAAAGGAAAGTTGAAAAAAACCTGAGCTCTACCTTCCCCAACCCCTCATCATTTCTTCTTCTTTCCTTCCCTCTTACTAATTTTCTACTTTAGGTTCAATGTCACTTCTTTTGTTTGTATCTAGAACAACATTAAATCTTCTGAGGGGTCTTCCGCCTCTGAAAGGCACTAATGGTTTAGTCCACTGCTGCGGCAGTCCATGTGACATGGCTAACTGGCTAACATTATAATAGTTAGCTTGCTGCTACATGAAGCGGCATTGAGAAACAGCAACAGAGAGTGAATCAGCTGCAGGTCCATCACCGCCGTCTGCTCATGTTACAGAGGATGTCAGACGAGCGGAGCTCATAAACTAGATACTAACAGTCATTTACAGCACTGAAAGGATATTTGCAACAATAACACAAAACAAAACTCTGTATTACTGTACAGTTATAAATATTGTACAAACATGCTTATATATTTAAGATTGAGATTAAGATTAGTTAACATGAGACCAGTGAGTCAGTTTGAGAGTAAGAGCTAATCCTGATCCTGAGTTTTCCATCTTAATACTCTATCAATGGATTGTGCCTTTAGGTTTCTAAAGTATTATCACGTTACTTCTCTGTTGCTACTGACTAGGCTGCACTTGACTAATTTAGCTTAATTCTGATTCTGATCAATGATTCATCTGAGGTCTTACTTGATTTGATTTTTTTGTGAAATTCAGTAAGACAGTAACCCTTTCTCAGTGTAGAGGCCAGAGTGAGATGACAGTGAGATCACAAAAGAGACCTCTGCCCACACACAGCTCTGGGTCTGCATCAACACTGATGCATTCAAAACTAGTTTTACAGAGTTTTATCCATGTCCAAATGCAAAGCTACTTAGAAATCTTTTAGACTAAAGGAGAGCAAAACTCTGCTGAGCACTGTCCTCAATAAACAGATACAGTGGAATTCATCAAGGTCAACATTGATCTAACATATTGGGAAGTAAAGATAAATATAACAACACATTAATTATTCAAAAAAATGTATTCTCCTCCAAAAACACTTTCCCGCACTGTACAAGTTTCCAGGGATCAGTTCTTGTTTTGGAACATTTTGCTGGTGCTGTTATGTTTCATCATTTTATTTTATTATATAATGATGCAGAGCTGCGTCTGAAATCTGCAAAGTACAGGACTGCAGTATGGTTTGTATTTTGACTGAACAAGCAGGCTATGGAGACCCATTACAGTAATAGCACATTACTGCCAAGCAAGCTGAGCTCCACTCAACATGGGAGCTGTTTGGAAAGGGAAAGTGGCTTTGAGCTGAGTGGATGCTGCCAAGAGGGACACTACATTGCATCCATGTATGGAGTCTCCTGAGGGACACAATAGTCAAACAGAAAATAGCTCAACATTGTGCACAAAGCACAGCTGTTATGTTGTTATGTTCCAACCTGTCCACCGAATCAGTCTCGTATCAGTCACAGGTCTGTTCCATTTCACAGCTGTTAAAGATGAAATTGTCTAAATTACAGAACAGGTAACTAATAATGTTTTTCAGTGGTGCCTCTAAGACGATAAAATAAACAATAATAGCGATTCCTGCAGCAGATCATTAGAAACCTTTGTCAATCAGGCAAGGTAAAATCTGGGTCATCTTTAGCAGTACATCTGTAAGGCTCAGACAAGGTTCCTTAAAATAAAAGCTTTCTGTAGCTTCTCAAACTGAAGGGATCAGCAGTGTATACACAAATATTGACATAACACCAGAAACAGGGCCACTAATTGGACATAAAGTTGCAGTTCTGCATCTTCAACATCTCAGTCTTACAGTGAAAAAAGTGCAGACAAAAACAGAGGCACTAAACTGCCGAAAATTCCCATTTATTATTTACAGAACTATAAATCATCTTCTCTAAAATCTGCATTTGATCAGTATTAAATCACATCACTGCAGAGTGTGTGTATTATGAAAAGGGCCATGATGATGCAACCACTGGGAATTTTAAGATCTAACTACTTTATAAAGGTGATAATATGTCAGTGCCATGTGTCCGATAGTTTGCTATTGTGTCCAATGGCCAAAACTAATTTAATGAGGCTTAAAATTGCTGGGTAACAATGACACACTACTTCAGAATGGTTAAAGATTACCACTTACATTTTTACCAGTTGTAAATATACAGTACATAATGTAATAGCTCAGCGTTTCTAAATTTAAAGTTTAGACTTTTTCTTTCTACTATGGAAATCACTTATTGTTCAGAAAGTTCGTCCCATGGGTTGATGTCTGGAGACTGTGCTGCTCTTCTGTCATGTGAAGCCACTGTCTGGTTGTGTCTGGGTCAATATCTTTGCTGTATGAACCTGATGATGAACCTCTGACCAACATGTCTGTCCTCCTTGGTTTCTGGTCTTTTACAGCATTATACAGTTGCAGTACAGCCATGCAATACAATGCAACAGTGTAGTAACGCTGTTTAGCCTGTAAACTCTGAAATTTACATGATTTATTGATGACCTTTTTCTATTTTTTGTTTCCTTGGGCAGTTTTTGCTATTTGCCATTTAATGTTATTCACTGGACTTGAACTATCTAAATGTTAATAAAAACTGAAGATGTCCAAGTTGGCATCTTAAAACGACAACTGGGCGAAATATCCATAAATATAGAAAGAAAGCAAAGCAGAGTTTTTGACATTTTGCTTGGATGCTTTGCTTAATAAAATTATGATTCAGTTATCAAAGTAGATGCTTATTATCTGCCAAATGATTAAAACGTGACAATAATTTTCCGTCTTCCTGTTATAATGTATCTTTCGCCTGAAATGTTAATTTCAATTTCTTTTCAGGACATTTTTTCATACTTAATACAGCTGTCGAGACCTGCTGAGAGATTGCTTGACAGATTTTGAATAACATGGATATTTCCACACATTAGCTGACAAAGGCACAAAATTAAGATAGAGGACTTTATTCAGAGTTTTAGTAATAAAGCATACTCAGAGGGATGAATATGGTTTAAAGTTATTTAATCCATTTTTCTTATAATGCTAATCTGCAGTGTCTACAATAGGACTAATGAATTTGCCACAAACATATGGTTTTCCAAGAAAAAGTGCTAAATGAGAAAATCAATTGGCTGATCTCGTTTTCCACAAAGCAAACATGATTTTCATGGATTAGATTGATCCTCTTACTGTAGTAATGAAACCAAAGACGCCCCAAATCTTCCATTGTCTGTGTTGTGTAGTCTACTATTCAGTGTATAGTGTGAACAAATGAATTTATGAACACTTTTTTTTCCTTCAAAATCCTTTAACTTAATTAATCTGGACTTAATTCCTAATATGCGGTTTGCTTTCCATCAATGCTCATAAAAAACATCTAGACCAACCTAATTTTGGACTCGCACACTTAAACATGTCAAATTTAGTTTTATCAATGGAAACTCTGTTGAAAATTTTTAACAATCTTTCTACAACAAAAATGAATTGAGAGCAAAATAAAAAGGAGCCTTTGAAAAAGATAATTATGACATAGCTTTCCAATTCACTGCTTTAATTCGTTCACTGCTGTTCTTCAAAGTCTTATTAGCATTATTCACTGGTACTGAGTCTACAGATTCACAGATTGTATGACTAACATTGTGTCTCTGCCAGTAATGATAGCAAGCATTACCAGATCTAAGAAGGTAAAAGCACAACAGATTTCTGGATCAAATCCACAGTCCCAATGAAATTAGACTAGAGGCTCCAAAAAAAAAAACAAGAAAACATGCATTTATAAAAAGGGAAGCTAAGATTAACGTAATATTATCAGTGCCCGCAGATGTGATTATAACGTTAATGTTCTTTTAAAACGGCCCATTTAAATATTCCTGGATGTTGGCTGAAGGGATAATAGAGCATGAATTAGTGCAGATCAGAGTGACATGGACACTGTGTGAGAGCGATTACACTCTGGTGTACACAGCTAAAGATGCCTTGGTGCTTGGAGGATATAAAAATTTCAATCTAAAATGAAAATACCACAAAGGACAACTAGACTGGAAGTGAAAATAATCAAACAACTGAAGACTAAAACTGATTTTGAAAACAGTTTTCCTTAAATTGTTTTTGTCTTTCGGCTGCTCCCATGAGGGGGCTGGCCAAGTGGATCAGCATCCACAAGTTTGATTCAGCATAAATGCCCTTCTTGACAAGCCAAACCACCAACCCTAAGAATCAGCAGCCAACCTGCTCCACCACCTGAGCTGCGGCCCCAATACACAGTTTCATCAAAACACCAAAACTAAATCAGGTGTGAAAATGACCACACTGAGAGTATGTGAAACGAAACTGGAGGTATCGTGATTTCGAACTTCTCTTAAAGTCAGAGACAATCACTGTCCTAAGACCGAAGACCACAGAGATTCAGGCTGTTAGGACTCCTAACCTTCACTTTTGTTTAAAGTCAAACTGTTCCCTGCTTGCTCAGTAACAGCAGGTGACTTTAAGCTGAACTTCGAGAGGATTGAATTTGTCAGGTACAACCTGGACACAAATGACAAAGGAAACAATAAGAGGGATTTAAATGTTTAAATATAGAACAAAAATCTTTAAAGCAGTGGGAGAGACCAAGTGTATAACTGTGTGTTTGTGTGTGTATGTGTGTGTGTGTACCTCTGTGCTCCACTGAGGGTTCACTGTGTTGCAGACCACCCCGGAGCGTTTTTCTTGGCCGTGGTGTGGCAGCGAGGGGAAGATGCTGTGCTTTCCAGGCTGAATGGAGAGCTTCAGGTACGGGTCAGGATTGAAGAACATCCCCTTCTTCAAGCCAACTGCCTGGATGTCTGAAGGACATGAAGTCGTACGAAGGATGGGGTTGACACAAAATCTCACAAAAAAATGTTAATCTTTTTTGATAATGCAAAATTGTGACACAAGGTCAGACTACAAATGAAATTCACACCCTGCAGGATTTTCATTAGTGATCTGTATGATTCAGATGACTGCTAAGATAAAACGGGTTTGTATGTTGCCTCAGCAACAACATCAAAGTATAACCCCAAAGTGTTTTCTTTAAATTTAAAAATTTACAAGAATATCAGAAGCCAAGTGTTCAGTCTGTGTCAGGTCCAATAAAACTTTGAGCTCTTGAACATGAAGTCCTTGTCTCAATACCCATAATATACGCAAATAGGTCTAAATAAAAAAATAATGCAGGATTTAGAGAGAGAGAGAGAAATATACAGATACAGATCTTCAGATCTCTCTCCCCAGTTGGTTGATAAAGGTGTTGCTCAAGGATCATTATTGGACCAACTGCTATTCACGCTGTACATAATTAACTAGCAGTGTAATGTGCTTTTTTTATGCATGATGATACCATCTTGCATGCCTTGGCCCCTCCATAAACCAGCCAGGTCTTCTTCAGCTTAAAGTCTGCTTTTGGTGACCTCACTATTTAACTTCTGAACTCCAAAAAGACAACATTTTTCATTTATACAAGACCACAAACTGTTGACAAACAGCTGAGACCTTGTTACCTAGGCTGCTGAGATATTTATCTTCCTTAGCTGAGTTCAAAGATAACCATGACACCGGATGACAGAAACACACCGACTCACAACTGGGACAGGCTGGTTTCCATGAATAAAAATGAACGAGCTGCAACACAACTTTAAGTTAGCTCATTCATCTGACAGACTTTAAAGTGTTACCACCTATATGGATAATAACATTTGAATATGAATATGTAACACTTAACTAACAGGTAATTATGTGGGAGAGAGGAACTGAGCAGTTCGGCTATTCTAAAATCTCAGCCATGGCTGTGGATGTGTTCTGTTGTGTTACCAAAAATTTCATGGTGAAGCTGCAGCACAGCTTTGTTTCACAATTTGAGTCAGAGTATGGCAAAATGTTTGAGTTATGTTAATCAGTTACACTTAATTTCATTTTAAATCCTTTGAGAAAGATTAACCCAAATCCTTCACCCAGCTCAGGGTTGTGAATGAAGAAGATATGAGGCCACTGACACAGTTTGCAGTAGAGAGTTGATTTGTGTTGTTGCATTCAGTATGTTTGTCCTAAGGTAAAGCTTTTGTAAAAATACTCATGTTCATCTTTCTAGAGACAGAATTACTAGAAAGTGAAAAACATTATAACACCTTTATGTCATTGTTAATGAGCCCAATATTGCAGGGCAGTTGTTATGTAGCCGGTAGTTGCAGTATGCATTTTTTTTAAATGTGTCAAAGTTGTTTGGGAATGAAATTGAATTTTAAGTGGTGTGTGCATAATTTGAGCATTAAAGGCAGCTAGAGGGGGAACCTCTCACCCAATACAAGGTAATACGTGATGTAAGACTAAATGATAAATGATGTAAGAGATACAGAGTGTGCAGCAGATTTAAGTAGGCAAGACTGTGCACGCTACTCTAATACATTTGATTTAGTTGTGCAGAATGAGTTGCTTGATTCTAAATGTCTACAAGAATACATTTCATCATTGTAGTCTTTAAAATGTGGTTCTGTTTTTTTATCCTTTCTGTGATTATAGGAAATGCTCTTGTTGCTTGAGAATCATCACATTTTTAAGTTTTCACCAGTGTGTATAGTTGAAGTTGCAGCCAAGGGCCAACTCGCCTGATCTATGGCAGCATTACACGTCCTGTTTACATCCCCTAACATTCATCCCGTTACATCCCCCTTATGGGAACTATAGATCCATAATCTAAAGCATGATTATCTCCTTAATGAAATTAAAGATAAGATTAATGATAAAGAAGCCACTGCTTGGATTTTGTCTGAGTGGATGACTTTAAAAACACCTGATTTACAGGCTAGAACTGCGCAATTTTCTTTAGTAAAAAGCAAAGGACTGCTGCTGCAGTGGACATTGTAGACTTTGATAAGAACTGATTGATAATAAAGTGACTGTAAATATAATTTACAAAGTCAAACAGGTGGGTTTAGTGTTATTTTATTCTTTAGTTTCAGTGTTGCCACAATATGGCAATAAAGGTTTTTCATGTGTATGTCAGCTAAACCGTGCATCTGCTTTTACATAAACATGGACAGGCATTGATTTGAACCTATCAATGCTTTTAGACAGTCAACACTAAAATGATATTACTAGAAAGAGCTGCAGGTGAAGAGGAGTGTATCATCACATTGATTGAAGGGTACTGAATAAAGCAGCACAGGAATAGATGGAAAGAAAAAGATTGATATGTGTAGTATACCTGACAGGGAAAAGTTAATGAGTCTCCTGTTGCCCAATCCATGGTTGACTTCAGGACTAACCACTGGCTTTAATACCTGAAGGCAGAGACAGACATGAACACTTAACAACCGTCTACAAACAAGAATAACATGAAAACACACTCAACCCTTCCTTCTCTTCTACACCAGCATCTTCCTTCTTTTCCTGTAAGATGAAACTTTAATGATGCCCATGAGGAAAGTGGGTCACAGCAGCCAAATAACAGTATGCATGTAAAAAAAAATAAAAGCATGCAAGAGGAAAGTAAAGGAATTATATGGTAATGATAAGTGAGTAAAAATTGAACAGAATCCCAAAGATGTCAGACATGACTTCAAATACATGTAGGAAAACCGTCTTATCTCAATTCAACACTTTTTTAAAGCTCCGTTTTCAGCCGGACGGTGTCCTGCAATCAATACTCTGTCTTCATTATTCTGACATTGATTCTTCAGTCAGGAAGAGGAGGAGCATGGGGGATGGGAGGACAGACAGAGGAGCTGGTGGAGAGTGGAGAAAGTGGAGGACAGTGTAAACGCTATGTTGCGTCAATTTCACCGGACAGTGAAAACGTTTTGCTTGCAATCCCTTATAAACTAAACCAAATTAAATAAGAACACACGTAAAAAGACAGAAATTGGGTCCAAGATATCTTAGAGGATATAGATTAATTAAAGCCACAGGGACACAGCACTGTAGTAGCCTTGAGTTTCACAAATTCTGCACTGTTCCCCTAGATTGTGTTATATGTGCAGGTCACTGATTTGTTCTTACGCATGTTTGAACTTAAGTGAATGAGGATTGTTTCAGCATTCCAGGTAATCAGACATTACTTCAAGGAAATGCCCAAATAATCCTATGTAAAGGCAGCATTCATTAGTGCCACATTGAAACCATCTGACAGTGGAAAGCAAATATAAAGAATGAATGGGACTACTATTAATAATGGTAATAACAATTTATCACAATTGAGTCATATAGCAATTAAACACTGGAGGGGTCACATGGCTCAGTTGGCCTGTGGAGATCTCCAAGATGGAAAATGTTGCAGGGAAAAAGTACCTGCTGTATCTGCTGCTTTGCTGCCTTGCTGTCACCAGGACTGTGGCCAGGATGAGGAATTTTTATTCCATTGGATAGTTGATAAAGCAGTGGGCTGACAGGCCTAGAGAAATCAAAAGCCTGGCAAGTGGCCAGGTACCTTACTTGTGCATGGTGAGTGATCACAGTCGGTATCTATATCACATGGTTGGAAGTATGATTTAAGATTAGTAATATCAAGATCCCAGGAGCTGGACAGCAGCATTTAGCTCAAAAACCTGAGGTGGATGTGCGCTGTGTCCCACTGATGATATTATTCAGCTAAGCCAAAATGTGTGATGCTGTGCACCATCAGCTAATATCAAGCAACATCAGCAGACTGTTTTTAGACTTTTCCTTGAGCATCTCGTGGGATTCACTATTGGTTTGAAAAGAGTCAAAAGCTATTTGTTGGCTTGCCATAAAATTTTTAGCAGATATTCATGGTTCTCTGAGGATGAATCCTATGACTTGGTAATTTCTTTACATTTACTCAGAAATACCTGCAACACTAATAATATTCTTTTTCACGTGTCTACTAACACACACTGAGATGGTGAATATTATATCTATACCTGTAACAGAAAATACAATAGTATAATTAAGTATTTTAAAGAAAAAAATAAAATATAAAATACGCATTACAAATGTTTAACAAGACCCCCCCCCTCCTCAGCTGTGCAAATCATATATTACTAGTGACTATAAGTGTGAGTGTATGTCAAATTAGAATAATTAACAATTATGACATCAAATTTTGTGTGAGCCTAATAAGTACAGCCACACAGAACTGCCGGCACAGCTTTAGCCAATTAGTTCTGTTACCTGATCATGGAACAAAATGTTGTCCACAGGTATTTTTGACCTCATTGTAAAGCTATGAAAAGGTTGTGGGGTGGAAAACTGATATCCACTAAATTTCATCACAATATGGCCAGTGTTTGCATCCATCCATCATCTACACGGCTTATCTGTCAGGGTCATTGGGGGCTGGAGCCAATCCCAGCTGACATAGGGCGAGGGCAGGGTTCACCCTGGACAGGTAACCAGCCTATTGCAGGGCCAACATATAGGGATAAACAATCATTCATGCACACACTCAAACCTACGGGCAATTCAGAGTCACCAATTAACCTAAACGTGCATGTGTGTGGACTGTGGGAGGAAGCCAGAGTATCCGCAGATAACCCACCCAGGCATAGGGAGAACATGCAAACTCCCAGGTCCCCAGGCCAAGAAATCCACAACAGTGCTTACCACTGCACCACCGCGATGCCCACGTGGTGTGTTTGTGATATTATATTTTGTGTAATGCACAGTCTAGTGGACTAATTGAAACAGACACTCTCTCTTTGGTGATATCTAGACAAACATTTTGCTATTAATGTGACATATGGATGTAGACGTGCGTTTCATTGTATAGGAAATTTCAGAAGAAGCTTGAGGATATTTTTTATTTCACAGTGACTAAGAATATTGTGTCATCTTAAGCAATAAGACGAAGAAAGTTAAGCAGGAAAATGGAGACACAGGAACAAAAAACTGTCAGAGTCTTCAAAAATACTGCAGCATTTCCCTAAAAAAATTCTATGTCACGTCTCAATGCTTATGCAACTGGCTGGAAACAAAACATAGGCAGTGAAAACAACAAGATAAAGGGATAAAAGAAATGACAGATGTTTGGACCAATTCATTTTAATGAGATGCTAATCTGCCTTGCCGAGTACAGTCACAGAGAGAAGTGCCAGCGTGGGTCTCCTCAGTGATTCTAATCTCATAGATAAACCAAATGACAACTTTGTCTATCTGCAGCACACTTTATATAATCTACCGTCCTACTGCAGAATACAGAGAAAGACCAAATACTCTGGCACTTTCATGATATAAATGGAACAGAATGTACAATTTATGAGCATCCTCTAAGTGTTGCAGGAATCTTAAATGATGTAACGGGAGAGAATTTTACACAATAAAAGCCCCCCCTCCTCCAACCATGACGAGCCTGGAAGAGACAGCCTACATTTCCGAAATGGATCTACATCTGATTACAGGTCAGATACACCAGGGCTCCTGCCTCTGTGTGAATGAGTGTGTGTGTGTGTGTGTGTGCAAGACATTTTAATACAGTCCAATGCCTTTTAAGACAGAGAGGCTGGGAGATCTAACTCAGTGCGGTTGAACATCGACACAGTAGCATAGAGGAGGTTATGTCAGCTCAGTGTCGAGAGCAAGTCTGCAGGGAGTAGCTTGTCAAATGCCATTGTCTAATGTCGATCACTCAGTAGTAGTCATGGACCTGGTGCTGTGTGACATTTCAAGAACATAGCATTGGCAAACTAGGAGGCAAATCCTACTCTATAATAAACCCTGACCAGTAGATTTACAGAACTGTGAATAGATGTAATACGTTTTTATATATTTTGTGTGTGTGTGTATATTATATATATATATATATATAAAAAAAACAGAGTTGCTCTTTTCTAGTGTGTTGGCCAAGAGGAAGGTATGATTCATAGAACCATGGCTAAATGTAAGTGGGGAAAATCAAAGAGCAGTACTTGCCCCTCCTTAATTATCATCCTCGAGCAGGAAGCTTAGCCCCTAAGGTCCATTTTATGGTCTGTCAGAACTCTAAACGACTCCCAAGGCAGACGACAGTAAGTCTCTTATAGACGACATGCATAGTGTTAAACTTGACAGCGTGATGTAGTTACACCATGGGTTGGACTTTTCCTATTACCTGTTGCACTTTCAGTCATCAGGTGGCATTTACGGCAGATCCTCAACAGTTTTCAACTACCAACCTCACCCGCAGAGTGAAATTGGCCTTTATTTCTAATATGGTCTGAATAATATACATTTGCCCTGTTAAAGTCTGAGCATTAAGTGTTAATAGAAAATAGGTAGCTAACTCTTCACGACTGAATGAAAAAAAACTAAATGGGTGTGGCGGCCCACTGGGATTTCTACCTGTGCCCCCAATGTCATATTGAGTTCATTTTCTATTAGATATTAAACTTCATAAATTAGTGTTTGACTCTAGAATTGGCTGAGTGGCTCTATCCATGGTACTGAAAGGAGTATTTCATTCTGACATATTAAAGTGGCATTTAATATTTTGTTTTGTTGTATATAATTACATGAATGTCCCGTTACTAGTCATTCAGTCTGTATACTGATTAAAAAATATAGTGAGTCTGACAGATGTTGGACTTTCCCATCTTAATGCTAGGCTTTAGTTTATTGAGAATCACTTGGTCCTAAGATACTTCTTCAAATTCTTTTATACTAAAACATTACATTTAAATTTAATGTTAAGTATTTGGGAAATACATTTCACTTTCAAGATTGATATCTAAGTACTAAGCTGGAGTCAGGATGTGGTTAACCTTGCTTAGCATTAAGAACATGAGGCAAGAGGGCAGCTTGGCTGCCCGCCTACCAACACCTATAAAGCTGCATCTTGTTTGTTGCGTACACAAAAAGAAATGTGGCAATTTGTCAAAATGTGACAATTTGTAATGGAACTGGACTAATTGCAATTTATTCATCAGTGCCTCCGTGGAGCCTTTCTGGCGATAGCACAGGTTGCCAGAAGAATAAACAGCCTAATTTGCAAATCTTGTAATAAATACTGAAATATTCCTTTGCTGTTTCACCTGTACTCGTTAACTTATTTGATATAATAGCAAACAATATTGTTTATCATGTATATTTTAGAGGATACAGTACATGAATACACTAATTACTGAACAAACTGTGCAGACACCACCAATATGTCATAAGCTAACATCACAATGTACAAGCAAATATTAACCCACTGTGTTTTATCATGTATTACAGCATATTTCTGAAGTTCAATTAAATCTTTAGCTTAGAGTCTGACTGATTAATTATTTCTACATGTTTGGTTTGTGACTCATGCAATATGTGTCTGCAAGTAAACAAAGGAAAAGGCAGACGACTGAATGAGCTGTCACAAGTGAATGCGTAGGAATAGAGATAGACATGGATGGAGCAAATATTTATGGTTACCCAGGCTATCCAGCTGAGCCTCCTCCTCCTCCCGCTCCTCCTCTCAGGGTGACTGGGAGACAGCAGTCCCAGCTGGAGACACATGCCGTCCATCACACACGTGTAAACAAATGCTGTACCTTCTCCGTCTGCAGCGTCTGACTGACTGGCTACAGTAAATAAAAGTCAAAGCAGACAAATCCTCCACTGATTCCCTGTCTGTCCATCTCCTCTCGTCCTTTCTTCCCCTCCTCCCGTCTTTTTTTATGTCGGCCACAGACAATCTGTGTTTTTCTCCTCTCGCCTCCTGAATGAAAACCTGAATGACTTACCTGAACTAAACCATCTCCTGCTATCTCTGCTCGTCCCTGTCTCTCTTCCTCTATCGGTTATTTTTATTCCTTTGTCCTCAGGAAGCAGGCGCAGATCAAGTTCTGGTCCCATCAGCATTTCCTTAAGGCCCACAGCAGCAGAATGGGAAGGCAAACATGGAAATCCAATCGCCCAGCTGGACACCCTCTTGATAATGGTGTCTGACTGAGAGGCTTTAGAAGGGCAGTGACAAAATTGATATAGTGACAGTAATGTGTGGTACTGTTGCTCCAAAAAGTGCTGTATCTGGCAGGGAGAGTTACTCCTTTGCTTATCAGAGGTGGTGAAAGAGTCTGATGCATTAAGCATCTGATTTCTGGATCCACAGCCTCAAAGCCACAAATCCCATTAACATCCCATAATTTGTGGTTTTATGAGGTGAAAACAGGAAGTATAAAGTGTAATGTTGCCATGGATACAGTGACTCACACAGTGGGTTACAACTTGAGCCCTGTTTTTTTTCTTTGTTTCTATGTGTAAAAGTGCTGAATTACCTACAAGCAGCTCCTGTATGTACACAATGTACACAATTATGTCCTGATAACTATCACTAGCAAGAGTTATAAGAAATGTTTGGAGCTAATGACATCTTCACAATGTGTAACACACTGACATGAAAAGTGTGTGCATCTAGTTTGTGCCTTCAGATTAGTCTCAGTCACGGCTCACAGATTTTGGATATAAATTGCAGGCAATTGGGTCCTAAGAGTTTTAAAGTACCTGAACTGCATCGATGACATGCAGCGCTCCCCGTCATCTCATGCAATATTTCTGCATCACGTCTCTCCATCAGCAAGATTCATTTTGTGGAACTATCTTCAAAAGCCAAGCTATTTTTTCCCATTATGCAGTGAGGTAGTGCAACCAAGTGGATAGCAAGCTCAGCAATGAGCCTACAGATATATATATATAAAAAAAGCTGTTCCAATGTCCCTACATGGTGTCTTCTTCTTTGCTTTTCTTCAAATTAAATATGTTAATTTCAGTTAATACAGTGGACATTGTGATCATGACGAAGAGTAGTAGCTGAAACTGTTTACAGAAAAGTATTAAACTGCTTTAAATGCAGGTGATTAAAATTACAACACTACAACACTTCCTGCTGGGATTGTGGCTTCATCTAACTTGAAGAAGTACGTACTTTCCTGCCAAGGTCTATCTGCAAGATTACCTCACACCGACACAACAGAGTGTTCATTTGTCTGGATAAGAGCTAGCATAAATGGCTAACATCACAACAGCTTGAACGATGGACGGTGAGAGAGAGGAGGGAGGGAGAAGGTAAAAGGGACAGCAGACAACAAAGATGAAGAAAAGAGAGGAAGAGCAGGCAGGACACAGAGAGATTGTGGTCGTATTTAGGCTCCAGTCTGGGCTGAAAACGCTCTTTGAAAGATGCAGCTTTGTTCACTGTATCGTGCCTCAAAAAATAAATCCATCTCTGCAGCTGTTCAATCTTCCATCTTTGTCCAAGTGCTTTATTTTACTCCATGTATCACTACAACTTCCAGTCCGCTCAAGAAGCCTGTGTTTAATATTCCTTCTCTCAAAGGAGAATTAACTGCATGCAGCAAAGACAATGGCTTTGGTTCTTGTGGGGCAGTTTTGACCCTTTAACATGTCAGAATGAAAGTGTGAGTGCTGCTGCACTAAGAACTGAGCCGTCTTGATATGGGCTCTTCCAGGTGAGCCGCTGGGGCAACGCACACAAAAAGAACCGGTACAGACCGGAGATCATTAATCCGAGGACACATCTAAACAATTACAGTTCAGTCAGAATCTGGTTGCAGCTCAGGTGGGATTTAGCCACAACATTACCAGTTGTTGCTGGTAATCTTCACCTGATGAAATAGTTAAAATGTTTAGTGCACTGGACTGAACGGTTATTGTTCCAGTATATTCTGTACAAGGAACACAAGTAAAACCAGAAAGTGTCTCCACTAGAAAATGTGAATAATGTCACAGTTGATTCACAGCATTTGGTTGGTTACATCAGTCTCTTTGCTCAGTGGTTTCTAAAGTCATTTATACTTTCATCAGAGTTGTAGATGCAGCTTAACTTCAGGAGTAGCTTATGGCGTCGCAAGTAACCATTACAAAGTAGCTTCCTCTCCACTAAGCCTGACTGACATGACTGACTGAAGTGAATAAAAACTAAGAAGTTGGACTGCCACAAGCCCCTTGGTGATGCACAAAGCTCAGACAGCTGCACATGTCAGAATAAATCCACGAGGTGTGGTGAGACTCACAGGTGCAGAGCCCTTCTTGATGGTCACGGTTGGCGTTGTGGCCCTCAGTGCTCCAGTAACACCGTGGTAGTATCTGAAGCAGACCTGGGTCTCAGCTGAGGAGGACACACACGCACACACACATTGGAAAGGGAAAGAAAATTAAACCAGAATTAGTTTCCTTTCACCAAGACTGAATCTCACTCCACATCGTCTGTTTTTAACCTGAATTTTAAAACGTCACTGTTACATAACAAATCTTTCTCAGTGTTATAAATGACTTCCTGCCTGCTGGGAAGGTTAGGGTTAATTTGTGATTGTGTTAATTGTGTTAGGTGCAGTGATCATCTACTATGTGGTTGATCACTGCACACTTCCATCTTCAGCTCTATTTACAGTGGCTATCACAAGTGTGGTTAGAAAACTATTTAATCTATTTCTTACTGATGACTTGAGTGATCAGCACAAAAGTTTGTGCGTGTGTTGAATTAAATGTTTTAATTTGTACATTATTGTTTACCAATGGTGACAATATCATAGGACAGAATACCTATTTTCAGTTTTTCATGCTTTAATCAATTGAAGTTAATATTTATAGTATATTTACAAAAAGTTTTGATATTGAATATCAGTGACAGTTGATTGGTGACATTTATCATCTCTGGGACTCCATAGTCTGTTGGAAAACAAGGGAATTTGAAAAAAAAAAAAAAAAAAAAAAAACCTAAATGTTTGATTAGCGGATTAAGGTCATAGTAAAGCTCCATGTTTTGCAGCTTGTCTGGCCAGACACTCAGATAGTTTGACAAGAAGAGGCACAGAAACTGACTGAATATATTGTGCACAAATGGGCCTGCGGTGTGGAGTATAACAGAGAGAACAGCAAAATTATAGCTTTTATTTGCACAGCCTTAAATAGTTTGATAACTGCCAAATTTTGTTAAAGCTCTCACTTTAATCCTGTAACAAAGGACACGCTCAGAGAAAACACTCCCTCCTCAGACCAGGATGCTGTTCCTGTTTGTGTGGGAGACAAAATGAATGATGAACTAAATGTACCACATATCCAGAGTTTGAACTTTGACATTGTAACTATAGTAATCAACAAATCACAGTCCACTTTGATTGGGGGGATAATGCCCTCAGTTTATTGTTTGAGTTAGTAGTTATTAGTAATCATAAATATTACTGTCTTCTAAGCAGTTAGGTGGTTTTGGTGGGTATTGCAATTTGTGGAAAAGAGTTGTTTATAAACTCCTCTCTCATTTCTGTGGTCTCGACCACAGGGAGTATGACCAATCTATTCTCTCTCAAAGAGTAAACATGGATATACATAAAAGATTACTCTCATGATTTAACCAAAGTGAGTGATTTTCTGGTCAAGAAACAGAACAAAACCCTTTCTTTCTTATCATTCTGGGGAGATAGGAACCAAAATTCACCAGAGTTTAGGTTTGTCACACTGTGCACAAACAGCTTCTTCAATATGGCACAATCCTGCTATTGACAATGGAAACACTTTATACTGGAAGCAGTGGAACTCTAATGACACACACACACAAGTGAGAAATACAGACATATACAGATAACAGAGAATGGATTTAACATAAAAACACATGATTTGTTTTGATTTACACACAGGACCGACACACAGCTTCACAATTTTGTGAAATAATAACAACTTCACTAGTAATGACGAATCCAATATGAAATTATCAGAGAGAAAGGCCCATGGAGGAAATTTGAAGATATGAAATGGTTAAAAATGTGCTTTGGTTGAGAAATCCCTTTGACTACCACGTTTATTATGAGACAGACCACACAGACCAAACACTGTGTATCACAATGTTATCTCGAGACAGCAAAACAGCTGAAAAAGCCTCCTCCAGCTGTTTCCATTTACTAAATGGAAACACTTTGTGCAGATAAATTTATTCTGTTTCACGTGTGCAGCCATATAGTCTCTCATTTGTTCCCCACGCCCCTAAACGCAGCAATCATGGACCATTTGTGACTGTCAGCCTGTTTCTGCAAGCAAACCTGTTACTGTGAGCTAACACCGGTACCTCACATGCTGCCGCAGCAATTTCCAGATTTAAAGGTGGAACTTTGTTGTTTGAGACAGGATATGCTGTAAAAACACCACAGCAAAGACCAGTGAGCATAAGGGCAAGAGAAAACATTTTAAAATGATCATTGTGATATTGATTTTTTTTTTTATTATTTTTTTTTATTTTTATTTTAAAGAAATTGTCCTAAGTAGTTAATGTTCTGTAATTACCACTGAGATTCGTTCACATACTGTCTACATCTAAGGGTGCTTCACATCTAACATCTTTAGTGCAGATAAAACAGACTCTGGTGTGTTTATCTGTTTTAGAGCTGCGAGTTGAGCTCAAGTCAAAGAGTCTAAGTCAGCATTAAGATCAACAAGCTATAAAAACACAACACTGACATATTATCATCTCATTAAATTCTTATGGCTAACGTGTTAGGAGGCAGTTGCCTATTTATGTATTCAGCAGACAACATTGTCATTCATTTGGTGTCATTCTGCTTATATGTTTTAATTTATTTTGTATTTCTGGGTTTCTCTTCACTTTCATACATCTTCTTAGTCTACATATTTCATTATTTTATATTTATCACCCTTTCTTTGTTTTCCAGTCTTCTGTGTTCCCTCAAAGCAAATTTATGAGATTTACGATAGCATTTCCTCAATTCCAGTTTTTCATTTTATTAGAGGGCTATGCAAATAATGTCTGATTGATTGATATTCATTGACTTAAGATCTTCACCACCTCCCATTGGTTCAAAGTCATGACCAAATTACAGCATATTTTAGCTTCCTTCAGCTGTTTTATTCCATCATTACACCATTTACAGCAGAGCCACTGAGTGTGTACATATTTCAAAGGACAGTGTGTCCTGAAATTTTAGAAATAATGCACAGATGGTTTGATTCTGGCTTTTGCCTAAGCCTACATTGATGTGACAGACTGCATGCGAAGGGGAGAGCCCGACTGAAAACACTGCCTTCCAAACAGAAAACACGACTTGGATCGAGAAGCAAAAATGATTTAACAGTACGATACAGGCTGTTAATGGAGGACCTCAACTTGAGCTGATTTTAATGAGAAACTGATTGCCTTCAGGGAAAATTGTTTTCTGCTCAAACAAAAGAACAGAGGAGAGTTTTATAGTACTCACAGTCACTGAAGTGGGAGCTGGAGTCAATTTTCCAAACGATCTGTCCCTTGTGAGAACCATTGATGCCTCGGTTCTTGTAGTCCAGGAAGTTTTCAGACAAAGCCTCATCTGGAAAGAGAGATGAAAATGATGAAACCACACTGCTCTTCAACCTACCACGAGTAGTTTTTTATATTTTATTGTCGATGACACTCACTAACATGAACTGCATTTAATTCTCCAAGAAGAATTGTCACTGGAGTGCCCATTATTCACTACCACTGGTTCAGGTACTTGAATCTAAAAATGACTTCTGACTTCTACTCTTATGCAGCACTACATCAACAACCTCATCCAACACAAGTGGGGTGGTAATGTCATAACTGAAACTCCAGATAATATTCAAACGGGTCTAGATCCATGCTAGTGACTGTGAGGCTGTAATGTGAGGTACAGTGGTGCAAAATGCTCATAGCAGCACCCCAGCTGGCACACAATCAGGTTTGATTGATCAGTTATGTTTACCATGCTCACCAACTTAACATTAGTGCGCTAACGTTAGCTAATTAGCGCTATTATAATGAGACTCATCAGTTTTTTCATTAAAAAAAATGTCAGGTACTGGGTGAAAGTTATTAGAATTAAATCCCTTTTTAATAGACTCAATTAATAGAATAATCTCAACCTCAGGTGGCATTCAAGGAAAAGTAATTCATCCACTAGGGATCCTACGTACTGTATCTATCCTATAGCTGTCAAGATATTTCACTCAAAATTATATGGTAATCCATTTATTTATTAGTGTCGTAATAACAAGCCCCAACAAGCACGGCTGCTGCTGCTAGCGGTTGGAAAAGTCTTTCTTGGAAAAGAAACTGGATGGACAGGTTCAGGAGAATTGGCACCTAGGGCTTGCCAGCATGAAAGGGGCTTTAGTGAGGATACTTATGTATGCTGTCTGTCCTGTCAATCAAACTAACATTCAATGTCACCGTATATCTCACTTACCAACATGATACATCCCAATCCAGTCTCCAGCATCCACTTCCTCCTTAATGTCCCATGTGATCACCAGGTCTTCAGACTGGCCTATAGTGTAATGGGAGGAGCTGATGGTGAGAGTGGAGCGGGCATCTGGGGAGACCAGATCAGTGTCACTGGTGGACCGCGACAGCCCCAGCATGAAGGCCTCCTGGCTCAGACCATTGACAGCGTAGGTGTCTGGGCCGTAGCTGTGACGAACCGCATCCTTACAGCGCTGGCGGGTCTGGCTGTTGCGGGTTGGGGAGGCCATTGCTGCCAGACCCAGGAACCGATTCTGGTACAAGTTCTGTAACGAAATAACCCACGAGATGCTTTCAGTTAAACAACAAAATAGAAGATTTTGTTCGAAAGACAAAATCTAAAAGAGAAAAGCTGCTGGTGCTGGCTAATGCTCGACAATGTTGTCTTTAACTCCGCTCACTTGGTGGCTAAGAGGCAGGGAGACCCAGTGTGTGAATCTAATTGATTTAGCAGCTTGCCTTTTAACAGTGACTAGCGTTTGAAAAGAAAGCTGTTAAATCACTGCTAAGCCAGCCTGTCACTCATGCTGTGTTGCTGTGGGGATTCACCAATCCCCCATTTTACAGTACAGATAAAAATCATGTTACTACAACTTGTAACTACAGTAGATCGGTAAGACATGTCTGAGACCACACCTGGTTAGTAAGGTTAGTATTTGTAAATCAGTTTAAAGGTGGCAAAGTCAAAATCAAGACAGGACACAGAGACTCACGGCTCTCTGCCTGTTTTAAGAGAATAAACCCAATGTTAACTACAGCAGAAAACACCATGTGACCACAGGATAAATTGTAAATAAAGATAAATATAAAGTAATGAGGTATAAATAAAAACACTGATGACAGGGAAATGTCAACAATATTTCTATTTCTAGGATATTTCACTATAAATAAATTAGAGGAATATTATACACAGTGGTGCTTGGATGTGCTTTAACTTCAGTATTAATTAAATATAACGTAAATGTTATACTTTCTTCACGACAACCATTTCACAGCTGGTTACTAGTCGATACAGGTTATGGTGTAAAACAATGTGATGTATTTCTATAGATCAAACTTCAGTTTACACTTAACCAGTGATAGTGTTCAAATACAGTACAGACAGGGTCACATTTTACATTATTGTGAACTTTTACATACACTTGAATAAATAAAACACTAAGACAGCGGAGTGGGCACATTTCCAGCTGCTGATGCCTGTCAGGTAAATATTGTTTGTCTGGAGGCTGATGGAAGCTCAACTTCTGTTAAGGTTCATAATATCAGTGGCAGGGCTGCTGGTGTCAGGCACAACACATGTACCTTTTTCCTCAACTATAAAGGATTTGGGGATTTTATGACTTTAGAGCCATATCTGCTACAGAAGCATTGTATTTGCCAAACACATTGGCAAAACCATTTCTTAGGATCTGGAAGATGTAGCTATAGTTTCATTATTTCAGTGTTTCAGTTTTGAAAAGAGAAATGTGAGCTGTAAATCTGCCACCTTCTTTACTTTAAAATGGATATTTGCTGTGTTTGAGTGCAGAGAGGGACAGCTGACAAACAATACATACCTGTACTGGACATGATGTTGGTAACAGAAGCCAGTACATGCACTTATTTGACATAATTCAGACAAGTCAGTCTTGGATGACACTGATGGCTCATTCAGTCTTTTTCATTTAAACATGATGAATAATGTCAGGCCTTTGTTTGGCTGCACTGTAAACAGAGTTTTTTTTTTTTTAATTTCTGGATAATTTACCACTCCACACTGTTTTGCTGCTCTGGTTGATTCATGTCAAAGTGAAATGTCAATTTAATGCATGTCGCCTGCACAGCTGCTGCCACATCAAGCAGGAGTGAAATCTCAGGAATCATAATTTTGAAGGACAAATTATTCAACACAATATTACACAATACCATATAAATAAAGACACCGGAGCAAATAGTCTCCCAAAATATAAATCCTCAAATAAAGTACAATAATATAGTTGGCCAGAATAACACAACACGTTAAAAGGTAATGCAAAAGAAAAAACTTAAAAAAAAGCTATTTGACAGCCATGCCGCAAACTGCATTTTTGAAACTTTTTTTTATAAATGTAGTGTTTTTTTATTTTGTTGCAGCTGTGTCGGGGAGGTACTGCTTTAGTTCCTGTGTCATTTTTGAACGAGTATCTCCAGTGGACAAAATAACAGAAACGCCCTTAAAGTAATGCAAACTAATATGATAACATTACAGGTTATAGCCTTGGAAATAAATGCGATGTTGACTCAACACGTATCACATGACCTTAACAAATTTTCATTAGATGGTACAGATGTTTATGTTATTGTGTCAATAATGAAGTTCTTACTAAACTGCTTGGTAAAAGCAGTTTATATTATCATTTCCTGTGGTGGTTCTGTTCCTACAGAATATTCATAGTATATTAGATTCAGTTGGTGAAATGAGAAACCTACCAATGCTGAACCCCTCCAAATCTGTAAACACGGTTGAAGGGTGTAGCTTTAAAGGTGTAGCATGAGCCACTGAGAGTCCAGAGTCTGCTCAGCATGGATGCTGTGATCACTGCAAGATGCAGCGTCATTACCAGCAAGCCCAAATGTAAGTGAGAGAGTTTTCCATTGTGGCATCTCAGATCAGATCAGAGAGTGTTCCAGTTCGACGGGAGCTTCAGGGCACGACTCAGCCAGCTTTGACAGATCGGTCTAAATGCTGAAGCACTGCATGCGTGCAGCTGGTGATGGAGAGAGGTTATCTGCACGCACAACACAATTTTTATGTGTCTGCTTGTGTCACTACGTGATGTGAATATTAGTGAGAAGCAAACATCATTATGGATTCAGTCAAGGGTGATAATAGCATATTGCTTTTTAAAGTCGGCAAATGCTGTTCTTGTTAAAAACTGTTTTTGGCATGAACTTGATCACATTTGAAGATATTGAACATAAAAGCAAAAAAAGAAATGTACCAAAACAGGAGCTACTGAGAGACATATTAGCAATGGAGGCAGATATCAAAATCCCCTAATGGTTTAATCTCAAAGACAAACTGGGCGTTTGATGGTGGTAAGCACGAAATGAGAAGGTGGTGGGTGATTGTGGGAGGGGGGCCACTGACCTTGAAACTACAGAGCTGCATCAGCATAATGACCAGTCAACCCAAAGCAGACCAAAACCTAAGGGAAGTGGGAGGAGAAGGGTGGTGTGTTACAAACCACAGAACAAAAAGCAGAGGCAGTGAATGTAGCAGGTGAAAGTCAAGTATGGCATTTGTGCGCACTCTTGTTAGAGGGGAAAAAGACATTGTCATCACACTTTCATACTTCATCTTTGTTAGATAAAAATATGAATAATTGAGAAGGAGCACAGATGGACAGACAACAGGAAACAGAGAGACAAAGACACTGTGAGCTCCACACAGGAACATGGAGGACAGAGATACACGGCAATGAACAGACACAACATCAGCGTCTTACGATGTTCAACTTAAAACATATTCAACACAGCGACAAAAAACTGCATCTCATCATGTTTTCATGTGCATCAGTGGATGGTCACATGGTTTGCATTGCTGCAGCAGAGAGGCAAGCCTGCAAGGGAAGAAAGGATTAGCAGGAATATGGTGAAATCCCTTGTCTTTAAATTGTGACTGTTATGATACAGTGTGTGTTTGTGGGATGGCCTCGCTGTATTCATCAATACTACGCTGCTTTCTCAAGAAGGTCCTTAACCTTTACTTGATTTAAAGTGGCTATACTCTGTGTTTTAATAATAATGTATCAAATGACACAGTGTGAAAGGGGCCCCTAACAGTGATGAACCTACAAAGAATCGTGGCTCACCTGAACTTGCACACTTGCAACTCCCCTCAGCTTAATGGAGCTTTCTAATGAGTTTCAGCTCATTGTTTAGCTGAACAGACCACAACTTTATTGCTTAGGTTCACGCTTAACTTTCTCATAGTGTCATTTTGACCATCAGTCAGCTGCTTTCAGATAAAAAGCCCAACAAATCTACTGTGCATTAGACTTGGGCTGATGTTTGATAATATTAAATATTGGAATATTTCCTACTATATGCAATATTTTACTTATAACTACATTAAAACCTGCATCCAAGATAATGTTGTATATTGCATTTTGGCTAGACTGTATAGACATATTAGGTTTTGGATCTTGCCCAAACCTACTGTCCACTACCTGTTCAGCACCAAACAGCAGGCGGTCACAGTCAGAGGCTAGCTAGTGAACATAATGGAGCATTTTACAGCTTAAGAGACAAATATTTCTCTCAGGAGCTGATAGAGACAAAGACAGAGCTATAACAGGGGGACGAATGGACTTACATTCATCAGGGATACAAACATAACTGAGAATGAGTCACGATGTTGCTCAGTCACTGCTGATTGTGAAACTAAGCAAGAGCTTGATAACAAATTCCTCATATCAACCTAAAAAGTGACAATATGTCAATATTAGATACACATTGCTTTCCAAAACACGGGGTGTTTACACTTTGTTCGTGGACCAAGATGGTGTTGAAATTTAATCATTTCCAATCATTTACAGAAGGTGCATTCAGATCTGGATGGGATGGCATTTTGGTCCAGATCCAGACCACGGTTCACCTGTTAGTGACCTCTGATATGTGCTAATAAAACTCCCAGTGTCACAGGTTGTCATTTGTGTGTTGTAAAAAAAAAAATAATAATAATAATGTGTGTTGTAAATGATGTGTGTTCTAAAAAATGATGCCTCCAAAGTATTTGAAACACTATATTAGAATAAAATACCAACTATGAGATAAAAGAAATATCTGAGATTTGAGAATCAACCTCTGAGCAGCAAAGCTTTAATCCAGTAAACAATCAATTTCACCTACTCCTATTTCTTGTACTACATTATTTTCTTGTTGCCCCCGCTTTATTATTTTAATAGTATGACTAATATTTATCTGTTCTTACATTTTTTTTTTCCAATACAAATGGTCTGTCTTGCACAGTGTCCAGCAGTGCCTGTGTCTACTGCAGATACAACTACCAAAGGATGTGGAAAAACAAATATATGGACAATGTGACACACATGCAAATAAAAGCAGAGGCACATATAAAAACTGTACAAACTCATCTTTCAAAATTATGCTCAAATCCCCACAGTCCTCATTAGTCATATAGTAGGGTATTAGCATGGTGTCATAGCTGCATACCGCATATGCATCATAATCTCAAGGGAAATGTCCCCAGTTGTTCTTCCCACTTGCTCTGACACTCGCGTAATTAACCGATATAATTGCATTAAAGACAACATGATTATTAATCCAGTGCACATGTGGAGCAGAGAGTATGGGAGAGACTGAAAAGCCTCTGCCAGACCTGAGATGATCCGGTGCCATGGCTCAGTAATGACCTCCATTACCACTCCACAGTAGTCTTCCTCCTTCAGCTTATTGTTCACCTCAGGATGAGTAACCATAGCAATGATCTAATTATTCCTGTCCACGTGAACCCTTGACTTTGTGGTTGTTCTATTTTCCACCTCACATGAAAGCTGATATGCACTTTATGTGGTGATGTGTTTCATGAAAAAGACTTTAGTAGTGTTGCTACTGTATAGAGATTTTTCAGGATTCTACAGGAGGAAAATACTAAACATATATATCTTAATAGCTTGAAATTCCTTGTAGTCTGCTCTGGCTGCCTGGATACATCACAGCAAGACTCCAGGAAGTCCCATCCACGAACGACTGTATATCCACGTTATTATTGTTGTTTTCATAGCTGTTTGGAATGAATAATTTAATGTGCAAAGATTAAAGAAACAAGATCAGTTGGTAAGTTTTAAAGTTGTTGCTAGGTGGATTTTTTTGTTACCTTTATGTGGCGCCTGTTTCCAGTCCTCATGCTTAAGATAAACATCTCCTCTCCTCTGTCTCCTTTTTATTTACTTTAAACCAGTTCATTTACCAAAACCTTAAATGATCGGCTCCTTATTATCAGAGAGAAACAGTGCGTCCAAAAAACATATTACATACTAGTTCTATACAATATGTACAACATACTAATCGTCATGGAAACACAGGAATGTATGTGCTGCAGCAAACGTTCAGACAACACCTCCTCCCCCTCCCAACCATATTAACATTAATGCATTTGACATTATTATTAGCATTAATATTAAATAAAAAATAAAATCAATAGAAATAATGTCTGAAGAAAAGTTAAAAAAGTTATGGGTGATATTAATTATGGACACTGGAGATGATGAGTGTTGAGTATTAAGAAGATGTGCACTAAGGGTTTTTAAGTACCTTCACTGTCTCCTTGAGTTGTGTGCTTCAGCCACTGCTCCAACTGCTGATTGTGTTGATGCGTGGGGAAAACTACAAATAAATACACATAACTAAGTCATTACCCCCCCCCCTCACGGTGCAGCTCTGATCTACTGCAACCTCTGTCACTTAGTTGTGACCAAGCATGACAAAACAGGGTTAAGAGCAAGTTAATTCTGCGTCCTTAGTGTTGCTGTGTCCTGTTTATGATGCACCTTGTCATTTTGTGGTAAAAACTGTAAAAAAAAATGTAGCGCTTTAGAGCGAGATCAACCGCTGTGTTTAATCCGATTTCTTTATGGGTCAGCTTTTTTCAAAGAGGGCGTGTAAAGAGATTGTTAGCCAGACATACAGCCTCCAGCGCAACATGAAACTCAATTCATAGAAGATGGATTCAATTAGGAAAATAAATACAAAGAGCTAAAGATGAGCATCTGCCCAAACGCACCTCTTGTCTTCTAACGCTTATCAAGCAACTCTCTCTGGCAGTGCTCGGCCTGGTTTTGTGCAACCACCTTTGAGAACGTGGGTTAGAAATGAGCCAGTCGTCTCAGAGAGAGTCAACACTCAGAGTCAATTCTTACCAGCAGACCAGCTGGTTGTCAGCAGAGGAGGTGGGAGTCTCAAGCTGGGCCACGTCATTGTTTACAACTAAGCAGCCAGTGTGAAGTCCCAGCAGAAGGGCCTTATAGTGGCAAGTAAACTGTCACTGTATTAAAAAACCAAGGCTGCTGACAGTCAAAAAACATCTTCCACTTGAGGTCTGAATTTCAACTGAGAATAAAAATAACACCACAATTAAAGAAGTATTATTGCGTCTCGAATTAAGACCAAAGAGAGAAAGACACTAAGTCAATCTCCCACAGTCTAAACAGACTGAAATGTGAGATGCCACTCAATCAGCTCCAGGCTCCACATTACACAGAATCAAAACGTCAACTGAAGGCTACACTTTTAAGGACAATACCAATGTCGTTTATTTTTTTTTTTTTTTAAATCCCTGTTACCATTAAATCCAACAGTCACTATTGTGTCTTAATTCCCTGAGGTTGAAGACTCCCACTGTTTTCAAAAAAACCACCAGTCTAAACCCTGCTAATGGTCTCCACAGAGGCTGAAATGTTCATTACATGCCACGATATGATAGTGGAACAAACAACATACTGATGAGCTTGCTCTTTTTACAAACATAGTGGAACTACAAATGTGCTCTCTTTGTCCCGAGGGTGACTCTAGAGGAAAAGCACAGGGGTTGTAGCAATGATGAAGGTGTATAATGTGATAACATCAAATAGAAGTTACTATTATCGTAACTTTTTGGCCTGTAAATACCATTCACACCAATATTCAAGTAGTAACACAAGTGTGAGTCTGAATTTTCAGAATGTTTTGGCATCACCTCGGCATTGAGCCAAACGTCAGCCTGATTCTCGTTGTCATTTTCATCATTCACACTGTGTCGTACAGTCACACAACCAGTGTGCACATCATGCAATTAAACAAACTCTCATTCAGTGTGAATATAACAAAGGGAAATTGGTACAGCCACATTCTGAGGTGGCTGATTGGACTTTGACCTCTGCCACACTCTCATCACCAGTGATGTGAATGTGGTATTCATCCATTGTCCCTTCAGCAGTCTCTCTGTGCTGGACAGATTTCATGCTAACGTGTCTGCCTGACTGCTGTGTTTTTGTCGTGGCGGAAAAAAAGCGCGGAAAGGAATAGTTTTACAGTTGGGTATCATAAACCGCTTTCGCTCTCACTCTGGGCTGATTCTGCCATGTTGTGCTGTTAGTGGGACGACAAAAAAAAAAAAAACAAAAAGCACACATCATCAGTCATTACCCAAACAGGAGCTCATTCAGCAACACTTGGGTCAGAGATTGGGGTTTGTTATGCTGATAGTAGATAATGTAGCCTCTAGCAGAGGTGAGGGGTGGGCTACAGAAGTCTGCTCAGCTCTCGTCATGTTTTTTGTTGTCAAGCCCGTGGTCTTCAGACCCAACTAACGCTGACTCAGGCGACATCTCTCAGACTTCACACAGCTCCCTCTGGAGACACACAAGGCTTGATACCAAGAACTTTTTTTTCCTATATTATTGTGACATTTGATATTATATTATCGAATATAGACCCAAGCCTACCTGCTAAGGCTTTCACAAAGACCAGTTAATAGCAGTTACACTGCATCCAAATTATGCAACATACAGTGAGGCGAGGCCATCTCTGTGCTTCGTAGTCATTGCTGTATATCTCAGCACATACTGTAAATCAATAGAGGGCTATATACAGCACCGTATGATGAATACAGCCTGCAGCTTTTCAGCGTATTTATCTGCGCTTTTTCTGCAGCATCATTCCCTGCAATATTTTTACAGGAACAAGCTTTGGTACAAACTTCACTTCAAACATCACTTTATGATAGGGCTGCAACTAATGGTTATCTTCATCCCAGTTTAAATGATTTAGGTCTTTACGATGTCAAAGAAGAGAGAAATGTCTACCACTATTCCAGGTCCACTGTTGGTCCACCAAACACTTTGCTCAATTATATTGAATTAGCTGTCATGTTAGACAAAGACAGGGAAGCTGGACTTATTGAGCGTTTCATATTTTACTTAAACTGATTGAAAGATCAATGTTCTCTTGATCAACTTAGTAATTAATCAGCTAATACTTGCAGTTACCCGAGGAGTTACCTGCTTATCAAGCAATGTATAGAAAAAAATAGCAGACTCATACTTTTGAATGACTTTTAAATGTCAGATTTTTCCTATGTCCATAACAGTTTATAAATCAAAACACCCAGTCTTAAAGTACTAGTGGTATAGTTGTTGTCGACCAATAACAGGTTTATTGGCAATGTCATTTTTTGGGCAAAAACACTAAACATGTTGGTTCAGCTTCAAATAAGTAAAGATTTGCTAGCTAGTGTGACTGTTGGCCATTACAAATAAGCAGTTTTAAGATGCATCTTTGAATTGTGAGAGGTGTAGTAATTTGACTAAATGGTTTATTGTCATATTAATCCGCTGATTCATCCATGATGAAAACAATCAATTATCCCTGTTTCTAAGGGAATAATCCTTCTTCAAAAGTGGCAGACTTCAATTCTTGTGAATGTCACAACTAAGGAAGTCTGTCAATTAAGTCACTGTACAAAGTCTGTGAATAATACAAAAAAAAAAAAAGACGTCATCAGTTGGGCCTACATCTGTCTGATCAGACATCACAGCACTGAATCTTCTTTACAAGAAGATGAGTCACTCAAAGAAAATAGTCCTTGTCAATGTCACATTGCTGTGCTTTTTAATTTTCACAATGCACCAGCACAAAAATATTATGCACAGCTACAGAACAAAAAGAAAGAAAAGTATGAGATTTTCAAGTATCAAAACCTCTATAACTATCACCTTATGTTATACATGATGTAAACAATGTCAAACGTCAGCCACTGTTATTAAAGCTAAATGGCAGCTTGCTCACAGAGGAGCATAGATAGAAGTTGAATAACTCCGGATGCACTTGTACAACGCCTTCAGTCGCGTCAGAGGAATACTACTCCTCCCTACCTGAGTTCACCTCAGGGACTTCAGCCAACCACTGCAGAGCTGGATGCATTCAAGTGGCTTCATAAGCAAAAGCAACTTTACACCCACAGAAACTGTGAAGTCACACTTCTTCTGCCTGTATTGGATCATATCATACCCAACTGATACCAACCAAGATGTCCATATTTATGGGTCTGTTAGAAGCAGCTAGTAGGAAACCATCTTATATTAGTAGTGACTTGTGTTATCATGAAGTCATAATTTACTCACCATCCTGACATGACAACCCCCATCACTGGTGATATGTGGCTCAAAGTCTAGAAAATTTTTATTTTAAAATTCTATTAAAATGTTGTTTTTGTTGCTCTTTGGAAAATACACGTTTTTTGTTTTTACTTCAGCATCTGTCCTCATACAACAAAACATCCTTGATTTACAGACTGCTGACTACTGTTACTACCACCATCACCAAAACCCAGAGAAAAACAAAAGGAAAATACAGGTCATGTGTTGCTCCAGTATTTAAGAGGATTTTGAGGATGGGAATCCCCACACAAAGAGGGAAAGGGGAAGCCTCTCCATGTATTTACAACCGCAGTAGATCCCAGTTAGGGCGAAGCTGTAAGGCCCGGACATCCCCAGCGTCAATACATCACGCCAAACATCATTTAGAAAATTAATTAATTTCAACCTGCAGTTGCTCACCAGGAAATATGTCATGTTTACATAGAAGATGACTCAAGGTTTTCTCACACTCGTAGTGACTCTTTCATTCGGCACACGTCCCGTAGCTCGGGATAATCCAATTTTAGCCTTTTTTATGTGATATAATGCCAACTTTTGGTGATGATGTGGCTTGCTAGTAGCGGTACAAAATGAGGCTGCCTCTATTAAAAAAAAAAAAAAAAACAATTTCACTGGAGCGCAGAAGTGCTGCTTGGCAGATATGTGCCCCATATAGAGGAGGAAAAACCCACAGAGACATACGTTTCCCCCAAATTTCATCCAATGATCACTCGAAGCCTTGAACTGAAATTTAGCGCAAATTTAGCGGAAGATAAGGACACATATGTGGGCTACAGAGCGCTGGGCCGCTGCTGGAGACTGACATGATATTGGCTACATCACCTAACGTTACACAGCAACAATGGAGGCGACCTACCTGGGATAAAATAACCTGCCGGTGGATCATCCTCCAAAAGGTGACGGCGAGAAGTCGAAGAGGTTCACGACTGCTAATTTCCACCGGGCTCCATTTCGACGGTTAAAGGGCAGGAGCAACACAAACAGACGGCGCAGCGAATCAAAGGCCGACGAGGCATGAGAGAGAGGGGGAGAGAGAAGCTCCAGTCACATCCTTTCCTCTTTCTCTGGACCAAAGTACAGCTGCACGCCATAACACAAGCTGCTTCCGGCCGCGGCCAAAACTCGCCATTACAAAACCGGGACCTGTGAGGGTTTATTCCGGGTTTTAGCTGATTTTTTTTAAATATAAGACGGATACATAATAACACTAAAATTTGACAAATACGTCTGCGAAATGAGCTGTAGGTGAAATGCTGTTTTCGCCCCAAATTAGACATCGGCATCTGAAAGGAGGCTTTTATTTTGAAGGTTCCACTTCTTGTTATATTCGAGGACAATCTGTGGGATTTGACACAGCTGGGTACCAGTGTCCTGCAGCCAATCAGAGAGCGCGCTTCTCTCCTCGCGTGCGCTGCCTCCTCGCGCCCTCCCACCCTCCTCCACCCACTAACGCAGTCATCATCAC
>CM076667.1:5564233-5669520 GCA_038496675.1 Rachycentron canadum
CCTCCTCCTCCTCCATCATCAGGGAGCTACAGCTGATGTGAGGAGGCTTCCTGCTGGAAAACACCGTTCACTTGTCTGAGGAAAAATCGGAAAATAGGCGAGTGGAAACAAATACTGTTCACCTCAGCATTCAGGTGGTACCACTAGCCTACTAAAGACTACAGTTAACTCTCACGGTGAATTTCAGGAAATACTGCTCACTCAAGGTTTAAAGTGGAAAATATTTCTCACATAAATCAAGTGGTGGTAAGAAAGCAGTTCGTGCTTCATCGGTTTATGTAATATTTTGTTTGTAAACGTTCTATTTTCAGTACATATGACAAACACCCACTCCTGGAATAAAAGAAACATTACATATGTTATTATGAAAAGCAGCAGGAAGAAATCACATTATTACAACATCTTACTTGATTATTCCACAGTTTGATGGCTATAGTATATGTTTTTCAGTATTTATTCATATGTTTACTTGATAATGTTCTACTTATTTAACATTGAAAACTCAAAAATATATGGGCCAATAGGTTATATAACTTTTTCATGCATTAATTATATCATAATCAATACAAAAAACATATATTTCTGTGTGTTTCTTGGTTTGATAGAGCCAAATATCCCACTTCTTTAATTCCAAATACATAACCACTAAGATGAAAGAAGTGTGTGTGATTGTGATACAGGAATAACATATGGTTGTACAGTAACTGGGGAACCATATGAAGAACTAAGTATGACAGAGAGATGAGAGGATAGGTGAACATAAAATACAGAATCAAAGAAGTGAGGGGACAATGAAACCTGTAGATGCTGAACAAAATAAAAAGACAGAGTTATATGATCATGAAGAAAACACAAAGACAAATACCTTTGAACCGTGGTACAGTTGCAGAGAAAGTCCCAGCAGACAGAGCCATCAGCAGAGAGCTGTGGGCCAAACAGCCCCAGCAGAACATCAAGAAGTGGTGCTTCTGAGGAAACTGCAGCTCCATCTGTTGTAACATCTTTAATGGAAAGATCCTTACCAGAGAAAAAGGAACGCAAAGACCCTGCACTCATCATAAATTTACAAGACAAGAAAAAAAGAAATGTCTTCATGAACTGCTGGCTATGTGAAACAACTTTTTTTTTTTTTTTTTTACTTGTTTGTCTGTTTTTGTCCTTATTTTAAAAAACCTAAAGTTGCTAAAGTTAGTAGTACAGTACAGTATGGTATTGCTAATGAATCACAGTTTCAATTGATTGTGCAACATTAACACACCTAAAAACAAAATGAAAACCAGCTGCTGTCTAAAATTCTCCAACATGATTCAGAAAGTAGAGTAATATAAACATTTATGTTTTATTTCTCTTTATTAGGAATAAAGGTTTAACAGACATGATTGTGATCCAACCACATCACCATACTTGACATACTGTTCATATCCTCTGTCCCTTTTTACCCATGAGAACAATGTTAACTCTCACAGTCGATAAAGTAAAATAAAGTAGGGATAAAAGAGAAAACAGAAAAAATAGAAATGCAGGGAGAGGGGATCAATCTGAAGGCAAAAACTTTAGATGAGTTGGAATAACTTAGAACATAAAAGGTCCAATGAGAGATTGTTGTTGCTGAAATGGATTTCCACTGAAGGTGAAGACGGCGCCATGATAATAAAGATGTCATGGTTAAAATGTCTGACTGTATGGAAATGGATGGGCTTTAGTCTTCATGGCCTTCAAATACTACAATCAGAGGACAGTTAGAGAGAAGTAAACACTGTGTAGGACCTTGAACTGTCTAGCACTTCCAACACCACCCTTTCAGCCATTGATTCATGATCTGTGACCTGATAGTCACAAAGATATGTGGTTTATTTCCGTACAACAGCAAATATCCATAAAAGAGCCACATAGAATAAATGTATTGATTTCATCACAGTATCACACAGTCAAAGAGACTTAAGCTCAAATCATTTCATTCCAGGACCAAACTGCACACATAAGTCTGGAGAACAAAAACTGTGTAGATATCACTCTGGTAGTTTATTAATTTCAAAGGTTTACAGCATCTCTTCTGTACAGTGTGATTTTGAGCAGGGCGACAGTGCAGATGCAGAATCCATCACTGCTTTCATCTGATGGGGGCTGACAGCTGACAACCTGTGTGGCTTTTGGTTTGATAGACAGAAGAAGAGATCCTGTTTCAGCGCAGTGACATGAATACATGTCAAACACGAATGAAGCTGATGAATTATGTCAAGTATCCAAGCCGTCTGTGTATTTAATCCAACCTGCATTCTTGATTTGAGCAATTTGCAATAAATAGATTAATTTCAAAGCTTTAGATAATGCAGAGTTTTACAATATTCATCTGGTGTTTGGCATCAGGTGCTGGCCTGTCCAGAACACAAACTGCTTCCTGGGATTTCATTATTATCAACAATTGTACTTTTCAGTGTTTTTTTTTTTTTTTTTTTTTTTTTTTTTTTTGTGAAGACCACGCAGGTCATGATAACACGCTAGCAAATGACACTAATAATGATGATACATCTATATGCTATGATACATCTATATATATATATATATATATATATATATAGTTACAGTGAAGAGCTGGCAGGTGGAGGTTAAGGCAGGGCTGCTTGATGTTTTAGAGGTGGCTGATCTGAACCACGAGGTAACCTGAGGAAAAGCTTTCTTGGCGCGGTGTTTTGAGTCCAGTATTTCCTTGACAGAGCCACAGATTTAAAACCAGTCAAGCTTTGAAGTCTCTCAAAAGAATTACAAACAGACAAATACAGACGGCACTCTCTCATGCTTTATGTTTGAAACCAATGTCTTTACATGGAACTAAAGGAGCTCAATTTTATTGGCCAGTTTTTAAAAGATATTTTCATGGTGTACTTATGGCATTTTAGAGACAAAAGAGAGACCAATGGGAAAGAGCTAAAGTTTAACAAATATCATTCAGTTTGAACAACAAAAAATGTTTCTTTCAGCACTGTCCACGTTACGCGGCTTCAGTTGGGCAACAAATATGTACAAGACAGAATAATGTTAGTGTTTTGAAATTTTGTCTGATATTTTGCATTGAAAGGTTGTGAAAATTTTTTGGGCTATAACTTTTGCAGAGACGTAGGTGAGAACATCACTATTTTTCAATGCAATTGATTTTTTTCCCCATTTGATCTATTTCAATGACAAGCACCATGGGACTGCTTTTGACTTCAATGCCACCTAGAGGTGGAAATGCTAACTTGTTATTGAAGAGAAGGGAATGTTTTGGATATTCAGTCTTACAGTTCTGAACATTGAATGAATGAGTAGATACTGTTGTGTTAATAAAGTTTTAAGTCTGGAGAGTGAGTCCTGTGGGACCAGTGCCTGAGGGCGGTAACCGTGTAGTTGTGACATCACAAAATTACAGAAATCCTGACAGCACAATTTAAGACACATTTTCAGAACTTGGGCTGTGCGTATTATATTTTTATTTTAGAGCACCTTGACCTGCTTTATACTCAAAAGAAGAAGAAGAAAAGACATGGAAATCTCACTTCCTATAATTTGGGACCTTTAAATAAAAATTCAAAATTACATGTAATGATCATCCATCTGTGAGGCCATATCTATTTATTGCTTTGCTCTGCAATAACAACTTGTCTCTCCATTTATCTAGTGTTAGTAGTTGGCAATTTGGTTATCATGACCCTTTTGTATTTAAAGAGATATATAGTATTTGGGGGTTTTGCCAGAGCCAGAGAAGTTATGAGTTTGGGTTGTCAGTCTGTACATATGCACATCCCATGATATCAGTAATGTCTTTATGAATCTTCAAATTTGAGACAAACATTCATTAGGTTTAAAATTTTGCTGATCAGAGGTCAAAAGTCAGTGTCATGGTGACCTAATAAAAAACACAGTCCTATGAATGTAATGTATCTCAAGACCACCTTGAGGAAATTTCATTACTTCTGGCATAAAAGTTCACTTGCACGAATATTTAGGATGAACTGATTAGAATTTGGTTTCTTTGTATGTTGTGGCTTTTCATATTTTTGGATGTTTAAAGTTGTTTATTATATTAAATTTATATTATTATATAAAATATTTTGTTCTTCCCAGTGGTTTGTTAACATCTCCATATGTTGTGTGTTTAAAAGCAATGAAATGTGTTTTGGGGAATTCACATGGATGCAGTGGTTCTAAATTTGGGCATTTGGACCCAACATGGGGAAAATTACTGTTCATTCATTTTTCAAACTTGTCTACAAAGTTAGTTTTTCATAGTTTAACACAATAAAGTGTTACCGTTTCAGGCCAGTAAAAGCTATTGAAATACTTATAAAAGTTGTATTAAAATGGAAAATTACTTTAAACTGATCTCTGCTCATGCAGGATGTAATTAGAAATAACATTGTATTAAAAAGGATTGGATAAGCAAGGTTTCCGAGTGACTCTAGTGGGATGATTTATTACTGTAATCATTTACTGCATAGATCAGAGTAAGTGGACTGTTCCTCTGGTGTCATCTGCTGGACAGAACCTGTTAATACCTCTGTATTACTTCAGTGACGACTGACCGGTCCTCCACTGAATCCACAGAAACAACTCATTAGACTGTGAGCTGTAAATATACCAGCAAAGACAGTATTTAAGATTAACTTTGTCATTATGCTTCACAAACACTGCATATGCAATGGCTGTGCAAGGACTCGGTTTATATTCTGCCTGTGCTTTTGTGTAGGAGGGAAAGGGAGAGTGAAGGTAGGAGAGAGTGGGCGAGACAGAAATTGCCACAATGAATGTAAATGAGTAACTAACATTTACATCTTCATGGGCTGGCTGCGCTTGCAGTCCCCTGATATCTCCCTGTCTCCCTGTCACTCCACCCCCTCATATTATCCTGTATTCTCTTTCATTTCTCTCCACTTCCACTCACTCACTGTCTTTTTCCATCGTTCTCTTCCCCTGGCTTACACTGATACCACCACCACCTCCTCCTCCTCCTCCTCCTTCCAGTTCTTGGTTTCATTTTCCTGGTCCCGCTGTCAGCTCCTCTCCATTAAGGTTGATTCATTGAAGTACAAGGAGCAACAGCTGCCTATTCATCTTTCCAGTGACTGAGACACGAGAGGAAGACAGACGAGGAGAAGGAGGGGGAGGGAGGGGGAGTCAGGATTACTTTTTTTGTGATGTCCAGCAACCACACAATAACACCCACTACTGCTGCACACTACTGTTCTTCACACAAGCCATCTCCTGTCCAACACATCCCAAAGCACAACTAAACCGGCAAAAGTCTCACTTAAACATCAGAAACATATGCTGCAAACTAAGATTTGACTGGTTTGGATTTTGTAAGACATCTGCTTTGATACAAATATTGTAGCGTTAGTCCAAAAAGAGGTTATTTCTAGTTACTCAAATTACTTTTGTACATTTTCAAGGGGACAAACTCATTTGTATGTATGAATTGTTCTTTCAAATTACTTATCAGGATTTTTATATTATCAATGGATCAAATTAAGTCATAGGGGCAAATCTTTGAACAGTTACCATCAGCTCTTTTCCCCTTTAGCAGGAAGGAGTTTTAGCTTCTTTTAACTCATTGTTTTGCTTTTGTGGTCCACACATTTGCTGTTTTACTGTTTTGTGCTCACTACTCTTATCAACCTTGTTTCCAGCAGCGGCGGGTAACTGCTCAGAGAAAAGGCTCTTAAAGCCAACTGTGCACCACCTGCTCAGCACCAAACAGCTTGGATTTACATTATTCAGGTGAACAGAAACACAACTCCCAAATAATGTGTATATTTGGTCTGGATGCGCTGGATGTGTAAATCCAAAAGCAACTGCTTGCTAACAATTTCATTAGCACAATTATATATATATATATATATATATATATATATGAGATTTTTACCAGATCTTATTGGTGGAGACATAAGGTTTGTAACAATTCTTTTGTAACAATAGTTATGACCATCACCACTATAACTACCAGCAACTATAAAACACGCACATGGAGTCAGATCAAAATGCCGCATTTATGTTAAAAACCTGCAGACAACCAGTGGAGGGTTAAGTGTTCAAACGTTTTTAACCACCCATAACTAAATTCATGAAACCAAATTAAATCCAAGAGTTATTGTACTTTGTGGGATAATTATTTGCTGTATCCACTTTCTCTCAACCTGCTTCACATATCTACTCCAGCAGAAGTGTTTTCAGGAGTGCATTTCAACAGCCATTTGCCATGATGGTTTGTATGATCATTTTCAGCTATTAAACTCAGCTGTAGCTAGAAGTGATTTCATTTTCTTTAGGTCGGTTATGAGGCGAGGAAGAAAAATGATATATTGTATTACATAATATATTGTCATACCTCACCACAATGTACATCAGAGAATTATAAGCACATTTTCTTGAAATTAAACATAAATAGTACTTACTTTGAAGTATTTATAATATGCAATGTAAAATGACATGAGGTTGATAACACACAAGGGTTAGCACTTTTTTTTTTAGCATTATATGTATCCAGCATTAAAAGCTTGTGAAGATATACCATTGCACTTTTTGAGTTAAATATGATCATGATCTAATGAATAGAATTGTAATTTAATAGCGGCGAAGTACAGAAGGTGCTTGATGTGAAGAATGTGGATGTATTTTAGGTTTAATTACAGCAGTGACATTAATTAGACTGCCGTTAAAGCAGCAAAACCCCAGCTTGTTTACCTTTACATTGACACTATTGTCTGTGTATTTTACTCTAGGCTGGTGATGCAAGGCACTGTGGAGAGTAATTAAAATGCATCCTCTCTTCCTTATTAGAGAGAAGGTTCTCCAGAGACTTTAGTGGAACCATCAAGGGGCACCTGGGGATAGTGCTAAACCAGAAAGTGAAACAAAAAATGGTGGTCTTTAATGTCAAAAACTTCTGATTTATTTTGAAGGGTTTTAAAAAGTCCAAAGCTGTGTGCTTTCAGGTAAAAAAAAACACAAAACAACAACAAAAAAAGTTTACCTTCAATCCAGACTGAAGCTAATATCTATTTCCTATGCTGTTCTTTGACATACATGTGCAACTTTCAAGTGTTTTGCACCACAGGTCACAAGAATTTCTTAAAGTACAGGACAGATATATGGAAATACATGAAAGGACTTGATGTCATGTTGAGGCGACCCACTGCTCCAATAAGTGCTGTAACTCAGTTCAGTCTCTAATTCTGCATTTTGCTCATCTCGTGAAAAATGAAGTGCATTCCTGGGGTTTATTTTTTCCATGTTCTAAGACAAATTGCAATCCAATACAGTTCAGTTTAGTTTAATCCTGACCAAGCACTATGCATGTGCCAAGGCGTCAGTTAACAAGGCGTCAGTCAACAGAGAAATTGTGTTAATGGTTATCAGGAGCAGTTTACATAACATTTTTCATGAATTTACACATTTTGCAGATTCAATCACACATATATGAAGGGGTTTGGAACCAGACAAGCATGTGGTGGATTTTTTAGAGCTTTGCCACCTCAAACAGCCTCCTGTTGCCGCTGAAATAAGTTTGACGATAGAAGAGTTTGAGGGCTGAAAAAAAAGAGAACTGCCCAAAATGAGCTAAAAGGGTACGTTTAGCCGATAATTTTCTGTAGAGTTGTCCCTGGTCATTTGATCCATTGCTGATATAATATAATAAATACTGAATAGTGTAGCTTTAATTCAGATCTATTAATGAAGAGTGACAGTTACTGAGCTATAGTTCAGTTTTAAATAAATGAATGCAAAAACATGTTGAAGGCAAATGCTTCAGTATTGTTGACAAGGGTTAATTGTTTGATGAATATCACAGCTCATCAGATCTCAACCTATGAGACTGTAAGTTGGTATTTCATTACATGTATATTCCTATAGTCCTGTACATGTATGGCTACATATTGCTCAAATAAAGCCACAAGTTAAGTCTCTGCACACAAAATTAACGTAGCAGTCTGTGACACTGTTATGGTGTAGATACAGACATGCCATCCTGGAAAGTCTTCATCATCAAACCCCATCCAGGAAGAGAATCATCCCTTTAAAGATGCCTCTCTGTGAAACCCAAAGAAGATAAGACTGAAAAGAGAGAGAAACAAGGCAGATAATAAAAAAAAAAAAAAAAAAAGTGTCACAGAGAGAACCCACTCGTTATCCTGCTGGAGTGGGAGGGATGAAATTCTCCGCAGTGTTTCCGGTGTCATACCTTCTCCTAGTGCTAGAGGGCAGTGTGGTCATTCTCCACAGCTGATATGCTGCAGTTTTTTTTTTCCTCCACAGTGTTTTAAAAGTATTGAAAAGGCTCGCTCTGTGCTCTCTGTAACATCATGTGGCTCCCTCTTTCACACCAGTGCACAATCTTGTATTTACATAAGAAGGAAGTGTGCGTGTGTGTGTGTGTGCATGTGTGTCTGTGTATGTGAGTGTGACAAGTCGCAGTATTGGTTTGCCTTGTCTGTACTGGCCAACGGCAGCAAGGCTTGGCATCTGCTGCAATGAAAAAAAAACAAAAAAACAAAACAAAAAAAAACATCTTCTAGAGCCACCAGCTTTGCTCTCTCCTCTATATTTGTCTTGTTCTTTCAGAAATCCTGCATTACAGTGAAGGTGACACAATCAAACATGCTTGCCACTGAAAGCAGCTTTTCAAGGCTCGTAACAATGTTTTTATACTGATCTTCTGAATAACTGACAACTAGTGATGGTGCAGCTTCTCACACTGTTGCAACAACTGCTGCCACTTCGACCAGTTGCACTGCTGTAGCTCCTGTTAGTGTTAGTAAGACTGGTGGTACTATTACTCCCACCACTAATCCCATTACCTCCTCTACCACACATACAACTGCTGCTACTGCTATTACCAGTTTTACTGCTGTATCTGTCACTGCCACTTGTACAACTGCTGCTAGTGTCACTCTACTGCTATTACTACCACTCTTTAGTACGACTGCTGGTTTAACTTCAAAAGCTACTACTACTACTGCTGCTACGACTATTATGACTACCACTGCTGTTACTAGTAACAACTGCTGCCACTGTAATCTTTATTTATACTCTTACTTATACTGTACTCATTCTTCCTCTGCCACTACTGAAGTACCTGTTACCAGAACTGGTGTATTACTAACACGAGTGCTGCTGTAACAGCTTCTACAACTTTCTGCAGTTGAAACTACTAAAGCTACTAACGCTAATGCAACACATGCAGACTACAGATGTTCCCTAAACACCTCACACGTGGGCTATTTGTGGATGCTACAATTTACACATTTTTTGAAAGCTTTACATGCAGGCACTGGGCAGAGGCTAGCTGCAGCGCACACCACGGTGTCTACATGGGAGGTTTAAGGGGGTTTATAGTTGTCAATGCAAAATGTGCCAACATGAGCTGTCATCAGGGGTTTTACTTTGAGGCCCCAAGCATTTGCCTGTTTTGCTTCTCCTGACTGTGTGCCTCTGGCTTCTGCTGATATTTGATAAATGTACTCCTGCTACCTGCTACTAATGAAGCTTTTAGTTCAAGCAGGAAGAAAACTAGGGGCCTATTTCATCATCACACCAAGACTGCACCTCTCAATTATCACCCAGTGATTTCACCGGGTTCGTCCACTGATCATCTTCGGATTGAGGTCTCGTTTAATGCTGGCCAATAATGAACGACAGAAACTCCAACACACACGAAAGCTATAACCTTGTCCCACCGTCTGGTCTTTTGTACTTTACCGGATTAACTGCCAGCCATACAGGGAAAACATTACAACCTTAAATAGTGTCTCTATCTCACTTTAGAACTGTATAATCAAGGTTTCCCTCAGGACGTGGCCTAGCTGTAACCACTCACTGCTGAGACTGTTCAGTACTACAAATCTGTATACTTGCGTACCCCTATACCTGACCTGACTTGACTGCAGCCTGTACACCATGGACGCCAAAGAGACTGGAAGTGTCAGTGTTCGCCAGCTTTGCTCATTATCAGAAGACCAACTGCTGTAGTTTGGTTTTGTTAGACAATGTAGTGCCAGATTGTTTTAATAAAGGATTTTTTCCATCTCTTTTTTATTTTTTCTACTGCCATGATACAACATATATATATATATAGGTTTTCCTAGTTTGTGTATTCACACAATTATCACAAAACTAAAGGTTCTGAGTGGCTTATTTCTTAATGTGTCTCTTGAAACATTTAGTGGTAAAGTAAAATAACTGGTGGAACCTCCCATGACCAGTCCTGTCTATGGCTTCCTGATGGGGATCTCTTATTGGCTGATATTTATAGGACTTTATCTCAGTACATCTACAGGGCCAATGTCAAAGTCTTTATGACAGAAGCTCTCTGCTTTGATATTAACTTTTAACTTGTGCATTCCCTGTATTGAACTATTAAGTGCCACTGTTGCAACTACTGTATGACCATGTCATGATCTATATCAGCAATCCAATGTGATTGAAATCTCTTAAAAGCCCAATAAGTGGACCTTGAGTTGCCATTATTTTATCACGCACAGCTTTTAAGAATACACCTTTATTTTCTACTGCTGCGACTGTTACAATTACTGATTTTTTTAGTTAGTGCTGAACTGTTGCTGCTTTACAAGGTAGATGTGCATTTTTCATGTGTAGTTTAATACAATACCCTAATGCCCATAAGAACATTGACAGTCATAAAGTGTTATCTTCAAAGAGTGACTCCACAATAAAAAAAAAATCTACTATTCTTGTTCTGTAAAAAAATGCATTTTAAAGTCAAGACTCAGGAATAAATACCTTTCAAGAGGACGATCATACAGGACTTCAGGTTTTGCAGTATTTTTGTAACAGGGGTGTTGTCCATTGCTAATTGCTGGTGCCTGTACTGGATAATATCTGCTCTTATCTTTGAGATGTGAGCTCCTCACTAAGAGACATTGCCCAAGTTGCCCAATTAGGAGTTGTGTCTTGTGGATGAGTTGCCAGTTCATTGTCCTGTCACTGTCAAGATGTTCAGAACAATTGGATCACTCAGATCCTCACAGAAACGTCCAGTCAGTAGTGTATTCAGCTCTGCTGCTGAGGGACAGTGTGATATGAACATAATGAAAATTAAAATGACTCCTTGAAACATAGGCCACTGATTTGGAGTAGGCGTGTGTCTGATCTTCGTGTACTGTTCCTTTTCAGGAGGCAAGGTGTGCAGACACAAACTGAACACGTGTAAAGATTTTCTGTTTGACGACCCAGTTTGCATAGTTAGTTGCAGAGGGATTACATCACGATGCTAATACAGTTTGCAGAGCAGACTGATGAGCTGCTGATGCAGATGGACTGATAGGACATGTGAAGCTGAATTTCCTTTTCTAACACAGCTGGTAGTAGCTTCACAAGCAGATGACTTATTACCACAATAAAGCATACATACTATAAAACAGGGCTACTTGGACCAAAGATAGCACAGTAAAAAGTGACTGCTTTGTTGCTACACATGGGAATTGAGAGTCTCCTTCATCCACAAACTACATCAATAAGTATCTATCAATTAACACCCGCCAAGAAGTGCTGCTGAGCTGAGCTTCTGAGCAGCTACACAGTTAGAGAAATGTGCACTGGCCTGATTTTTGCCCTGATCCAAGTTTAACTCATTTCAAATTTAACTCCCAAATATACTGACCTCAGTACATGCATTCAGTGGCCTGCACAGGAGGAGGACAACATGATGCTGACAGTTTTACTGTGAAATCTATTTTGTTTCACTGCAGTGCAGAGTTATTAAAATGATAAGGTATTATATATGTTGAAAAAATTAATCAGTACGTAAGAGTCAAAAACTGTTTTACAACACTTCACAATTACCTACACAAGGCAAACTTAGGTGACGCAAACCACATAATGATATATGAATTTGAAAAGGTGACACTCAACCCACACACCAAACACAGCAAAAAGTCTTGCAAGCAAAACAAAGAACAGTAAATAGAACAGATGGAGGACTTTAAAAACAACAAAAAATGGAAGTGACCTGATAGCGTAACATAAATGCTCTGAGCAGCAAGTCTCTGGTTTGACTCCCAGATGTTTCCACTGTCCTAGCAATTAAAGGCTCAAAAGACCCCCCCCCCCCCAAAAATTACCAAAAACAAATGCAATTTAATCGTTCGTTTCCAAAATGTGTAATGTATAAAAATCTATATAAATTCTGATTATCTGCTCAGTTCCTTTTCTACAACCTGCAGTTTCTGTTGACAATCTCACAGAGCATCAGCTTTTAAAAGGTCTGATTGCCGACTTTGAATGTACTGGTGGGTATGAAATTATCCTGAGTCACTATAAACATTAGTTTACCTTTTGTCCTCTACTCTGCTTTGTAACATGTTTCGGTATCTTGCATTTTCACTCATACATCTGAAATTGAAATGATTTCACATTGTAAATTCAGTCAAATGCAGAGCCCATAGACTTTAATTTTCAATTCAGGAGGTATCAATAATTTATCTGTAATTGAATGCATGGAGGTGTGTTTTCTCTGTAGATGGGTCAACACTGATGACGGAGGGATGACGGAGGAAGAAGTGCCTGAATTCACCTCACCTCACCTCCTGTGCACACTTAGTTGACTGCTACCAAAGTGCCACTAAAATAACAGTTGCACCAAATGTAACACAGCCAACCTCTTCCCTCTTTTGGCTCACTCAGTCTTTACTTTCTGTCCGCCTCACCAACATTCAGAGTCGCACACAAGAGGGAAGCAGAGAGGGAAAGTGGTATGGAGCTATAATACACATGAGCTGCTTATTTTTCCCAGCAGGAAGGAAGGGATAACACAACAGTTACCCTACATGATCCTAAAAAAAAATGGACAGATCACAGGGGAACAAGTAGCATTGCACCATGGGAGAGAAACAGCATATCCTACACCACTCGGGATCAGTTGATAGTGGATATTAGGTCAAACTGGCCTTTTAGTCAAGGACAATGTCACAGTTATACCCCTTTATGACAAACATTACATATGCTCTCACAAAGCCAGACGACGTCACAAATAGTCATAAGTTTCCATTGCAAGATTATCCACTTAGCAACTTTAATCAGAATGAAACCAGTTTTAGGGGATCGATTTGAAAATGTATAAATGGCTGCCTGAGCTTTCAGGCTGAGAGTTCATCCTTTACACAGAAACAAAACTCATATGTCAGTACAGTGTTTAAACTGCCTATGGGACATGGATTTATAGAATAATTATGATTGGGAGACAGATGATAGTGAGATGTTGTAAATCAGAAGGGGCCCATCATCTCAAGATTGGTTCTCAGAGCTGAGCAGGGTGGCTGCATATGAACAGAGAAGATACAATATACTCGTAAATGAGGCAAATATTTGACATTATATGGGCAGAAAAATTTGATTTGTGGTATTGTATGTGTATGTGCTGTATAAACATGTAGGACTGAGTGATTTACATGTTGTCGACCTGTATTGTGTTACTACTTTGGAGAGCCTGGTTATTCCTGATAATGGTGAGTAGCAGATTGTGGTTACAACTAGTGTCGTCTAATTTTGATTATTTTATGGTTGTTGGGCACTGATGCTCTTCTTAGTAATGCAGCCAGTTTTGACCACAGTACAGTACAGCATTTATAAACTATATATAAATATTAAATTAATGATTATGTGTTTAAAATTAATGAGAGTATAGTAAAACCGATTTGTTATAATATTACATGTATTTGTAGGAGTGGTTGCTGACAAGTACTGTACATAAATACACTTGTTTTTTTGTGTGTTTGTATTTCCAAATAACTAAATAACTAAATCAAATGTTAGCACAGCCATTTGTGCTGTGTATATGTCAGGGATTAAAATGTACAACAACATTAGCATTAGGCCAATCACAAGTTAATTAAATAAAACAGAGGAATTATTGATTTTTTTCCCCAATTGGAGACACGTAATTATACAAAAAAAATGATACAGGCTGTGTATGGATGTTTGATGCATGTTGGTGTTTTATGTATGTCTACCTATATATGTCTACATATGTATAAATATGTATGTGTGTATGATGGACACATATGTTCCTTTTATTTCTTTTTAAGTAATTAGGCTGTTTTCATTGTTAACTTATTAAAGTAACTTTAATAAAGCTGTGACCTGTGACGACAGCCCCCCCCCAGGTGATATTAGCAGAAAATACAGAGGAAGTGAAGGGTCACAGATGCTTCTTCTGCTGCTAATGGTGAGAAAACGTCTTAGTCGATAAGATTGACAATATCAGGGTGAACATCACACCTCCTGTCTCTGCAGTGGACCTCTGTTCCGCAGGAACTTGGTATAAATTTGCTGCGTTGCTTTAGGCTAATATCACTGAATGCTCTTATGAATATTGAGTCGTACATGAAACAGTCCCGTTGACATTATCCCCACAAGACTGTCCAGAGAGATAATAGAGGCCATACGCTCTAATGTGCTCTCTATTATTAATAGCTCCCTGTCTACTGGAAGTGTACCAAACCATTTTCAGACATTCTGTGTTCAACTGCTGCTCAGGGAACCTGGCACACAACCCAGACACATAAAAAAAAAAAAAGACAACCAATTTTCCAAATATCTTTCACAACCAGCTAGTTTCCTCGGAAGTAGATCCTAATATAGCTGATATAGCTAATCCACAGGGTCTTTTACCTGATTACTTTCTGTCAGACTCAGTGACAAGCATTTGCTACAGTTTATGTGTTTTCCATGGTTTAATTAAGAGTTAATATGACCGGTGAGACATGTTCATCTATCTGATAACACGTGCTGCAAATACTCACAACACCACTCATGTGTTTCCATGAGACACGAAAAACACACAAAGATGTTGTCCTAACTGCAGCGCCACAGATTCAAGTCTGACCTGTGGTTCTCTACTGCAGAACATCCTCAATCTGTGACTTTTCTGTTGCTATTGGAATAAATAAATTACAAAAAGTTACAACCCCGCCTTAGAAACACTTGCATAGGTGCATTACACTACATGCAGCCAATCACAATACATCCATGTACACTTGTTCAACGCTCTAATTTTCAAAAATCAGAAATCACTGAACGTCAACTGTATCCCAGCCAGATTCATTACTTTTTAGTGTCCCCTGGAAACACTTGCATTGTGTTGTGAATATTTGCAGTGCCTGTGTTGTTGAGAAAATGTTTTTTGAAATTGCTTGTTTGTTGCTTGTTTGCTTGTCTATTTGCATGTGTTTTTGTAAGTTGCAGTGCGCTGAGCTCTCCGGGCCACCATAATGACCCACATTCATTGGACACAATGGACAACATAATGACAAGACAACCCAGATTGAAAAATATTAAATTCATAAGTGATGCACACACAAGATCTCAGCGTTTCCATTTAATGTAATGCTTGTGCCATTAAAATAGAGACGTGTTGGCCTTGAGTACTTCACTCAGTGTGAGTGCGATATCACATCAGGGATATTTACTGAGCCAAATTATCGTCAGTGGTGCAATATTTAGCCTAACCACACTTTTTACATCTAGCAGGATATTTACTAAGGCTACAGATGAAAATGAGCGCAGCCTCAGTTCATCTGACTTTCATGAAGTCCTCCTGAATAAAATCTGAAGCCGGACAGTTTTGATGTGTTTTTTGTATTTTTTTTGTTTTTTTGTTGTTGTTGCTGAACTAGGGAGTGTAGGTTGAACAGAAGCCAGCAGAACTGCCGCTGTATCTTCATCCTGAGGGGAGAAGGCTGCATATGAGGAAACTTGATTGACTGACAATCGGCTGGCTACTTAAATCATATGATACTGCAAATGAAGTGCCATTAAAAGTCAGGAAATCATTTGTAAGAGGAAAGGACACTTGTAAAATAACAGATGGATGCAGAGCTGCTCTGTGGTCTTGTGTTGTGCTGTTGAAATGAATGTGTCAGTCAGGTTATTTTGTAATGCCTGTTTTAATTAGCATCTCTCCGTCTCTGTCTTTGTCACTGATTGTTCTGACTGACTCTCCCCCTTAAATACAGAGCATTCAGAAAGTTTCAGTTTCAGACAAAACTCATGACCCCACAATGTGACAGTGAAAACAGAATTTTTGCAAATGTATGAAAAGGGAAAAAAAAATCATGGACCAGGAACCTGAGGGTCACTCTGGCTGAGCTTCAGAGATCCTGTGTGGAACTGGGAGAAACCAAGGACTTCACCGTCACTGCAGCACTACACCGATCTGGGCTTCATGGCAGAGTATCAGACTGAAGCCTCTAGATTATAACCATCCCACTGGTGAGGCCTGGTGGTGGCAGGTGGTTTTTGAATCAGTGGCAGACCAGTCAGGGTACAAAGACATCCTTAATGAAAACCTGGTTGTGAGTACTCAGGAACTCAGAGAGGGCCAAGGTTCAGCCTCCAACAGGACAATGACCCTGAGCACATGGCCAAGACAACACAGGAGTGGCCTTGATGCTCTGTCAATGCCCAACCAGATCCCTGACTTAAAACCCTGAAAGGCCTGAAAATGGCTACCCACAAAGGTTTTTCCCATGTGTGGGGTACTGAGTGTATATCAATCACAAATGGATTGATCACATTGATATGGATTTCTGGCAGGTTGGGAATCTTGCTCGTTGCTCTGCAGTCTGAGCAGCTCCACAGATTGTCTCTGTATTTTTCTTTTTTTTACTTCCCAGTCATGGTGGTTTTGCTTTCTGCTCTTTTTAGACAAAACCAACCTAAGGTTCCACGCTTACGCTCTTTGTGAGCCCCACATATTGTCCACTTGGTTGATCCATGAAGCATGAACATAAGAAGGCACAGGTGCAGGCTGTGCAGAAGGGCCGATTCAATTATGTCATGTTTAAAAGATCATCAAAAAATGTACAGTGTGCAAGGGAACATTAGGGAGCATTAGGCTTTAAATGGTTCATAGATTAAATATCCTCCTATATATATTGCACTCAAGGACATCATTTACCTTGTACTGGTAGAAAATAGCTGATAATGAAATTCATCCTCAGTGACTATGGTGTGAACAGACCGAGTGGCTCCTTATTGTAAGCATTTCACTGCATCTTTAACAAACTTTTGTGGATCTCTTTCACTCATTGTTAATATACATGTGATGTGTGCTGGGCAGAAACAGAGGGACATTTGATCTTCTGCCATTTGGCCCCGTCATGTCTCAGCAGTACTCCCCATAGGCCACTGTCTTTATCAAACATCCACATACTGCGGATTCCTCCAGCTGCTAGCTGCACACCACAGGTTTCTCTCAGACTTTGACTTTAGGCCTAACTTTCAGCAGCATTTACCATCCAGAGAGGCCGGAGGTGTCCCCCAAGCTCCTCGTGTGTACCAGCTCGATTTTCACTGTGACTCCCTAACATTATCTTTGTGCCTTTCACCAACTTTGAATGGATTTAAAAACAACATGTAAAAAGGTGTGAGATTTTTTTGAATTATTTCAGGATCCTCCAAGTTATGCAGAAGGATTCTGAATTAATAATTTACTGCTAAGTAGGGGATTTTTTTATTTTTCAGACAAAAAAAAAAGACAATTGACTATAGACTATGAATGTTATTGTCTTACACTGCTGGACACCAGTATCTCAATCCACTGAAGCCCCGCAGATGTCACACTTGTAAATGGAAATACAAAAACAATCCAAAGTCATTGGGTGACAAGTTTTCACCGTCTGCAGGTATTGTTTACTGCTGTGCTGTGAGGACGATGACCCTGTGGAGACAATTTCATCTTCCACAAGTGGAAATTCTAGCTGATAACCTGTGTATTTGCTGCCATACGCTCTGCTGTCTCTGGCCTTAAACCCACAAAATCCAAGACATTTTTCTCAACAGCAATGAAAGACCCGTCTATAGCTTTATGCTGCTCTGGTTAGATGCAGAACACCAGCTGACAACAACACACTTGGGTGTTTTGCTGCTAGACATGGGTTTATTCAGCTTTCTGGTGAAGCCTGGTGTGCTGTGCATTGATCTGACGCTTTGATCATGCACCACAGTACGGAAAGCCCAAATCCATTTTCGCAAAGCCAACTCGTATCAGTCTGTAATGGAAAATAATGATGAACAAAAAAAACTAAATAATGAACATCAAAACACAATTAAAAACATTTTTTTTTTTAACTTGTTTGTCAGTTTGCTAGATGACGCTGTTATATTTCCAGTGTCCTCCTGCCACTTAAAATTTTGGTTGGGTTTTATCCACTGATCCACGAGTGATACTTCACTCAGTTTATTGTTTAATTGGTTTTCATTTAGTGACAACCATGATCACATGTAGCAGCTGACTGCATGGTGTCACACCCCACAGAGCAGAGGAAAATGCATGAAGACGAGATGAATCAAACCACTGGATAGTTTACAAACTGTCAAATATAAAAAAATCTGACGAAACCGACTCACTTAAAGTCCATTTACCTGCTTGTTCTGAATCTTTTGATCGTATCACATAGTCCTCATTAGCAGCCTGAGTTTGCTTTTAAATCACCATGGATGAGAAGTCCTGGAGGTGCTGAGAAATATTTCACAAGTCCAACATCCACACTTCCATGTGAAATGGACAAACTAACTAAACTAAAACAGTGTACTAATGAGGACCATGTTATATGGTCAAAAAGCTCCAGAACAATTCAGTAAGTGGACTTGATAAGAAAAGAAAACTCTCACTATGGCTTTAGCTGTATTTTCTTGTTGTTGGTGTAACATGGTACAGTAAGGGATTATTACTCATTTTAAACAATTTTGATAAAAACCTGCATGATCTTGTTTGATCTGAAAATTGTTTAACCAACCTTTTCTACAGAATTAATTGGTTGCATTACTTTAAACTATGCATCAAATATCACAGTCATTAACTTTAAACATGTGTAACCATTGTTCAGGGTTGTAACATATAAACTTAAAGATTTCTACTTGGACAGGGTCATAATTTTACTAATCTAATCTAAAACAATAGTTAGATTTCAACTCTCTTTATATATTATGCTACTAAATCAATAGAGCTTTCTGAGAAAAGTTACAAAAGTACAGTAGTGGTCAACTGGAGCGAGTGAGCGAACATCAGATTATTTCAGTGTTTCCGAACAAAGACGTCCTAACCTGCTCTGTGTATCAACAAACAGGCTGAGCAACCTCTATGACTGGAAGCGTTTTGCTTGGTCAAACCTATGTTTACTGGTCAAAGTCGGAGCTGTGCGAGGTACACCCTGGACATGTCCCCAGTCTCTGGCAGGGTACTGAAGGGCACCAAAAGAGAGGCATTTTATCAAAGGAGGATTGATTTTATTTATTTTTTATTTAAGTTTTTATAACTTAAGTATTTATTTAAGTTTTTAAACTATTTGTTTCTAACCTGACTATTAGGTGGTAACTACTTTGTTATTCTGACAGTTAATCAATATCAGTCAAATCACACAAAGAGCCAATAATAAAATATAACAATGTACAAATCACAAAAAAAAAAAAAAAAAAATCATTCCAGCTGAGGAAATGATTAACACTAAAAACACAAGCAGCACAATCCTCTCCAGGTTATTATAGGTCAAACAAGGTAATTTCTACTGTAAATTACTTCACATGAAAGAACCGGCATGAAGGGAGATAAGAGCTTCTTAAATCCTGTGGAAATATATTTCTATTTACGACTGTGACTGAGGATAGACTGGCTATAGACAATATTTCCCATTGTGATTACAGCAGGATAAGTTTTATTCCTAAACAGCAGAGTAAAATGCATAGGCTATGCCATTATAATTGAATAAGTGAACACAATAAAATAAAGTTCAATCACAGTGGAGCAGCCAGCAGGTGATTACTGATATCATGGTTTTATCTGGCTGCCGATGATTAATGTCACACTCGATTTTGTGTGTCTCGCTCTTCTTTGAGCTGCTGCTGCTTCCTGCTCCGTTTAAAGCTCATGCTGCTTTTTTAAAGTGCTTCATTTTGTCACACATAAATCTGTAGACTGCAACTGTCATCCGAGACACTGCCAACACACAGTGTTTTATGGGCATGCTGTCTTTGTCAATAATATGAAACTGTATTTCATGAGCAGTGTAATGGTGCTTGACCACTACTCAGTAAAGGTTTAAGACACACACACACACACACAAAAAGTTGTTGATTTCATATTTCATGTGCTTAAGACAAAACATGGGTCCACGTTCATATTTTTCAATGAAAGACACTACTAGATAGAAACAGAAGTTTGGTCAAGAGAGCTTTCATTTGTTTTAATTTTTGAGTAGTATACATTATTAAGAGAGAAAATGGTCAAAGAAACAAATCCAAGAAAAGAAAATGGATGTTTTTGTAGAGTTCAGCTTAGGTTCAAGCGTCACTCTGATTAATTTCAATGTTTTAGCCATAAATGTTAAAGCAAGAAACATGAGCAAATGTCAATGATTTGTCAAGTAGGTGAGTCAAATGCATCCATCATAGATCATAGACAGATTTGTTGTCAAGTTGACAAATGAATGTACTGTCATTTTCCTGTTTAATGAGATATTGTTACTGACATGTTAGATGTGCTCAGTTTCAGTAAATAGTAAAAAATAAAAAAGTCATCTAGAAAAAAAAAGTCATTTAGATAACATGGATTTAGTCTTGGGGCAAAATGAATAAAAATGAATACCATTATACTTCCAGTCATGTGTGATACTTTTTCACTTTGGACATTGCCTGTCTGGATGAGTTGACTACTAATGCCCTGTTGGATGGGGAGGTTTTCAAATCTCAGTAGTTACTTTGTTGAGAACAATATCACCATTGCTGACAGAAATGATGGTCAAAACCAAAAATGAAATCCTGGATTAAAATCGGTCGGCATTATGTTTTAAATTGTGAACATAAATGACCTTTGGACTCTTGCTGTTGCCACAAAATGAATATTATTGTCTTTGATATTCTGAAAACAGTTTTTTTTTAAGATATTGCAACCATTCACCACCAGTTCAGTCATGGTTGTACATTCAGTTCAAGGTAGAGTTTAACTGTTGATTGTTTTTATTATCACATTTAGCAGCAAAGGCCAATCAATTTTCAGGGTCATATATTCAAATATGTTGTTTTACCATGATTAACAAACAAAAGAAAAAAATCGAAGCGAAACGTAACATTGCAGAGGCTGGTACCTGAAATTGGTTGGCATTTCCTTTTATCCATCCATTTTCTTCCTCTTATCCTGGGTCAGGTCACAGCGGCAGCAGGCTAAGCAATGTCTTCCAGATGTCCCTCTTTCCAGCAATGTTTTCCAGTTCTTTTTGGGGGTTTCCCAAGGCGTTCCCAGGCCAGATGGGATACGTAATCCCTCCAGCAATTTCTGGGTCTACCGCAAGGTCTTCTCCCAGTTGGACGTACCTGGAAAACCTCTGAAGGAAGGCGCCCAGGAGGCATCCTCACCAGATGCCTGAACCATCTCAACTGGCTGCTTATGATGTGAGGGAGCAGCGAGTCTACTCCTCACTCCATCTCTAAGGCTGGGCTTCCCTCTTTTGAATGAAACCCATCTGAGCTGCTTGCAGCCGTGGCCACAGGTAAATCGAGAGCTTTGTCTCAGCTGTCTTTACCACAATGGTCCAGTACAACAGCTGCATTGCTGCTGATGCCGCGCCAATCCGTCTGTCAATCTCCTCACTCGTGAACAGGACAGGGAACCAGGGAACAGAACATAGTTGTACTCTTTGACTTTGAGCAGCAACTCACCCCAAATAATGTTTGGCATCTTTACTAACTGAGTTAACTGGGTGGAAATGTGGTGCAGTATTTAGCACTGTCGCCTCACAGCAAGAAGGTTCTGTGCTTGCGTGGGTTCCCTCTGGGTTCTCCAGCTTCCTCCCACAGTCCAAAGGCATGCATGTTTAGGTCAATTGGTGACTCTAAATTGCCCTAAGGAGTATGAGCATGAATGTTTTTTTGTCTCTTTATGTCTCTATATGTCGGCCCTGTGATAGATTTGCGACCTGTCCAGGTTGAACCCTGCCCTCACCCAGTGTCAGCTGGGATTGGCTCCAGCCCCCCCACGACCTTGATGGATAAGTGGTATAGATAATGTATATACATGACGTATGAAGTATGACTTGTTTTTCATTAAAGGCTAACAGTTTTATTGATGCTGAAAGCTATGCTCCTTCTCCCTTTGCTGCTGGTGCCCTTCCTGTTACCTCTGTTTCTCCCTCCTCCCAGCCCTCACTCCAGGCCCTGCTCCTGCCAGTCCTGCTCCATCAGCATCTCAGTCTGCAAAACAAGCTGGAACTTTGAATTAGTTCAACAGAAAACCACCACGGGCTGCGACTTACAGGTAGAGTGTTGTTCTTTGACAGTGAAGACTTGTGAACAAGCAAAGTTTTGGAATAAAGGTCATCCTGTTTTAGCTGCTGGATGTTATATTTTACCCACACTGGATCCTATATGTACACGATATGCAAGAGTGGCCGTTGATACAGTAGCGGCGTCGTTGATGACACACGGTGGCTGTGCTCTGTTTGTGTTTGTTTATCACTCCAGTTATGCAGAGTCCTCTTTGCTTTCTCTGCAGTTTGCAGAGGAAGCACCTGAAAGCTATGTTTCATGTGAGATGTGTGTATGTGGACTAAAAAAAAAAAAAAAAAAAAAAAAAAAAAAAAAAGGCAGCATCAGCACACTGGTGTTTTTTGATGGTAGCAACAACGTTCCTGACATTGTCGCCGAGTGGCCAGATGGAGCTCATAATTCCTGCGTCCTCCTGGAGAGTGGCCTCCGGCTGTTGATGGAGAGGCGTCTGGTCCCAGCTGGATGTCACTTATTGGTAGGGGACAGTGGTGATCCCTTCAGGCTGCAGATCTTCAGCTCTTATATCCATCCATAGCCAAGTCAGAAATGAAATCACAAGAAGTGAGCTCACACAATAATGGCTATATGGTTGGATTTAATCATGTTAAGGTACTTTCCTTTAAGTTAAAGATTTTAAGATCACTGAAAAAGTCACCAAAGCCCCTTGAGATGTAACATATGTCCTGAATGCTTCCCTTTCCTCCACAGTGTTTGGTCTTATTTTTACTCTGAGATTAGCATAATGTAAGTTTGACAGTTTAACATAAATAAAGACTTAGCCACCTGAACTCCAAGCTAACTGTGACCCCACCTTTCAGACAGGACTAACATTTCAAAGGCAATAAAAGCCCTGTTAATAAATAAGTAGTTTTTGTCCACTGAAATGCTGGAGGACTTTAAATGTGAAAGTTACAGTTAAGGTAAATGGGAGCAACTGAAAATGAGGCTTTGCCCTAAAAAACTCCAATGACCAATTCTACAAACAGAAAGAGTTAGAAATAAAGACCTGCCTCTTATAAAACTCTGTTACGTACAGGAGTTTAACTAAAAAAAAAAGTGCTGATCCTTTTGCGGAAAAACAGTTGTAGAAAAGTGCTGTGGATGCCAGATGGAGTTTCCCCTTCTGTTTCATTTTTATTTTGTATAATTTCATAATACAATGATAATGTATTTAAATAAACACAGCTGAAATCACAGCACGTTCTTTGTCTTTAATTTATGTGTGATGATTTTTTCGAACATCCATCTATTATCCACACCACTTATCCATGCAGGGTCACTGTGTGTGTGTGTGTGTGTGTGTGTGTGTGTGGAGAACTTGGAGGGAACCCACGCAGGCACAGGGACAACATACAAACTCCACACAGGGTTTGAACGCAGAAGCTTCTTGTTGTGAGGCAACAGTGCTAAAGTCTGCAAATCCAGATTTGACCATAGGGGGCGCAGGCATATACTAGGTTTTCATTTGGTTTTGTTTTAAATGAACAGTACCAAGGTCTATAAAATTTCCACCTACTACAATGACTGCAAATGGTAACCTCAGTATGTTTAAGTATAAGGAATCAATATCTGATGTCGGCAACAGGAACAATCTTAAGGTTGGGAAACACCAAACTGCAGGTCAAAAAAGGTGACCTTTAATCGTAGGTCCAGGACACCTTTAACCAATCACAGTGGACACAGCATGTAAATCTATTCTCGAACCTGTAAATTATATTAACCTGTCAACCATTCTGGTTTAACAGCTCCCTGTATTCTTCTGTCAGAGATGCTCTCAGCAGCATGGATGAGTCTTAAGAGGTTACTGTTAACAAGGACATTTATGGAGCTTCTTAGTGGAAAAATAAAACTGTTACTGAATATGGCCACGCGGCGAGAGCCATAACCAGACCCTGGAGGAGTTAAAATTACCCTCCACAACAACAAAAAAACGATTTGGCAGACAGAGATAAAATGAGCAAATCATGAAGAGTACCTGGGTACCAAAATAGCTTACCGTACAGCGAAAGAATTTTGGTTATCAACGGCAAACAAGTGTGAAAAATGGCCACCACAATTTCTCAGAGAGCAAAATGTCTCACCAGCAATTCAGAGCCCAGAGCTGCTCAGGTTACAGAGGTATAAAATGGAGAAAAGCAGCAACTCATCAGAGCAGAGCAGAATCAAAACAGCTTGTGTAACATTTTATTTGTGATTTTCCATCATCGGTTCACATAATGCACATTGGGGGACATTGCACTTCTTTCTGACGCAAAACTGAAGAGCCGACTTCCCTTTTTGTGACCTCAAAAGAAACTCTGCAAGGCCCGACAACAACAAACACACGCACACATAAACAGATGTGATGCTGGTGATGTTTTAATTAGTCAACTTGTTTCTCCGGAGAGACAGAGACAGAACCCACATCAGCACTTGTGTTTGTTTATTCCACTAAGACAGCAATAACATTATTATGAGCAGCCAGGTAGGACCTCAGCACCACTATGATTGTGCGCTTGTGTTTCTCAGCATTTCTCAGGTGTGTATTATTTTGTATTGATTCTTTTCAGTTGTTATATTGTCTTTTTAACAAGCAGACCTACAAGCATTTCAACTAGTTAAGCAGAACAAATTTTGATAATACGCAAAGGTAAAGCCTTTTTGATTTTCAGATAAGCAAACAGTTCCTATCCTCCAGCTCTCCTTGACTTTTTGTTTAACCTCCAGCTGTGTTTGGATGCACACGACAGCTTTTCTATATTTGTAATTATGCGCTACATAAAGGGAACACGGTTCGGTACGTTGAAGTCTAACCTGCACAGTATGTGGCAGGATGAACTGTCTGAGTCCAGTGAGAATAAGACTGTTCCTGGTTGGACCGGTGGACTGGCAGCTCCTGTATCTGGCTCGGCTCGAAGTCCTTGGCATGCCGCGACACTCCTGCTACACTGTGACTGGCCAACTCTAGTCTTTGACAGTTTTGGAGTTCAGTTATTTATTGTAGCGGTGATTGTCCTCACAACATGGCAGTAAAAATGACAGATAAAAATAGACTGCTGGTTAGTTCACTTATCTCAGAGGCAAATTCTCCACCTCCCTCCCTCTGCATCGCAACTCATCAGCAAAACCTACACTGTCTGGGTGTGGAAAAAGAAAAGCCTTAAACCTCCTGTCATAACACCTGACAGCATGAAGTAAAACTGCAAAGAGTGGTGGGAGGATGTTTGTGCTGGAAAGTGCAGAAATGAGTACAAATTACTTAATGTAGATAAAAAAAAGTAGTTTTGTCAAATTGGGTTTATGTTAATCAAACACGCTGTTTTTCCCTAAGTGGAAGAAAAAATAAAAATTCAATTTAAACGTTGTGCTAATGTACAGGGACATACTGTATATTACATATTTACAATAGTATTTTATTTTAATGTCCCTTTATACTTTTACTCCCACACAGATTAAAAACATAATAAACTGAGACTTCAGCCTGTCTGTGGCACGATGCACCAAATCTGGAAAAAGCAAAAGCAGCAAAGCCGAAAAAAATCTGGTGCGAAGAGACTACAGCCACATTATTACTATTGGCTTTGCAATGATAATAATAATAACAATAACAATAATAATAATAATGCTAATAATAATAATAATATGTATATATAGAGGACTTTTCAAAATCTATTTTACAAAGTGCTAAACAAAGGCAGAAGTGAAATAGAATCAATGAAATGAAAAGATTTCAAAGTGAACAGATAAAACAATTAGAAAAATATAGTATAGTATAAAAAGAGTACAGAGTCATTTCAAGAGAAAAAAAAAACACTTTAAGGCAAAAGAAAACCAGTAAAAAGCTCAGACTATAAGGGGAATTAAAAGAGAGCACAGATTCCATTTATTATTATTTTTGGTGTTTGTTGGTTTCAACCTCTGGGAAACATGAATGTAAAAAAGTTTTCTGCTGGTTTGACCTGCTGGTGCTGCTACAGAAAACAAAGACACCAAGGTCCATCCTCCAGGTACCAAGGGCATCTTACAAAACCCATACCAATGTTAAAGAGCTAATATAATTGCGTTTGCTGAGCTAAACCTAAAGGAAAAGTCAGAGGACGACCAAAGTTAGTAGGCTTGGCATCATCTTTCGGCACAATATAAATATGAAAAAATATGAAATTTAAAAGATAAGAGCACATAATACTCAATACTAATACAAAATACTATTGATAAAAAATGTAAAAAGCATCTGTGAGTTTTCTTCTAAACTGAATAACTGAACTAACTACTTGTTTTTCAGAAACAAAAGCTTTCGAGAAAAAGAAAAGAACTTTTTCAATAAAACAAAACTTCACTTTACTCGAGTTGATCAATGAAGGGCAGTGGTGGCCTAAAGGTAGAAAGAACTTGTCTGGGAGGGAAAATGTCTGTCTTTATTATCATTTCAGCAGTGTCACTCCATATTTATTAGACAGTATAGACTTACATAGTGTCAACCATTATGGGGTAGCCACCACTCTGAAATGTGTGAATTGAAAAATAAGATAGATACACAGGAGATAAAAGGAATTATTTATCTGTAGCTTACCTACCCGCTGACCTGCAGTATTCACAGGGCGGCGTAATGACAGCATCTGCTCTGTGTGAATTGGCATGAAGGTATATGAGAGAATTAGTGGCCTATTCCCAAGGAGGATGACATGTTTTCAGTACAACAGGAGCCATTATTTAGATTTTCCAGCCTGCAGCGTTACTGTTATTGTTCACCCTGGGCATTCTCGTATAGAGCGGCGAAGTGAGATCTCATCACAAGTGGTCACTCGAGAGGCATTTAAATACCAGGTGTGAATTGACGTGTTTAGAGCTGTCCACCTGTGATCGGATTACCTGAGATTCATGCTAATGTCAGGACAGGACCGCTGCTCCTCGTACTCTGCTGCATGTGTAACTGTTTGGCAATACAGGTATGACTGTGTCTTATTGACAGAGATAGGAGCTTGGCAAGTAGCTGTGCGCACGTGCATTTCACATAATCCTGGGGTCTTTGGTTAGGTGCAGCTGAAGTGAGCCAGGCTACTGTTCTTGACTCAGTTATGATAGACGCAGACGTGTGTGGAAACTAAACTTGCACATCAAGCATTAAGAGGCAACAGAAGCAAGTAAACGAGCACATTACTTGTGTGTGTAGTGGGGGAGGGAGAGAGAGAGATAGATAGATAGATAGATAGAGAGAGAGAGGGAGCAGTGATGCTCGTGACTGGAGCAGAGAGTTAGCTTGTTAGTTAGAAGTTAGCAGCGTAGCTGTCATGGTACAGATTAATGTATGTGCACTTCAGGCTGTTTGTCAGTAAATAACAACTACAACTCTTCAGCTGATGATGATGATGAGTCAGATGAAGAGCCAGGAAATACAGGATTCTACATTGTCACTGTGTCATTGTCAATTAATGGTAAATATGGTGAAGATTAACATAGTTGATTTTTGATATATTTTCCTCTGTACTGTACATTTGGTTAGAGTCAGGCCAGAAGAATGACCCTAAAATGTCCTCAGTCCATATGTTTGTGGTCAGTGTTGTACACAGCTGAATCACTAACTGATGGTGGTGGGAGCGGCTGGGTGCTCGGCTCTGCTTGCCTATCTGTAAAAGTCACCGCAGGCCACTGCCACATGCCATAAGGTGTATGTTGAGCTAGAGTAACTCTCAGCAGATAGCAGGGGGTGGGGAGTGGGGGTGTGTATGGGTGTGGATGACTAATTCCCTTGTGTATGACAAATGGGAATCCCACCTCCAACCCACCCTGGGAGCACGACGGCGAACAGTAACACAACAGCTGGCTCACCAGAGGTTTTGTCCCTTGCTTAGCCCTTTGAGCGCCAAGCATTGTTTATCACTCACGTCTACTACACAGGTAACACGCAGTGTGTTTAAGCTGCAAAGCATCACTGATGTGAAACATAAAGAGTGTCTCACTGCACTTGTTTGCTCCATCTGTTGTTAGTTTGTCACTGAACTCTACGAGGTGTGAAGTCCCTCTTCAGCCTTACTAGCTCATTGAAACAGAATTCAATCATCATACATTTTGGTTATTACTGGTGTATTTCCTTGTAAAGATCTATGACTGACTTTGATTGTGCATTTATACGAAATGTTGTCCTCCCAGAACATCACTGTAGGATTTTATTACACCAAGACAATTGCTAATAATTAATTTACATGTCATTACTAAATGATTCCACTGATGATTTGCATGTTATCTGTTAGCTGCTGCTCTGCTGGTGTGGATACTAGAGCCAGTCATCCCATTAGAGATACACTGTGAGTGATATCATGCTTGACCTTTTGGTACAAGTATCAATTGTCTTCAATCTGTGACCATCTTTTTCCAATAAAATCAAAAACATCTTGACATATTAAAATGTCCATATATTAACGTGGCAAATAGAGCTCTAGATTGAGAAAAAGATTTCCCACTTCTGGTCAGTGTGTGGATATAAAAAAGGTTGTATCAAAACAAAAAAGGTGGCATATCTAATGCTGCTGCCATGTCATTGCTGTAAAACTCTCACTGAAGGTTTTCCAAAATTGGGTTTTGCAACCTGTACCAATAAATCTAATAGTGGCAGCCTGATTTCCCTAAAGAGGTCATTAATGTTTTTTTTTAATCTTAACTTGAAGATCCTATAGACAAAATGCTATTGTATTTGCCAACAATATATGCTTTGATTTCTGTCCCAGTTTTCCTCCTTTTACCGAGAATAGGATTTGTGTTCAACCACTCAGTTGTCGAGGGGAGTAGTGAATCGCTATGAATTGGCTTTGAATGAGAGACTTACAACTTCACTTCCATTTAAATGTGAGATTAAGATTGTCTGACTCCTCCCATACTGGTATCACATCACCCTGAATGTATTTCCCATTAATTTCTTGCTGTATCTCAAAGTGTGTACTTCCATATTCGTAATGAATGGGAAGGGGAGGGACCACCGCCGTATTTTCAAACGTGGAGCTGGTGGCACACGCGGGTAAGTAAAGCGTTCATTCAGAAATCATGTGCTCAAAACAGCTGGTGGAAATTGCAACCTGATAATGGCGCCAGATAAAAAGCTCAAGGATCAACATGTTAGTGACAAGTCACACCGAGGGGAACATGAATGTGTGCAGCAAATATGATGAATAGTCAACATCATGGTAGCGCTGGAAGAAAAGTCAAGGTGATCACCAAAGGATTCATCCTTCCTCCTTTTATCCTTCGCAGACCTTATTGTTCCCTGAAGGATAAAACTAATTATCCTGTACCTGCACTACACCGTTTTACTCTATGGAAATAGCCTGGGTGTTCACTGCTCTCCACTGGTATCACTGCCATAAGGAAAAAGGTTACACACACTGTACCCATAACCGTCCATCAAGTTGATGGCACTTATAAATGGCGAGCAGCTGCTGACCCCTTCCACTGTAAATGTGGTGAGAGCTCTGACTGAGCTTTGGTTTATGGTTGTATCTTAGGTCCCTGAATTACACACATCTCCTCACCAGCAACATCAGCTTTGAAGTTTGATGAAATAATCTTAGTTAGAAAATGAAAAGTGGTGTATTTCAGTGTCATATTGCTTTTAACTACAACTTATTCTAATTAAGTAATTAGACTAGGTGTTGTGTATGACAGGTCATCAATAGGAATTTATGTTTTGCACTGGGGTTGGAACATTTCTATTAAATCACTTGTATAAATAAACGCACTGTTGGCAGACAGTGGGTTAAATAAACAGGAGAATGGAAAAAAAAAAAATTAAACCAGAAATGAAAGTCTAATTAGCTTCATTATTGTGAATGCCTTTCATTCAACTTTTGACCCTTCATTTCTTCATCTCCACAGAATTAAAAATACATGTGACTGAAAGCAAAGCAGAGTCAGTTTGTATATGTGCAAACACCATCACAGTATAATCCATTACCTTTGTGTCACTTTGCATCACTTCAGCAACACATGGGTGCTGAGTCAGTAGTTTGCACATCTGAATGGCACTGTACTTTGAAAACCTGAGACTGGCCATCATGCCAGGCCTACTTAACAACAATCTGTTTTTTTTTTTTTTTTTTTAAGAGTGAATGACCATGTAGCCCTCATGTTTAATTAACATTATAGGTATGGGTGAGAGGTTTTGTATTAATGGGTCAGGTCCTGATATAATTTGATGATAATTGTGGGCAATGTGTCCGTCTCAGGGCTAAGCTTTGCAGCTGGGGGGCAGATGTGGGTTTGCAAAGTTGGACATGTGCAGGACTCTGATGTAACTGCCCTGTTGCCGCTCTTTTGGTTAAATTCAGTGGGAACTGCTTACTATCTCAAAAGCACCTTTTTTTCTGTTAATGTTACAGGACAATCTTTTTAGGTGCGAGTGTGTTTGCGTCATGCGTGCAAAAGCACACAAGCACAGGCGTTATGAGACACGCAAATCTGCTAACATTATTCCACTGATCAACAGGAGGCAGCAACACGCCAGGAAACACAGCAGTGTGCCAGCAAAGGCAAGGGAGAAGACTGCTCCCAAGTGAATATGCATGTAAACACACAGTATTTAAAATATTCTAAAAGTCAAATTTATATTCAACATGTTTGTTATGACTGAACATCAACATCAACTTTTTTTCTTTCTAACATGAAAACACCACGGGGTACCCTTAACCTTAGGTTTTGACGTGCTATGACAACATCATGTCTCTTCTGGTTTAAGAACATGTTTTTTTTTTTTTCAAACAGCCAGGGGGGATTTGTTTGTGCTGACCACAACTAGCTATTGTTTAAGGAATGGCCTTTGTTTGAATTTATGGTATTTCAACTGTATCATCATGTCTGACATTCATACTAGTTTTGGGTTGTTTGAGTTTTCGGTCCGACTTTGTTGTACAGCCCACCCCTCCCCCATTAACATCTCCTGACAGTTTTCTTAACTCTTTTATTGAATTCAGTATGTTATTGTCAAACACAAGTAACTATGCGTGGTGTTTTTTTTTTTTTTTTTATATTCACATTAACAACTCCTTAAACAGTGCTGCCTTTGAATATTGCCTTGATCTCATGTTTACTCTGAGCTTGTCACTTAGCTGTTAATATGGGGGTTTTTATCTCTGATCGCAAATGCATTCTCTTTGATTTGGTTCTTCTATCAGCTGCCTCCTCTCAGAAGCTTTCCATACACTTTGGCTGATTTAATGAACAACCTGCTTCTGAATTCTTATTTATTTTCATCTCATTTACAGTTGAGCTTTTTTAATGAAATCTGTCTGTTTAGTCTCGTGTTAGTGCACCCAAAGCCTGGCCGTAATGTAACCTGTTGCCCTCCGTTAAATAACAACATCCACTTTGCCATGAGATGAGAGAGATATACACACTTTTACAGTTTTCTGGTAAAAGACCAAAACAAAAAAACAAAACAAAAACATAAACAAAAGGTCTAACTCAGGTCTAACAGATGTGCTGATGTATTTTCTCCCAATTAAAACTATTACAAAGCAGGCATGTTATCACCATGTGCAGATCATCCACTGGCAGTAATGTGTGTCATGTCAGTCGGATGTGTGCGCATGGATATATGTGTCCACGTGTACAGGTATGAAAACATAACAAAACAAAAAAATAAGTGCTCCATAGCACTACTAGTAGTGAGCTCCACAAGAGACCTTTAAGTCTATGTGCTCTCAAAAAACTACTAAAATCTGGGAATTTAGTTTCAAGAGACAAGGGACCATATGTTACACCTAGTGCAAACCAGCGCAGTGCCCCTGTTGTTTAACTTGCACACATTTGAGTGTCCATTGTCGGTTTTAAAATAAGGTCTGATCAGGTGCATTGCTCTTGTGAAGATGCAGAGAACAAGTGTACAATCAAATCAGACCAAAAACCGGGGGGGAGGGAGGGGTTCTGATTTGATGACAGGCATGAACAACCATTCAGGCTCACACTCACATCTATAGGCAATTTTAGAGTCACCAATTAACCTAATGTGCATGTCTTTGGGAGTTGGAGTACCTGGAGGAAACCCATGCAGGTACAGGGAGAACATGTAAACTCCACACAGAAAGGCCCCTGGGGTTCAAATCCAGAACCTTCTTGCTGTGAGGCAAAGGGTGCCAACCACTGCATCACTGTGCTGCAAATCACTATTATTTTAAGAGTGCATCCTGATATAATTGTGCCACTTTCTGCATAGTGCAGGCATTTAAGAGCACAGTGCCATGACACAAAGCTGTTCACAACCACACACCGCTACATACATCAGAGTGCTCGGTTATAATTAATATAACTGCATCGACGCCAACACAGACTGTGCGCCTACCGTCTTGTGCTTTGCATTTATTATTCAAATTTAACTGAGGGTGCAACATAACAAATTGGGGATGCGAAAGCATGCATTGCACCCTCAGTTTAATATTTTGTACTTAAGCTTGTTTGATGACGCTGATACTGCAAATGGTCTGTCGCATGCTCTCACAGATCTGTTCCCTCTGTCGAGTTTGTTCCGTCTTACTGCCTGGCAAATCTGACATTATAATGGCAATCTTCCATGGTGAGGCACACCTGGAGATAGCACTCTGATTAGTTATTGCATGTTACACACACACCCGTGACTAATTCAGAGACAAAGCACAACCCTTTTGAACCATGCACCTGCCGTAGCAACCATTTTTAAAGATTGTTAAAAAGAGAAAATAGACATTGGACACTCCCTTTGGACAGATCCCACACACTGAATGGATAAAAAGACACATTTGAAAAGATGGATTTGGACATGAGATACTTGGTGATGAATTGGGAATGACCCACCAACAAATATCTATCTATCTATCTATCTATCTATCTATCTATATATATATATATATATATATAGTTGACCCGTCAAGTTATATTGTTGACGGGTTGTTCCATCACTTCAGCCCAGACGGAAACATCCCGACAACTATTGGATGGCTGTTTTGTACAGACTCCATGATGAGGTTGATGTTGGTGGATTTGAATTACATTTCAATTAGCCCACTATGAGATGAATTTTTCCACATTTCCCTCCCTCTGGTTCCTGGTAATGTGCAGTCCCCACCCCCACTTCCCATTTTCTTGGAACAATGGAGTAATCATTATTATTATTATTATTATTAGAAATGAATATAAAAGTCTCTGCCTCATGCAGCAAAGAAAAGTGCTGGCATTTTCCAAATTGAACAATTCAGTCAATTTCCTGACAGAACAGGCCAAAGTGTACCAGATCCCTGTGAAGTCACATTATTGGCAATGACTGACATATAAAATGACTGAGTGGAAGTGAAAATAAATCAGCCCACACACAGGGGCTTTAAGGAATATATGTGCGAGGTGAAGGGTATGTTCAGGTGCCTGCAATTTCAAATGTCTTTATGTGTGTTCAGAGTGAATAGGAAGAAAATAGATGTGACTAGACATAGTCATGGCTCGAAAATGTATCAACCTCAACCGAGGACACACATCTTTCCTTCCTTTCCTTTCCACACATCGGCTCATAACAATTATAGTCATCTTATATCTTAGTTTTCACCTTAAACAGCAGTCACTCCCTGAACTGCCTGATCAGTACTGTATGGTACAGACTGGGGTCCCTGTCATGACTTGATCCTGGTTTGGACGCAGCACTAACTTTCCACTCTAATTTCAGGGAGTCGATCATATATAATTTCATCTTTTCTTTAATTTATTGACTGCTACATGAACTGATTTCCTCTTTTACATCTTTATTAGACAGGACATGAGTGGACAGAGAGAAGGGGAATGGCAAAGAGTCTGTCCGGCCAGGCGTTGCACCAGGGACTCGCCCACTCAGAGCATGTGCTCATGTGGTATGGGCCCTAAACACTCTGCCACTGGGTTGCCCCTGAACCAAATATTTCTATCCCAGGTAGGAGTCTTTTCCAGGCGTGGACCATATTATGGTGGTAGCTCATTTATTCATACATTCATTCATTCATGATTCATACACAGTGGTGTGAGTAAAGGAACTGCAGGGTCCAAAACAAATGGCAGCCAGACCATTAGTGGTACTGTGTGACAGTGAGTGTCGGCCCCTCGTAGAGTGTCCTGCCCTGATGCTAAGAAGAGTTCACGACATCAGATGTGTGGCTGAATGGATGAATTGGAATTCAATGAGACAGACGTTTGAAAGCGAGTGTCTGAAATTCAACCGCTGGTGCCCTGGGCCTATAAAAATGTTCCTGGAACATAAACAGGAACAAATTCACTCACGCTGGCATGAACTTAGACAAAGATCGGTCTTTGTAAGTCAAAAAATGTTTCAACCTGTGCAAAAAAAAAAAAAAAAAAAAAAGCACTCACCCAGGATACTTTTAAACAAGCTGGTGTTGGCTCTACACTACTCTGGCCAACTGACCCTGACATGATGGTTGTGCTTGTGCCGGGTAGGTTAAGTACTATTTAACACAGACAAACTACCTCACTTAATGACAGTGATAAGTGAGTTAAATTCATGAAACTAGAATAATGTAGTAAATTTATTTCATTATGAAACAATTTAAAGCCCTGTTGGACCTAATGAAGGATAAATGGGGGAAGGGCAGGAGGGTGAAATATAAAGGTACAGTATTATACCCGATGACTAATTTCAGTTTTTGATGACAGGCAGCAGGTGCGTTTATGTCTTGAAAATCCACAGGATTAGTTTGGGCTCAACTATGACATTTAATGCTGACAGAGAAGCTACTCTGGGGTTAAAACATTGCACCTTTATCTGCGTTTCTGGGATATTTTGCAGGTTAAGGTTCTGCTGGTAGAAAACTGCATCTGAGCCTCAAGAAATTGTTCTTGGCTTTTTGTGTCCAAACCTTCCTGCTACAACAGATCCATATTGGCATTTCTCTCTCTATTGACATTACACAAAGCACTGCCAATGTGAGATGGCCTTATACAGAGCTCTGGTGCAGGATATATTGTGTTTGTGCAGCTTTATCTCTCTGTCAAACACATCTTCAATGCAGTATCCTACTCATTTTAAAGAAAAATCTACATCTGAGAATAGTCAGTGCCTTTGGGTGTTTTTCCAGATGTGGTCGGTTAGCATGGGTTTTGGTACAAGGCCTAAGTGCTGTTTCCAGCTGTTATTTTTCAAAAAACTTCCAGCCTCTAACTCCCACTCAAAAGCACAAATTGTCATTTTGACATTTCCTTTAAAACTTCACTATGTGAAGGCGAAATGTTCACATTCTGCTGGAAGGAATTTTAGAGCCGCACTTCTGTAATGTGCAGGGTGGTGCCTTGCACGTAAATGCTGATGTCAGCATGCTAACACGCTAAAGTTAAACAGATAATGTTCAGCGTTCTTGTATGTTTGCAGATTTGACCATTAGCACAAAGTCAAAGCTAAGGCTCATTTTAATGGTAGCTCTGTCTAAATTATTTGGAAAATAAAAGTTAGAGTGGGAGGGTGAGAAGTTAAGAGATCATAATTAATCTTAAAAGGAATATGAAAATCTGAACCAAATTTAATGACAATCCACCTACGCATCAGCTACAACCACAAGCTTCAGACTCATGACGACAAAGTACCAAATCTCATGGCAAGCTGTCCAATAGTTGTTGAAATATTTTAATCCGGACCAAGGTTATTGACCATCTCATCCCAATCCTCCAATCCCGAAGCCTCAGTAAGGTTATGGACACACAGAAAAAAAAACCCAAAAGCAAAGGCATACCATCCCAAAACAAAAGAAAAAGTTGTGTGTAATGGGCTGTGGAAGCTGGGTGTATTTATTTGTTACCTTTATTTTTAGTCCATTTCAATTGGATTTTTTTTCGTTGTAAAATTATTATCAGTTTGTTTGTAAAATTTTCAAAACTACTTCAAAATGAGATTTAAAAAAAAAAAAAAAAAAAATCCATCATAATTACCTGATTGGCTTGGCCAATCAGGTAATTATGCTCTAATTCCACATCTGGGCAGCATAAGATTCGCAGTGCAGGAAGCAGACTCCCAGTCCTCCCTGTCTATATGAGATGAAACAGACATAATGCACTGGGGCAGATGGGAGCCTCATTCAAAGGCACCATGACATTAGATGTTCAGCTAGAAAGATACACAGGTCTCTGCTTGTGGGCATGTGCATGATTAAACACATATGATACATGTCCTACATCTTCCATGCATGACTCATTGTGTCAGTTTTTAACGCTCTACTACCATGTTTGTATCTAAGCAATGTGCTGTGATTGGAGCTCTGATGAAGACTGATCGGTTTCATCTCTGACATGGTGGGAACACGTATGATACAGCTTGACTTTTATATTATAACACAGCTGATCCGTGGTTGCATTTTGGCAGCCCTTAACCAGACCTGTCGTCTTGGGGGGAAATTTTGCTGAGATTCTCCACAAGCCTTTGTCTTCTAACAATCATTGGCAGCCACAATCCAAACCCATTGACATTATTGACTTTGTGAAGCTGCATCAGTTGAGCTACAGTTTGTACAGTGTGTTCATTAAGAGCAGATTGCTCATTTCTCACATTAGTGGAGTATGGTAGGGAACGGTTGTTCTGCTATGAAGCATTAGCAGCATAACACAGACATAGATGACCACACTTCTCACCAGAGCCTTTTATATTTTTAGACGAGCTGAAATTCACAACCTCACCAGAAAGACCAATGCTAGTAATGTACCATATCAGGGCTGAATAATAAGGTTAAAATCAATATTACAATATTAAAGGGGTATTCCAGGGATTTACCATTACACTTCAGTAAAGGTTGTGGACTTAAAGAAATCCTAAATGTGTGCCTCAGAAGCTTAGATATGTAGAAATTTAGTATAGCACATCGATCAAGTTCCAATAATGCTACATGCAACGTTTCCTGTGATGCAACTATTAAAGCCCAAATCAAAGTGAGCTTTACTGTCATTCAAGCCCATAAAACAAGGAGCGCACAGCAGAAGAAAACTAATATGTGTCAATGATGTCAGTGTTATTGTCGGCTGGGTCCAGCCCTCTGTTCGCTTCTCTCCCACACTCTGTGTTCACATATACAATATTTTAATACAATTATTCATAATTCCCAATGAAGCTGTTATCATTTACTTGTTTTTCCATTTCTGTTGGAAAGGACAAAGAGTGAGGATGACTCTCTTTTAGGCAAAGTAGGCAAAGACGGTTTGTTGAAAAAGTTGCTTGGTTTGTCGCTCTGTTCCTTTTTTTTTTTTTTTTTTTTTTTTTAAGTTTCTAAATATAGCAACACATGTGCTAAGTTGGCAACACTGCAGGCTGTAAATGTCCCTGAAATACCAACTCTTTGTGCCAATTTTTGAAAGAGCAATAGGCAATGGGGAAACTCTCAGCTAGCAGTAATTTCATGACTCAGTCACATGACATCGAGATGACCAATGGTGTAACTCGATCACTCAACTTCATCACTGATTCTTGGCTGGAATCGTAGCAGCAGACTGAATTACTGCACAATGAATAATAACACCAAGAGCGTCGCAGCAGCTAGTGTCCCATCGGATGCACATATATGTTTGTGTGTGGGAGAGCGTCTCTAACAGTGTAGTGGGTGTGTGTGTGTGTGTGTGTGTTAAAGCGAGTTGAGTTGTCTAATGGCCTGTGGGAAAAAGCCTGCCAGTCCTGCACCGTATGCTGTGCTAGTGTTTGCCAGAGGGCAGAGGGGTACACACTCCAAGGGGCAGAGTCTCTGATGATGTAGGTTGCCCAGTGTTTGGAGCTAGTCCTATGGGTGAGAGAGAAGTTCAGATGATATATATATATATATATATATATATATATATATATATTTTTTTTTCAGCTCAGGGACCTGTGGTCTGAAGTGGTGCAGCTAGCACACCAGGCAGAGATTCAGTGCGTCTGTGGTGCCTCAGTGGGGTTGTGGTGAGGACGAAAAGGAGAGGGATTTGGTCTTCTCATCTGCTGTCAAGGTTCAAGCCAGGTCGCGCCTAATGGTGCAAACCCAGGAACACACCCTGCTGCCTCCAGATGCTCTCATGGTGCTGTTGATGTGCAATTATTTCTGAAGTTGACAGTAATCTCCTTTGTCTTGTCGACGTTTCGTGACAGGTTGTTGGCGCTACACGTGGACATGTTGCTGATAAGGCCCATTACTGGTGTCTCATCTGCAAATTTGAGTATGTGGGCTGTGAAGTACTTCACAGAGCAGTTATTGCTGTTATTGCATTACAAACTGTTAAGTGTGGAGTTTCAAAGTATGCATTTGACATCCAGTTGCATTATGGGAAGTATGTTTTTGGAGTTTGGCCCATCTTAGTAGCTAAAAGTCAGGATATCTTAGTCTGTGCAACATTGATTCTGTCCATTGGAGAAAAAAACAGAACACGTTTCTTTTGAGTCTCACAACTTTATGGAAACAAGTAGAAAATCACTGGATTGCCACTTCAGCTGCTGCAGCCTTTCATCGAAAAAGAGACAAAAACATCCCTCTTAGCAGCATCAAGAGCTTAGATGCAACAAGAGCAGCATCTCAGCTTGATGTGTATTTTGTTTGATGGTTGGTCTGGATGGATGAGGAAGCTAGAACTGAAAACCAGAGGGATATATGAACAAAACCGCGCGCACGCCCACACACACGCGGTCACTCAGCCTCTCTGCAGTCTTAGCAAGGCTGATTGAGTACATGCAGTCTATCCCTAAAGGGATAATTTCACGCTCCCATATTAGAATAATTTGCTTGGTGTGGAAATGACATGGGTGGAGGGCATATACCCACAATGCAACCTGCTATATTACTACTGGAAGCAGACAAAGCTACACAAAACACACGTGGCAGTGACAAACTGCATGTGTGTGGTCCTGTCTGTCACATCCATATTGGTGTATATATTTGACACGAGATATTCTGAAATACCGTAAAACATTGTTTACAGTAATTGTATAAATGCCATTTTTTCTGTTGTTCTGGATCTCTGTGCAGCATAGGTTCAAATAATAATTATGACTCTACATTTGTGTCAGATTTATGCCTTTACACATTGTTTGACTGATTAAGCAACGTCATAACAAATGGATAATCACACACTGTGAGGAGACTGCAGAACAAATTGCTCTATTTCCATGTGGCTGCAACACTACTGTTGTACATGAAGGCATCATTTTCAAAGATATAATCAGAGAATGAATGGGAGATGCACAGATGTTGATCATGAAAATTATTCACTTAATGTGGAAGCTTCAATTTTAACTCTTTACTTTGAGAACAATGCAGCAAGAGCTCAACACACTGACTGCTCTTACTTGGCCAGATGCAGCATTTTTGTTCACGTGAGCATCACCCTGGTTCCCTCAACAAAAAGCCACTGAAATTTTTTCTATTATTGAAAAAAAAATAAGATCTGTGAAAAAAAAGTTTATGATACTTACATTTTATTTAGCACGACAATCTTCATGAATGAACACAACTGATATATTTGAAGCCCATATACAATAGATACCAGTTAAAAGATAAACTTCAACCTTGTAATAGTTTGCAAGTATGAATTTAAACAAAACAAGGCTGTAAATGTGGACTGGTGAGTAGATCAAATTATTGTAATAAGTGTATTTAAATTATATATATATATAGATAGATAGATAATATTTTTTCACATTTTTATTGCAAATATTGAATTGTTACATTTTTTTAAATTTATATTTAAGCTATCTGACCTGCAGCACTTGCTTTATCTTCCTTTATATTTCCTCTGAGACACCAAAAACAACAAATCTAGTTCCTCATACATGTAAACCTACTGTAATAAACCTGATTCTGAGATTGGTTTTCATGCAGTCTATGCTAACTGAAAAATGCTTACTGATCTCCAGGCCATGTGTTGAGACTCTTTAGTGTTTCTGCTGTGCTAAGATAACTCATCTGTTTGCTTCAGTTTCAATCTTAATGGAGAGAAATGAGAGTGGCATCGATCTCCACAGATTTTTGGACCAAGGACGTGACAAGGAAGAAAAAAAATTCTGGAATAGAAAAGGTGATTTGTCTGCATTGATTTAATTTTTTTTAAAATTCCATTTCTTGTCCATCCAAACTGTCCATCACATTCTCTTAAGTTGCAGTGTGTTAAATGACCTTGGCCTCCAAAGATTTACCTCAGAGAGAGAAACAGAGTTTATTATTTGAGGAATTGGGTCCCATGCCAGATAAAAAATAGAAAGTGTGAGGAATAGCAAGAGCCCTGGGATGATGTAACATGACTATGGAAAACCCTAGATATGAATGCATTTGGACTAATAATTTTAATAAGGTGCAGCTAAGGCAGGAGGTCAGTGGGGAAGAATAATAAAGAGGAGCAGATCGGCAGAGCACAGTAACTCACAAAGGAGACATGGTGGACAGGCGAGGAGTGGATGGGTGTAAAAACAAACTCTTAAAGCTGCTTTCTAACATCATGGAAGTGTGAAAAACATTCTGTGTATAACATGGTGGAAAATAATACCTGAGGACATAACAAATTAATTCTCTTAGTTATTAGACATTGTCCCATATTTTGTAATCTAGTGTTGAAGTCCATAACACCACCTCATGTAGTTTTACATCTCCTCTTTCAGGCTTCCCTCTGGAGCACTAGTAACAGCAGATCAGAGAGCCAATCAGAAGAGAGGATCTGAGCCTCTGTGTGGTGTAATACAGTGCATACAAGTGTGGTTATGTGTAAGAATCCAGTGATGACTGATCAGATATATGAAATATAGTGTACATTTCAACTGTTACTGCCCTTTTTTTAAGCATTATTAACATTATTTTAAAGCTAAAAACACACTTTGTGGCGTAGTCTACAGCAGCACATCACTCAGCCTCTGTGCCAACACTCTTGGAAGCAAGCTGATCTGAATCTGCTGTGGTTAGGCATTATGTAAGGTTTATTTATTTATTTTTTCACATGTTATGCACACATCTCACAGAAAAAAACAGTCAGCGAACAAACCTATACCAGTAACATTGCAAAAAAGTGACAACATCCACTATCGTCTCTATGTCAAGGCTGAAGGTTTTTCTGCAATGCTTTTCTAACAATTTTGGCAGCTCCATGTGGAGACAGTGATATTTATTGACATTTTCTGTCAAAAATAAATCGGAAATTAATTCATAATGAAGAGAAATTTGACATTCAAGTACCCTGCAAACTCTATGTAGAGAGACAGAGCTGGCAGTAGCAGTGATGCAGCAGACACACAGCCGGTGAACACATTCAAGCTTTTTCGCAGCAGATAAGTGACAGCCGCCACAACGCAGACGCCATGCATCCAGTGTGCTCCTGGCGCAATAAACTGACTATAGATAACTACCACACACAACCCTACGTCAAATAACCTGAACTATCACTTTATACAGGCTCGGGATGGAGGATGTGCGAAACAGCAGGTGTTATTTTTTTGCACCTTTGTTTTTCTGCCACTTATGTCTGGACTCATCCTCATGCTATAGTCAAATACTGCAGTGCCTACATTTTAAATCAGCCACAAGCTCCATCAACTTAAATATCCTTAATTAGATAAAAAAAACAAAAAACAAAAAAAAAAACACTGCATTCAGACAAAGAAGTCATGTCTTCCCTCATGGGCAAACTACATATGGTGCATTTAATAGTTCACCATGTCCTCCCTTTACTCTCAGCACGTTTACACTTGAAATAGCACTGTGTTATGTCAGATGACAGTAGGGGGTGGGGGGCTTGGGCGGGTGCACAGGAATTACAGAATAATGACTAATGACAAAACTTAATGTGAAAAATGAGGAATAAGTCATTGCAGATAATTTGTTTACTTGAATGTGAAACCTTGAAACCTTGTCTGTTTACTTATTCCCACTTATCTCCTGGTGCATTGTGCAGAGGAAATCACAAAACATTCTGGCTCTCAAAAATTCACTGGAGTTTTCAGAGTAATGGAAAGGCACTTAAGATGGCAGCAGGGTTCCCCGAGGAGGATTGCCCAGGGCAAGTCAAAGAGGGCATGTTAAACAGCTACTGGGGTGTGTTCTATTTCATTTCAACTCATTCAGAACCACTTGTGTCCTGAAAGTAACCTGAAAGAAGCAAAATGATTATGTATTTGAATATTTTAGGTTAAAGTTGCATTTAAATGAACCTAAATTGAATCAAACATGGGCACTGCAGCCACGCAGCGTGCTCATCAACCCCCTGGACGCACAGGCCATGGCTAGAAAAAGAGGTCTATTTTTGCAGGAAGACGGTAATGAACTGAGATTTGTGGTCACAAATAAAAACAAGGAACAGGAAAGGAGAGAGCACACTGTGGCCCTGGAATACAGGGGGACTCAGGCCACTTTACCTTCATTTGCGCATTCACGTGTAGTGTTCACCATCTTAAGAATTGTCTCAAACCGGTTCACAGGGAATTGAGGAAAAAAAGCCTGAGGCTCCTGAGACTTTGGTGAGTGGAGGTGAAACAACAGCAAAAGCACAATCAGCTTTAGTTTTCAGCTCTGACCTTGGAATAGACTAAAGTCCCTGCTGTGATGATCTGCGGCTCCTCCCAGAGGCCAAAACAACTCCTTTACAGACACGTCTGAAGATAAGTTAGTAGGGAAGTTAGGGATGGTGCCACTCTGGACCACATTAAAATACCTCAACCACTATTCTATGGATGATCATGATATTTAGTGCAGACATTCATGGTCCCCAGAGGATGAATTCAACTGACTTTGTTGATCCTCCTGAGGTTGATAGTTGTGGTTTTGAGTCAAATGTCTCAAATGCTAGCAGACTGCCATGAAATCTGGCAGACACATTCATGTCCCCTCAGGATGATATTGATGAATTTTCACTTAGCACTTAGCTCAAAGCATGATGGGGACTGACCGAACCTGTGATATCAGAAAATTTTGATTGTATCAAATGAGATTTAAAGGTTATTTTATGGCTTTATTAGGATAGCAGCAGTGGAGACTGACAGGGAATGCAGTGAGGCAGTAAGGGAATGACATGGAGCAGATGGTTGAACTGGGGACCCACTGCTCAGGGTATTTGCACCCTGACCATTTGGCTATTAACTTGCACCACAAATTAATTTTTTGTTATACTGGGTCTGGGGCAATAAAGTCTAAGTAATTGTACTTAAATGTAACTCCTAAATGTAACTAGGCAAGTAAAATGAATTCCTGTTTCAGAGTCTGTTCTTGACCTTGGAAACTGCAATTAAAAAAAAAAAAAAAAAAAAAAAGTTTCATATCAAACCTGTTTACTGGACAATAGCCCAATATGGTCTGTCTATGCCCTTGAGAGCGACAAACTTTTTCTGGTCTTACAGCCTTCTGGGTACCTTTTTATAATGACATAGTGTGAAACTATTTGATTTAGCTTGGAGGTTAGATCAAAATCATTCTTTGTAGCAAAATGACATATTTGTTAGGTTTCAGGGACGTTTGTTGCAATCAAGCTTTGAATACATACAATACTTGTTAGTAGTCAGTTCGTTAGTAGGACATTAATTATATGATTTCAAGAATATCACTAATGTTATCCTTTCATTTGGAGTAAGTAACAGTGATAGTAAGGAGCTACAAGGCTTTGGTCAGGAAAAGGGCCTGACAGCGGTCCACAGGATTCCAGCCAATCAGAGCAGCAGCTCATTAGCAGACGAGCTGCTGATGTGAAATAACATCCAATAAATTATAGGTGAGGAACAAGTGCTGGGAAGTGAATTGTTAAGGCAGAGCTAATGGATTTTTACTGAAAGAAACTTAACAGATACGTTTCATTGGTGCAAGGTAATTACAAAACATTACAGAGTAAGTTAAAGGTACTCCCACTTTAAATAACCATTTTCAGGTGCTCTCAAGAACTTTTCCACTTCAGTAACAAACGCTGAAGTTGGCAAATTTTGTTAGAGTGGAGACAACTGCGAGGGAGACCACCCACACCGACACACACACACACACACACACACACACACACACACACACACACACAGGGCTGATGATGGGATGTTATGGTGCAGACAGCTGCTGTGTTTTCCAAAAGAGCAGAACAGAGGGAAGTCCTTAAAAGTCATCCAACCCAGGAAAGATATCAACTCCTGATGAATCGCCAGCACCTCCTCCTCTCGCTCCTCATCCCTCCTTCTGCAGCTTTTTCTGCACTGCTCTCCTCCCATCTGCTCCCAAGGCATAAAGCTTTAATATTGATTCAGCTTGCTAACTGCTCTCCCTGTGTGTCCTTGTTAGAGAGGCTTAAGTCTTTCTCCGTTTACAACTCTTTGCTCCGAAAACCAACTTTCAAGACTTTTCATCTCAAGAACTGTACATTTTCAACATAAACTGTGTGTTAAGTATTATTTTAATTACAATAATACAAATGGGAGAACCTGTGGGAATGAGAGAGGAGGTAATGGAGGCTGGTTTACCAAGGTAGGCATCAACTTTCCCCACATGTTTTCCCATTGTTTCCCCCTTATACAGTTGACTGCAGGACAAAATCCCTGCTTATCCATCCAGACTCTGCCAGATTGCCGCCGACTCCACAACCAATTTCCTTGTTTGTCGCCCGTTCTGCCTCCTGTTGGCCTGAATCTGCTCATCCTATGAATCACGTTCAACACTGTGCTCACTGCTTGTGTGCTGTTCACTGTTTGCCTGTGCTGCTCCGCTGTCTGCTCAACCACCATTTAACTCACCCAGGCGACTCCAGACATATCACCAGATTCATATATTGTTCAAGTTTACAATAAGCTGTCTTTTAACCATTCATTGCCTTTGTTCATTGGAGGTCCAGAGAATAGCGCAGACCTCAGGTAGCTAGGACAAGACAGCAGTGGAAAGGCCTGAAAATGAACCTAAGACACGGTTCATTCAGCCATGTTGAGAATAGCTTTCAATTTCAGGTGAGTATCATTCGAGAGCTGCTGCATTGCTGTATTCTCAGGAAGGACTGTTTTACAACAACAGTACAACTTTGTAATTCCCCCTTAACAATTATGTTTGGCGCTTTACAGCAGTCTTGTTGCAGCATCGTTAAATGCTGAGTTGTAATTGAAAAGGTGTACTGGCGCTGACCATGGCGGTAACTGCTCATATACATGTTTATAAATTCACCTTGCAAGTGTCACATAAAATCTTTACGGCGAGTTCACGTGACGCCGTGCTAAATTTTTTATCGGCCTAATCAGTAGAATGAACAGCCGCTTCCTCAGAGTCCAGTCACTGGACACTCATCTGCATATTCCACCGTGGGCAGAAAAAAGACAGGAGGAGGGATTTTATTTGAACCTGAACAAATAGAGATAAATGGCACTTGATTTCGGAGTGTAAAAATGTAGACCGCATTCATCAAACCTCTCAAAGCCCAGAGCTCAAAGTTAACTTACAACTAGAAAGTCAGCGTAGGACACATTTAGGAAACATCCGACACTTGAAGAAGGACTTCTCCTCCGAGAGAGAGAGTTTTTGAGAGTGAAAAAACTGCAACGTCACAAAGTAGAAACTGCCCACACTGGCAGCAAAGAGATCGCTTTCTTAAAGTGAGCAAGGTTAAAATCCACAGCCCTCGGTTCACAAGGTGAAGTCTGAGATTGTCAAATCAAAGTGTAGGTAAAGTAAGCTTAAAGTGCTAAATTCCCTTCTCTTTGTGTTGAGATAGAAAAAGCTTGTTGTACCACTGAGGTTGTATCTTTGGCCAAAACTCACTTGACCTGACCAAGTCACACTGATGAAGCCTTTTATTAATATAACTCCACAAACCTCCCATCACTTCCATTGAATTCAATTAAAGCAGATAAGATTGCTTTCCACGTACATATGGGCAGTGGTGGAAGTGGACGAAGTACACTCAAGTTTAATATTTAGGTTTTATGTCATTTGATACTTAAGCCCCATCACATTTTGTAGGGAAAAGCTTTACATTTTACTTTACAACACTTATTGAACAGTGTTAGTCAAAAGTTTGAACATGTTTTCCCTTTCATTTGAACTGTGGAGGCCTGCTTGCAAACTTTTGACTTGAATTGTGCATATGATTACTAGTTAACTTTCAGAATAAAACATATACTGACGTCTTATTACTTCTTCAAAAGAGAGATTTCACCATTAAACTTCTCAGTTTCTCTTCTTTCCTTTCTCGTGGGATTTTTTTGGATTTGTCTGTTGACACTTTGACGCTCTTTGACTTTGACACTCTGACCTTCATGTTGAGGACCACTGGGATAAACCAGTCACCAGTCTATAAAATCCTCAACGGTGTAAAAGCTCCACCTCAACCAGCAACAACAATAAAAGCTGCGTGTCTAGTAACAAATTTTACTGCAGAATTTTAATTTTTTTAATTTTTCTGTTAATACCTCTCTACCTTCCTATTTCATGAACTTGAAATGGAGTATTTTTACTTTCTGGTACTTTTTGAGTGCTTGATCCACCACTGGATGTGAGCAGCAACCGTTTGTTGGACAGACCCAAACAATTCTTGTTGCTAAACTAAATTTTTTACCAAAAAGCACAAGGCTCAAAGAACCTTTCTGCAGGGACATGTTCTCATTTGAATACTGCACAAAATTGGCACTATTTAGTTTTTGTTAAAAGTAATATGCATAACCTTATTGTAATTAGTATTTTCAAAACATCCTCCCTCCTACAGAATGTCCCCACCTGACCTTCATCATCATACAGTCATTTCTCAGGTTGTGAAAGTTGATAAACCCTTTTACCTGAAAGTGGAACCAAATTTGCATCAGTCAAAGAACCACTTTCCACTGTTTCCTTCTCTCTGCTCGGACTCTCACTGCTGTGATCCTGACCCATAGCCAGTGAGGATCACAGTCAATAGATGGAGCTAGGCGGCTGTGAGAGAAAACCAAAGACTCTGGCGTGACCTGGGATGCTCTTGATGGAGAGAGCAACTATTTTGACATACTGTACTCTGTGCATCCTCAGAGAGATCACAGCAATCCAAAGCCTCAGTTTGCCAAAGAGCTCAGGGAGTTAGAGCTGGACGTGTACGATTTCTGAAGGTGACACTGATATTTTCTTGTGCTGCAGTTCGCAATAACTGGTGTTTAAGACACTATTCATTGCACAATCATTGATTATTTCCCTGACCATTAACGAGAAAACAGATAGAACAAATCAACATACTGATGTCTTTCAGCTGCCCCTGTGAGGGGTCACCACAGCAGACGGCCGTCCACGTATTCGATTTGGCATATTTTACGCCGGACGCCCTTCCAGACACAACCTGGGTTTGGGAGGGATGGGGATCGAGCCAGCGACCCAGGGATCAGCGGCCAAACTGCTCCACCATCTCAGCCACAGCCCTCTCCCTGGAAGCCAATCAACACAGCAGATGAAAATCAATTTAGGTTAAGGCCATCACAGAAAAAGCTTTAGCACTGATCACCTATACAATAAATATATAATGAGCAAAACTGCATCGTGTCTATACACAGCACTACAGCATGTTAAATCACTAAAGGTCAATACAAGCGTGTCAGCTGATATGTCGTCTGAACAAGTTAGTAATAATGTGGGGAGTGGAGGTTCAAGGACAAACCGCACGTGCTTCTCATTCATGCTGGAATCACTGACTAATCACAGGAAGTAGAGTGTGAAAGTCCTAATATCCTCCACAGAGCCATAACCTTGTTTATAGTGGCCTTGAACGCAACACATCAGCAGCTACTTCAAATCCTCTGACTTTAAAGTAAATTACCGCTGCACGCTCAGTCATGACAGTCCGATACATTAATTTTTACTTTCACTTATTAGTGCAAAATAAGAGGAAACCCGAATTAACGCCTCTCGGTCGTATTCCTGCACCAACCGGCCAAGTTGCAGTCACAAACTCCTTTTCCTGAGTTACAGAGTTGAATAATGGCAACTTCATTGTGACCTTTTCATGTGAATTTATTTAATCTTTAAAGACTAAATTAGAGTAAGAGTTTGTGTCATAATTAGTGTATGAAAAGAAACATTGGAAATTGGAGCAGAGCCAGGATGGTCTCCATGCAAAGGGACATTTCTACCTTTCCTCTTTTTTAATTGAATGATAATTTAGATTTAAGAATTGAGTCCAGGATTAAGATTACAGTTATCTTTCATTGAGGGTAATGCTGAAAAGGTGAAATATTTACAGTGTCAGTGCGACATGTTCAGTATTCAGTGGATCTATGTGATATGGTTCCAGTTTTACAAAATAGATCCATAAAGGACAATTAAGCAGGTTAGTCATTACACTACTAAGTACAGAGAATGAGCATGTGTATTGGTAGCACTAAGAACTAGGCGAGTAGGAATAACCCACTGAGGACCATAAGCCACATGGTGCAGAATTAGGCAACCTAAAATACTGTATATTTACTTGTAATGTTTCACAATAATATTTCAGTATTTCAGTATAACAGTGTTTCAGCAATATTTTTTTTGCATGCGGATTCATTTTTAGCAGATGAAATAAAAGCTGTTACTAAGCTCAGCCCAATAGTTTTGCACATAACCCGATGAAAAAAAACAAAACAAAAAAAAAAACAAAAAAAAAAGCCCACAGCTTTTGTACAGATTGTACAGACAGAAACAATGAAGCCTAAGAGGTGCTGTTAAGTTGGATCTTGTTACTTTTGCACAGAGGCTACAAGTTTCCTCCGCTTCCAGTCGTTATGCTGCGTTAAAGCTAATTGGCTGCTGACAGTAGCATCACATTTATTGCACATGTTTCATTCATGTTTTTACAAAATGTCTGTGTTACATCTGGATATCAAATTATCAACATCATTCTGTCAAGAAATTGACAGAACAGAAATGTAACACACAACAAAGACTATACTGGAGTCAGGGCGTGTTTGATTAAAATGAATTAGAAATCATGACTCAATTGTTGCACTTCTGTCCTTGAAGCAGGTGTTTTCTATGTGTTGTTTGAAGTGCAGGCTCTAAGATGAAAGCGGGTCTCATTCCAGATCTTTGTGCAAGTGTGGATAAAGCATCTTTGATCACAGCTGGTTTTAAAAGCTGGCAAAGGGGTTGAGTGCTTGTGAGATGGCTCTGGTTACATGTTCCTGTCTTATTTAAGAGTAATTACACAGCAATGTTTCAGCCTGCTTCTGCCCGCTACACACTGCTGAAGAATGTTTGCTGGGGTGACTGAGTGATGGAATAAAATGTTGGGTCGGTGTAGTGTGTTCTCTGATCAAATTTCTATCTATTTCATGTCAGAGTGATGAATACGGGCGGAGCAAGTGTGAGTAGCAAAGTGAATTTCAAATAGAAATGGCTCCACAACGCTGCCTTTTTTTGCAACTATACAACTAATCCAAAGTTTAATTACCCTTTAAATTGTGTTTTGGTACAATAATAACACGAAACACTGAAAAAAAAATATTCTGGAGAGTAAAGCTTTATGGTCAAATGATTTGTTATGTCCTAGCTGCTAGTTTAGTGATTGTCTTTTGTAGGGACCAAAAAGGGAGAACCCTTCAGAAACGATTAATATGAGAGGGGAAACTGGAGAATTAAATTGATCATCCTACTCTGACTGTTCACCTGTGGATTAAAAAACGACCCCAAATGTCATCTGTGCAACCATGTAATTAACAGTCATCATAACTATGATGGCAGAAAAGGAAGAAGTTAAAAGTCCCGACCTTGATACCACACACGTGCATGTGACTCTATACTGTAGCCTGATCTCACAGCATCATGTCTATACACAACACTACACCATTTTTATCTCTTACATATGTTTTGGAAATACATAAAAAATAAGATATTAAGAAGACAACACAAACAAAACAATTCAAAGTGCTGTACAGAGGCATAGAATAATTAAAAAAAAAAATGTAAAAATCACATAAAAAAAAACATGAAAAGCAGATACAAGAAAGTAAATATTAAAAATTAAGAAGACGTTATGTTTGTTTTATTTATTAGCTAGCTCCAGCTAATTATAGTGTTTTAGCCCGGATTTAAATAATCTGATATCTTCAGCAGACCTCATGAAAGCTGCTTCACATTACTTGGTTTTGATTTGGGAAACACTGAGTTAACCTGTCCAAAATGACCTGAGGGGTCTGGAGGCTTTGTCATGTACAAATAAATCTGAGATGTATTTAGGCCAAAGACCTAAGAAGAAGAGTGCTTTATGGACAAGTAGTAGGATTTAAAATCTATCCTAAGATACACAGGACCATTGAAATGTGCTCCACTTTCTTGGTGTTAGTGAGGACTCAGCAGCGTCTGTATGAATTGTGGCTGTCTGTCCGATCTTTTGCTGAGACCTGTCATAAGACCCAAACAGTACTCAAACCCATTGCAAATCAATGCACAATCAAGTTTTCCTGCATGTTTAGACAGAAATCCTATAATTATTGCTCCATTTTTAACATGGTAGTTAGCTGACTTTGTAATTATCTTTATGCAACTGCTGAAATATTGGCTAGAGTCAATTACTACACCAAGAGTTCTGAGTTGGAAGTTTTTAGTCTTATGGACTCCTTCACCTTTACTCATTCATTTGTTTAGAGTACTTATTGTACTCTTATGAATGTAAGGGACTGTAGTCGTCTGGTGATACTGTTATGTAGAGTTGTGCGTCATCTGCATAATTGTGGGAAGAGATATTATATTATTCCATAATGTGAAAAAGGGAGAGCATACACAAACTTGAACAGAAGAGGCCCAATAGGGCCCAAAAGACCTTTGAGGAACTCCACATGACTTTTGTTCACTTAACACAATGTGATCCCCATCTTATAAATATGATTTGAACCAATTTAGCACAAGCCAGAAAGTCCCATTCACTTTTCCAGGCTGTTGAGCATCCCTTTCTGCACTGACCTCCTGTCAAATCAAAACACTGGCACCTGATAGAAAATAATGAAAATTTTTTTATACCTACAAGTGGTAAGAAGAGCTTGACTGTCAATATTTGCATAGCACAGAAAAATCAATACTGTTAATTAATTTTAGGAGGGAAAAAATGATTATGGTGTCTTCTGTTGGCAACAATTAACAACCATTTGAACAGCTGCGATAACATACATAGTTGTTTGTGAACTATTATTATTACAATTACAGATGTTAATACCAACTTATAGAGTGTTTCTTTTAAGTGTTGCTATCTGTGCAGGCTAATATCAGCTAGTACACTAGTATTTCATTTCTTTGCAATGTATAAGTGTGTGCACCTGCAGCTTGTCCACGTTGTATAAAGCTCTGCCAGTGTGGTCAACTGCCTCCAGTCTAAATCAATTATCTTTGCTAATTAAGTGGATCACAAACACACACACATACACACAGTAAATGGTAGAGCATTTGTAAAATGTTACTTCTGCAAAACAAACACTGTTTTGCTAGTACAACAAAAGCAGCATGTCTCACAAGTATCCTACAAAGACAACCAGAATGATGATTTTCTCACAATTGTCCTAATCAATTAACCTGCCACAACAGCAGGCAGCTCTGTGAGTCAAATTCAATGCACTGTGAGTTTAAGCAGCAGCATTCTGTCAAAAACTAAATCAAAGAAAATGACTAACTGGGCATAACTTGTTAGGCAAAGTCCATGAGCAGGAGGTAACCCTGTTTAAACACAGGGTTACCTCCACAGGCCAATTCGTTTCACACAGGCCACAGGCCAATTCGTTTCTCACTAACTGTCAGTCTCGGTTTATACGAAGTACACTAATCACACAGTTTATAGCTACGTATACACAAAAGACTGTCTTCAAATTACACTGACCTCAGTTATATACTGGGCCCTGAACCACAAACATGATACTGGGAAAGAATAACAGAAGGCTGATATAAGGCTGATATACAAGCTGATAGAAACGAGTGAACACATGTCCCGGTTTACCCAGGACAGTACAGCTTTCAGGTCTGCCCTGATGTGCCATACCGTCCCACAGACAAACCCTCCCTGATAAATTGAGCCATAGGGCAGTGCTTTGATGATACTCATTGTTGTCTTTGAGCTCAACCATCAGAAAACTCTGAAAAACAAAATGCTTTTGTCATTGGACCTCAGGATCCAAAGTTATATGTGGCTTTCTAAATTAGCAGGCAAACTCAGTCCCACTCCATTTTGGCTTGTTTTGCTATTACTTTTGTGACTACAACCCACCATGACGTTACCCATTGGTTTGTAACTTGCTGTTTTGAAGCCTCGAGTTGGATGACCTGCTCTGTACTCCATCATAATTGTCAGGCAGGTCACTATATGTGGTACAGTCTGTCAATAAGAGACTTACCATAAACTAATAGGAAAATGTTTACTGAGCTTCTTTACTTATTTATTATTTATTTACTTTACTTATTTACTCCTCACTAAATCTAGTGAGAAGTAGGGCCATTTTCACATAGACTTCAACACAATCTGACTTTTTACAACCAGTGGAGTTGCCCCCTGATGGTCATTAGATAGAATACAGGTTTAAGGCTCTTTGGCATTGACTTCACTTTTCAGACCCAGAGTTTATGTCCACTTTGGTCCAGTCGTTTTTCAAGTCACCATACTGACGGCTTTGATATATATCATTTTATAATTCCTCTGACTCCAACATATATTAAAGTAAAATTATTCATTTGAGAAATTTCCATTTCATGATAATGTCTTAAAGGTAATGATAATTTCCATTAGTGCAGCAAAAAGAAATAGATAAATTATGTTGATGCTTCATCATCTTATTTTTCAACTGGGTACACTGGTAATCAGCAAATTTCCTGTAAAAGAAGCTTACCAGCCATGGTGAAGGAGATGCCAGCACATTTGACTGTACAGTCTTCCTTTTTCTCTGCTTACAGGTAATGTTGGTATGTTGGAGAGGCTCCATACATGAAGTCTATTACAGCCACTTAACACAGATTAGTTTGAGTTTGTGTTCTCACATGATCGTTACCTTTAGTACTCTATGATCAGTTCCTCACCCAAAGGCTGTAGTACAAAGACTTACAAAGCTACACTTATTGATGAGGAACACAAAATCAGGTCCCAACAGATGAGAACTGAAATAAAAAAAGGGTAGGGATGCATTATCTGTTAACTGACAAGATTAAAATATATTATTTAAAATAGATCAGTATCTAAACAAAACCCATATTGAATCCTCCTGCACCAAGTGCGCTGTGTGTAACCGCCATAATAACCTCTCCTGTGTAGGAAAATATTAAATAGCTTGATTAAATCGCAAATAGTAGCCAGACTTTCTAATGTATCCACAGATTAATGGAACAAAAACACACATTCAATCCTCCAGTGCCGAGAGCACTGTAACGATTTGGAAACAGCCAATGCGTTCACCAAATGCAATGGCTGCCCATGTCAGTCCTCAGCATAGCAGACACCTTGTCTACTGGTTTTTATTCAGTTCATTCACAGAATATTGTGGTAGGCATGCAAACATAAAACTCCCTGCTTGGGTTCTTCATTTATTTTCATTTCTCACATCATATACCATTTCCACAGAGAATGTCACAGGGATATTAAGATCAACTATTTCCAGCTTGCAGGAAACATTTAACAGTCTGCAACAGTAGGTAAGATGACATGTTGATTTAACTCAGAATTACCCACAGGGCTGCAGTGATGAAGAGGCTAAGATTGTTTGTGGCCGAAAATGGAAAAAACTGAGTGTAGGAAGGTTTAGTCACATCTATATATTGAACCTATACACCTGCCCACCATTATGTGCAATTTCCTTCTGATTTATATTTCACTTCACAGCACAGTCAAGAGATTTGGACATAGTTTAATTTCCCAATTTACTTTTTTTTATTTTAAGCATCAACTGCCTTTTCTGTGACATGATTTTCGAGAGGCATGTTTTAATGGATGAAAAAAAGAGGTCATAAAGGCACTTTTTGCCTTTATTGTGATATGAACAGTAAGAGAGGGATAGCAAAGTTTTTTGGGGGGGCAGGTTATGGACCAATGGGGTGTAATAATGGATTGTCCTGTGCTTGGTATGTACAGTATGTGCACAAAGCATTTTGCCCAAGAACTGAATGGGTGCTGTCCTTGGTTACTCTATGAATTGGCCATTGTTGGGACAGATTTTGCCTATCCTCAACCAACTTCTGTGAGAGCTTCCACAATAGCTTTTGGAAAGAAAATGAATTTTAAAATGACTTGCACCATTTTGAGACTGATTAAAGCAACAAATGAGGCTTTCATATCCCAAAAAAAAAAAAAAAAAATTGAATATCCAAAAGAAAATAATTCTCTCAACTGTGATTTTTCTTTTCAGGTCTTCGAGTTCTATTACTGGTAAAAAAAAAAAAAAATGTACATACACAATGTCTAATCTTGCTCAAACTGCTTCCAGAATTGAATTACCATGGCGAGGCCAACATTTACTGCAGTGTGCTGCACTCACTGGAGGACAACAATGTGTTTGAAGCCTGCACATCTCACCAGCACGTGATTTGTTTGCATCCATTTCATTCTCCTCCATCAAGCACTGTTGTCTTACCGCTTACATTAAATTACATTCACATTCTTATTACTGCAAGTGTAAAATTACTTTGGTTCGTTATGAAAGTAGAGGGACAAAAAACTATGGGTCCCTGCAATTTATTTAGGAAAAAGGTGCCAGGTTAAAAGAACATCATAATCAATAAATGTACATTGACATAGGTGAAGAAGTCGTGTGTTTAGCTGTGCTGGACCAGCTAACGGTCCCCAGTCCACTGACAGAGAGTTTATTGCTTTTGAAAATAATCAGCTTGTAGATTTTGTGTTGTAATCTCTGGCACTACATTAAACTTGTTCACTCTTGATTAATTTCAGGAGAGACTCTTGCATTGTGTCACAGAGATGACCTGCTGATGATGCTACCCTGTTCCAGGGAGCTGTGTTGGTCCTGCAGCTGGGGCAAGGGAAAGAAAAGAGGAAGGGGCACAGCTGGGCTTTACTGGCTTGATGACATTGTGGGTCACAGGCCACACATCGACCAATAGTAGTTGGTAACTGGGTTCGTGGGTCAGTTTCACACCAAAGTGTAAAAAGGTGAAGAGTAGGTTCAAAAAGCCTCTTTGGTCAATGGGACAAAGGAATATATGGTCTCTTCCACCATCTTGAGTGGGCTGAGGCCAAACAAGTTAAATGATGTTTTGGCCGGGAGAGACTGAGCCAAAGAAATAGAAGAAATAGTCCTATTTTCAAGAGATGGCTAGTGTGGTACCAGTGCCAAAGGGGCATCAAAACAGCCTAATGATCATCTAGCACACTGCTCAGTACAGACAGTTCACTCAAAGACCAAGCCATGGAGCAAATGTGTCTTTATAAATGGCTAGAATTATCCCACTGTGGCCAGTCGGCATCCTACTCTGTGAATATACATAGTCTGATTGTTTCTATGCATTATGTCCTCTGTACTGTTTTTCTTTTGTGTGTAACATCAAATCCATAGACCTTTCAGCAGACTCTGTTTCAGTGGATGAAGAGCAGTGTATGTGACATCACCACCACATCAGACAGTGTCTCAATTATTACTTAATTTGGAGGATGAACTGTCTCATTTTTCAGATGTTGACTATATCCCATCTATATGCAGTGTGTATTGTAGTAATGTATTGGAATGTCTTGGCGAGCATTTTCAGCCAAATGACACAAATGTAAAAAGATTCCCTGGGTCCTCTGTTGTTGATCTGAAGTTGCATTTGAATCTGACTACACAGTTGCAATTTCTGATACGATACGAGCTGGAATGTCATTGACCGACTATCCATTATTTGGCCTAAGGAAACTGTACTGAACATACATGACCAGCAGCCCGTGAGACAGACCTGCCTGATTTCAGAGCTACCTGAAGGTGACCTCTTTGATTATCCTGCATCACCTACAAAAGCACCCTGATGAAACTGGCCGTACCCAGTGAGAAGTTGCAGCTAGCACCAGATGGGTATTGAATGTGATGGTGTTCCACCTTTTCAGGTGAAACTTCATCCAAGGGGGTACAGCCAACATTGCGGTATGGGTGAGAGTGGATTCCCGATTTCATCCTGTTGATTCCCTTTGAACGACTGCACGACTCAGAGCAGTGAGCAGTAAGGCTGCCAAATAACAACCATAAATAACCGTCCTGCTAGAAGTCACCCATCTCATTCCACTTTGCACTTCATGCCTATATCACTTAATGCCTGCACAACCACTCAATCAGGGCATACTTGCATTGATAGCTTGTACATACTAACACACTGTCAATTACAGCCTGTATTTATCTTGTACTCTTATTGTATGCTGACATACTTTACTGTTAATCTTACCTCCTTATCTCACCGACTAACATACAATCTTATTCACTGTATTTCCTGTTACTTCCTACCAACATCGTTCTCTGGCTACCCATCACTGCCCTGTCATAGTTTTGAGTTGATTTGATTTGCTCTGGAAGTGGAACATCCAGCCAATCCTGAAGTAAGGAATTCAAGGAGGGACCTCACACTGTCCTTTCACTCAGCTTTCTGGTAGAAAACTCTCCAAGGTTCTTCTCTGTTTTATGAATTCAAGCATGGTGGTGCCCACGGTGATCTGTAGCAGTACAGGACTCACTCCTAAGGTCAATGACTGCTCACGCACAATGCACAATATTGATGCTCTGGGTAAGTAGAATGGTTGAGACTGTTATGTTGTGAAAATGGAGTTAACCAAATAGAAGAAAAGGGGGAACTCAAGCTACACTTTTTCTAAAATTAAGCTCTCTTAAAATGCATTTTTCAGAAGCTATACAATCCCATATTTTTGTTGAAATGAAAAAAAAAAATGAGAGAACTTATCTATAATTCAACTTTGTGGACAAAGTTAAGGTAATAGGTAAGGTAAAACCTCCCAGGGACTTTTTTTTAAAGTACAATTACATCTACTGGATGTAATAGTTATTATAAATAGCCACATCTATGTGAAGGTGTTTGTTCTCATCACATTTTCTCATTTCATTTCCACACACCAAGAAAAAGCCTCCAGTGCACATCACTCTCCTTTCAGCTGCCTTCCATTGCCACAGTTGCTGTCAGTGGCAGCAATTCAGTCTGATTGGAACTCATGCTGCTGTAGACAAAACCTAGTAAAATAGCCCATTTAGTGAGGCATCATTCGCTCCAACTCTTATTCCAAATGAAACACCTGGCTTCAAATGACTTCATTCATCTGAACTCTCTTTAACTCCACAGCTGGCAGCATTTCACTGATTACAGCCCATATAAAGGGCAGAAACTCAGGGGGCAAAGGGGACAATGGTCACATCATGACTACATATAAATTTAACATTACAACACACTATGTTTGCACAAAAACCTTCTTCCGATCCTCTCAAACCCTAAAGATTTAAAGACAGATCAGTTGTCAAGCTTAATGTTGTAATCAGCAATATTTACATCTGTACAGTTGTATTTCTCTCACTGTCAGTAAGGCAGTAGTCACATTTTCTCTTTTTTTTTTTTTTTTTTTACATGAAATAACAGTGTTATTGTCATCCAGAGGGAACGGCGTTGCAGTTGCTGCATGGCAGTTTACCCTCGTATTTGTCAAGCGAACACGTGACTCCTTTTGTTACATCAAGCTGCATTGTCCATATTTCTGTCATAGTGTTGTCAATTAAAGGTCAAAGAAATAACAAGTCCGTCTCCAAAAAAAAAAAAAAAAACCCAGTAAGTAAACACGAGGGCAGCCATGTCAATCTGTAAGGATGCGACACTGCTGGCTTTTGTGGATTTGTGTGGTTGACATAATTTGGTGTTTTTGTAGATTTCGTGAGGAGCGGTGTTTCACTTTTGTCCTCTTTTTCAAATTGCACAAGATTTCTTTTTGCGCTGCTTCTAATCCCTGTCAGAAACCAGGTTCTGCTTTGAGGCATCTCACCTGGACGAGTGACCACCTGCTCCCCGTCTGAGCAGCACAGACACAGCTTCATCTCCGTGTTAATGGCTGATGGCTGAGTGGTTGTGGCAGGCAGCCCTCTGCGGCCGGCGCGCCTCGCCGTGTCACCCAAGGGCCGCGAGGATGGGAGCGGATTGGTGTGAAAGTGGAGATGGTTAGCACTTTCACATCTGTCAGCTGGGCTTGGCAACTCACACCCAACATTTACGTAGGCGGAGAAAGGCGAGGGCAGAGAGGGCAGGGGAAAAGAGACAGAACAAAAAAACAAAAAAACAATTGTGCAATTGTGTTGTGTCAATTTTGAACCATGACAAATTAAAAGAACAGAGAAAATTAGAATAGAAAATAGAAAATTAACAATAGAAAAATTAAGAATACAACAAATTAAAAACAAATGGAATCTGTAGTAGGTTTTATTTGCAGGTCTGTGTGATCATCTACACAGAACAGAGAGACCACAGCAGACAGGAAGAAGCGAGCACTTGAGTTACATTCACACAAAATCAGACAACACAGCACCTTTCTGTTGGGTTGTGTGGAGCTGTGGGTTGTGTTTATTTGTGCTGTAGAGCTCAACTGCTCTGAAACAATCAGAAAATAACATTTTATTTTTGCGATTTACTGCTTCGTTCTTGCCCTCTCTTCATTCCCACTCTAGCTCACTCGACCACTGCTGCCCTCTGTCTCTTTCACTCGTTAAACCAGGGAGACAGGGCCAACTTTGAATGGTATGTTTCCAAAACAGCAAATCATGCATAGTGTACCTTTAATGTCTGGAGCACTTAAAAGAGTGCATGCATATAATGCTGCAATAACATAACTCAGAACAGTAGAAGCTGAGTCGAGCACAAGCTTGCCCACACTTTGGCCATTAATCATCATCAAACATCCCAGGATTATCCTTAATGTGCAAACCTCCAAGAAAAGCTCTCGTGAAATGCTCTCCTCTCCACTTGCCAAACTCCAGCCTTTGTCAATGGGACACGGTCGCACCCACAAAAATGATGAAACGATCAATACAATAGCTGGAAGTCAAGCTATACTCCACAGACAATTGCCTGCTACAAACATGAGTGGGCAGTAAATTACATGATGTTTGCCAACAGATCATTTATTGGATATAACACTGTTCTGAGATCAGACGTAAGGAGAGATATCATGTCCACTTCAGTGTTGTCCTAATTGATTGCTATTTTTAGCTTCAACTGGGAAAGCAGTGCTCACCTTGCTTCCCCTGACGGCACGCCACTGACACACACCAATTCATGTGATCAGTTTGTAGCTGGGGTTAGCTACCCGCCAGAGATACACTAAATTAAGTTGAGGAGATCTCTCAATAGACTCTGACAGATCAATCTTTTTCAGTCTGGCTCTCTGGTTGACACCATTTTTAGAGGCCATAGTCAACCATGCCATCAGGCATCAACAGTCCAATCTGTAAATAACCTTAATAACCTACATAAAATAACTGTTTTGGGCATGTTGTAATAACTTGATTTACACAAAGTAGACATTTCACATACTATACAGCCCTAATAAAAAAATCCCTGCAGTGCTCCTCCAGTCAGCATTGGTCTGCTACAGGGCACTTGGGCCAAATCAGAGGCACTCTCTCAGTGTTAGTTCACCTTACAGGATACTCCACTGGGCCCCGGAGCTGGGCTGGCTCTGGCTGCAATAAAAATTTTCTCTTCAGGTGGGCTCTAAGTTGGACCCTTTTCTACTTTAAGTGATAAATTAATTTTGTTTTGATTAAATGAAATAAAAATCTGCACAGTGGTAAAACTCAGAAATGTAGTGGTTCATCCTTGTCAAAGTTGTCCAAATTGCTCAGTTAACACTTTAATGTGACTCAAGCTCCATTATTGAATGAAATGTGACCAAACAATCCATTAAGAGACAAACCAATTCAGCCTTGTGTCAAATGACTAAAATATGAGGATAAACAGTGCATCTCAACAGCTCTCACAACTAAATACATTTGAAATCTAGTGCTCAAGCATCGAAGCCTTCAGTTTCTGACTTTATGATATTAAGACTTTGAATAAAATTCAAACCTGATAAGACCAAAGCAGGGAATGTAATTTTCAGTCTTTTTTTTTTCCCGGGACCTATGACTGATTTGAAACAGCCTTGAATTAGAATGAGAAAATTAATTCCCTGACTGTCTGTCTTTTTATTTTCTGTGCATTTATGAGGTTGTTTTGCCATTTCCATTTCCACAATTTCACATTAAGAACGCCTGCAGGTTAGACTCACACGCCGTGCTCTGGGTTAAAACAAATAAGCCTTTCCACGCTAAATGTGTTTGACTGCTGTGAAGGACAGACAGTATCAAGTGATTACTAGACACATGCATGTGCATGTGTCTGTGCGCAAGTATAAAGAGAATTAGATTATGCTAACTGCAGGTTTTTTGTTTTTTTTTTGGAGCAAAAAAAAAAAAAAATTAATTAGTATATTTCTTTAGGTATACAAATCTCATCACAGTAAATACTCACTGATGTTTTGTTAGAATCAAACAAAATACAACAGTCTTCTTTCCAAAGCTGTGACTCTGCCGTAGTGAATATGTTTTTCTGTTTGGTTGTTGGTGCAGAGACACTTGAATAATCGGCTTTTCATCGATTTGTATGATCTTGTTGCTTCATTACTTATTGATAGTGGAAAAACACTTTGCTAACTTGACTATGACATCTCTACCCAACAGTCGAATGTAACAGCCTCATGCCTCTCTGCACTGGCATCAGCCTCCAGGCTACACTGTGTGTGGTGAGGCCCCCTGCACAAACCACATGTCCAGAAAAGAAGGGAGCTTATTCAATTAGATGTTTTGCAGCAAAAACCTGCTGGGAAGAAGGTACAGAAGCACGGAAAATAGCAAGAATATCCACTCAGACCCACAATTCATATCTTTTAATTAAATGTCAATGTATTAAGTGGCAGTATTGATTTGAAAATGTTCAATTTGAGTTCTTCCACTTGGAAAAAAAAAAAACAAGAACTAAGTTTCTTAAATGTGAACAGGCTGGTTTGATGACATTGTGTCATCTTTGATGTTCACTTCTGCTGAGTCTTTTTAGGATAATGTTATTGTGACAGTGTCTCCTGCTCCAGCCTAAAGGTCAAACATCTGTTTATACAATTGCTGCTCAAAAATGTCATTGTCATATTTAGTTGACTTAATTATATATAGTCAGTCTGTTGAGCACAATGCCACCACCTCTGCACCATATGTACAGAACAGGTGTGCAACTAATAAATACTTTTATTACTGATTAGTTAGTAAAAGTATTTTCTCAAGGAATTGTTTGATCTGACTAACCAGATTTAATTTATAATATAAAACAGAGAAATGTAAGAAACTGTTACTTTTGAGATGGAGTTTTTTGACTGTTTTACTTTAAGGAATTGGTTGATCATCATTCTTTTCTTTTAATTGACTGATCATCGCAGCTCTTCCAGAGTAAATGGTGTGTTCTCCCATCTCTGTTCTTTATCTTTTATATTTGTGTGTTTGCATGATTGCATATCAGCCGTGGGATGACCAAAAACAAAAGCACTAGAGGGGTGTCCAGAAACATGGCAGCGCCTGAAGGAATTTATTTCAAAACTGTCTAAAATGACACAGACATTTGAAACGGCAAAGCACAGCTGTGAAGACTCCATCTTCTCCATGTGCAGTGAGAATCCTGACCATTAGTGTGACTGATGGACTGTACACATCTTCCAGCATCCTGAGGGTAAAAGGAACAGTTTGATTTTCTGTTGTAATACTGTCTTAGTTTTGGTGTTTGTCTGCGTTAGCACCAGTTACCTGACTTTTTGGATTCATTTTCTAGCCTTGCTGCACTTCCTTGTTTTCCTGTTTTGGAACCAAACAAGTAGTAAAACTTGCAGGTCAAATCAACTCTTGAGAAGACATTATTTGCCCCGTTATTTTGTGGACGGCCAAGATTTATGATTTTCAAGTGGGCCATGGGTGGAAAAGGTTGGGAACTGCTCCCCTTGGGGAAATTAGGGGTTGTGACGCTGACAGTCTTATATCATGGACAGTGATACTTTAGAATATGATCTACTTTTCAGATGAATAATGCAGATAGTGTCATTAAAAAAGGCGCTATGTTTAAATATAAAAGTGCAGTGGCTTCTCACATCATACAAACTGCAGTGGTCTTTGATTTGCTCTGCAGCCTCAGAGAGCTTGGTGTAGCGCCACATGTACCACCATAGCTGGAGCCCAAGGTGGTGGAGTTGGATGGTGGAGACACCTGCCTGGAAGCAGGGAAATGAGTCGGGTCAAAGAATAGCAGTTAGAGAACAAACATCCGAGAAGAGCTTCAAAGTGGTGGAAAGATATGAATAACAACTTCTGGTCAGGACTTTCAGAATAAAATCTGAACAGAAGCAAAGATTTGGGAGTTGAACCTTTGAGTGATGGGCTCTGTATCTAGGCAATCGTATGCACAACTATCATATCACCCACCCCAATTTCAAATACAGTATTTTTCCATGGTTAATATGAATCGTTTTGTCAGTCATGACCTACGGCCGGACACTTACTCATGAAGCAGGACCGTCCCATTTCCCCCCCATTTTGTCTCCTCACATGCTCGTCACTTTGTCTGATCAAATGCTTTTATGCAAATCAAGTTTAAATGAAGTTCAGTCAAACTCATGGTTCAGCACTAATATTCCAGTAAAACACACACCACTGAATACAGAGGTGAGCTCATGCAATTATAGCCGACGAGATAACACAGGATGGCTGAGCTCCTTCAGCACAGAGGCTAAATAGCTGCTCTGAGGGGCTGGATGGCTGCTCATTCCTAAGACCACCGCAATGTGTGAACTAAAAGGAAGACAGTTCGTTTTTAACTCTCTTCTGATAAAATAAATTCACTAATCTCCCTCCCTTTATAAGATGAGTAATTGCGTTTTGGAGTAAATTCCTCTATGAACCAAATATATCAGGCTTGCAGATCCATTTACACCCCCCCCCCCCCAAAAAAAAAAAGTATCCCCTTGGTGGTGTTCTGAAGATGGTGTATTCATGATGGTGGTGGAGAGGATTGTCTGTTCAACTGGGCTGAGCTCAAACCATTCATTCAGGCCTTTATTTCAAGCGGGAGGGGGGGGCACTCCCATCAGGACAGAGATATTTCATCATAGGTGAAAGGTGATCACTCAGAACAACTCTGTATTGATTTGTAGTGACCCTTCGCATAACAGTATCCCCTCACTGAAGGGGTCACCCATTCAGGACTGTGCCGTACTCTTGCTGTACACCACCCATCCATTCACCCACTTGTGGTGAATATGGTGAAGGATGACTCATTTGACCGTGTCACTTCTTCCCACATATGCGTAGACCAGAAGCCTGCCCCCTGCTTAAACATCACATGTCATGTAATCGTTGGACTGCTCTTACTGATACATGTCCCATCACAATGTCAACCTCGAGCGTGCACGAGCATCAAGGTCAAACCTGTGCTGTCAGTCACAATGTCCAACCCCATTTACTGACATCTCTCCCATAGATCCAAATGCAGATGTCAATTTAGTCACTGGTCCAATTGAAACTATGGCCAGTTGAACTCCTGCCATCTACCAATTAATCAAACAGGCTTTATCGGTATAGCACTTTCTACAATCTAATTTACTTATTAGGTTAAAACATCTTAGAGTCCTGCATCCACCTCAAAATGGAACTCATCTTGGGGTATTTTTGGAAAGATAAAAACTTGAATTCTACATAAAAGTGGATTAATATTTAGTCATGAGTCATGGAAATGTAGTTTGTGTTACAAATGCAGCATGCTGGAAATACATTATGAGGCCAGGTAATTAGTAAGAGCAATGATTTAGCAAAACCTGTTTCATTGTTTACTGTATATAGGCATCAGGGTATTGCTTTTAGAAAAGCAGACTTAAAGAAATCCTAAAGAAAGCTGATGTAGGTTATTTTCTAATGCCAAGCTATTCAGCTACTAAACGCTCTGTCTGAAGACCAACTGTCAGATAAATATGCACATTATATGGATAAAAAGCTACCCAAGAAGAAGAAGAAGAAAAAAAAAGTACTTCATAATGTGAGGGTATTATACCAGTATTGTGCCTGTGTGGGAAATTTGAGTTGAGTGAAGTGTTATGAAACTGAAATATCAATGCAGCTGTCTGCATGCTCACAGTAACTCAAGAAAAAGAAAAAAAGCTTTGCATAGGTGCAACAATACACATATAATGTGCAGTAAACCACCTCAGGTAGCTAAGGCAGCAACTGTAGTACATCTGATTGCAAACTCATCCATTTGTTAAACAAGATTTTAGATTGTGTAAGTCCTTTGTCGTTTCTATATTTTCAGTGTTGTATACTCCTCGCACATCACATCCTTTACATTTTCTTGTCTTGTGAAACCCAAATAGTCATGAGGTTAAAAACACTCACCAGATGCAGGTCTGAATATCTGCATCACTGCTCAATGGTTAAAAAAAAAAATTAAAAAAAAAAAAATTATAGATGGCATTAAATAAAACAACATTCCACTTCATCTCTTTCTTCTGTGGCTGTTGCTGGATGGAGCAGTGTGGATGAATACTGCTGCTCCCACATGAGTCAAACTAACCTCTGCTGTACATGGCTGTGTAATTAGCGGTTCTCAATAGAGCAAGCAGCAGCGAGCACAAGTGTCAATGAATACTGCGAGTACAGCTATAACATTCCTTAGTGCTCAACATGGGGAGCAGATTATACACCTGTTTGCTAACATATGCAAATTGCATGCATGCTTGTTGAACATACAGCTAATTTGCTGTGTGCGCGACAGCTTTTATTTTGGCGACTAGCTCACAGCAGCAGAGAAAACAGGAAGTTAAAGCCATTGGTGGTAATCCTCATTAAATCCTAAATCTGATTATATCAATATTTTTTCAGTTTAGCCGACCATACAAATTGCCACATTGAAGGGAAAAGAAAAAAAAAAAAAACAATGACTGTATGAATTGCAGAACAAAAATGAGAAAACTGATGGGGAAGGGAAAATAATCATCATCAGCAGCAGCAGCAGCATCCCCTCCGGTCCCTCGCTTTGGTGTTTGTTGTTCTTCAAGATCTGCTTCAAGAAAGTCGGCAGACGGAAGAAAATCACGCTACCTATTAAAAAGCCTCAGAATGTGAGAGCAGCATCCAAGGAAGCGTTTTACATTAGCAGCTGCATAGGTGAGCTCTTCACAATCTAAGCCGCATGTCATTGTGAGTGGGGGGTCTCCTCAAAGACTTAAAAATGGATGGTTCTTTGCATTTACGAGTGAGTTTCAAACCTAGAGAGAGCAAGAGAGACTAAGATGAGAGGCTGTACGATTGAGAATGGGGGGTTTGGAGGACGGCAGAATGACAGAGGCAGGCAGAGAATTGGAGAATGGAGCTTTCTTCAGGTTATATTTGGGGTCTCTGTGACAGCTGAATTCCCTTTGCACCCCATTCTTCCATATTTTTCCAGGGATCATGTATCAGTCTCGGCTGCCAGTGTTAAGATAGAAAAGGCAGCTGATGAAGAGCGTAACCTCCGACAGCCTCCGCTTGAGCTACACAGCCTCCAAAACCCATTTGACTGTTTGCTACAGTGGATCATGAAAAGAAAAGACTCTTGCATGCGGACATCAGTACCATTTCTCAACTTTTCATTGTGTTGCAAACAATCCAATGCTGCTACGTCCTCCATCTGTTCAACACGACTTAAATCTGCAGCTCTTATCTGAAAAGAATCAGCACTATTGATCTCTTTTTTATGATACAGCCTCTGTTTTGCCTAGAATGTAATCAATGTCTACACACACACACACACACACACACACACACACACACACACACACACACACACACACACATATATATAAAACAAACAAACAAACAAAAAAAAACCTCATTTACTCCCCCTAGTTACTCAACTAGGGGGAGTTTTTTAGATTATAATGTGGATCAATAGGTGCAGTCAGATTAGATGGTCTCAAAAGGCACAATCATTACTCCACTCCACAGAATTTCCAATTCAAACCACGGAGAACTCAAACGCTGTTCAACACATGTCAACAAAATTTAACCAATTGTTTTTAAAAAGGGGAGTGGGGGTCAGGAGCAGCTCTCACCCCAGGATATGTAGTTCTGGAGGGAGGCGGCAACCCCTGTTTGGCATTTGCGTGTAGCTGGACTCAATTTATTTAGCCTTACTGCTTTTTTTCCCCTACTGTGTACACTTTCCTCTTACACCATGTGTACTCACTATGAGTGAAAACCCATCAATAATAAATATGCAATCTGCCATAATGTTATGTTCTGTATTGTTTCTCATTTGTCCTGAACCGCCATGCACACTGAAAAGCACCACATCTGGTGTTGAAGTAACGCTTCTTTAAACCTGCCTTAAGGCTGATGTGAAAGCGTTTGTCACTGTTGTCATCACTGGATTTTTCAGAGAAACATGGACACTACAGCTGGGGAAAAAAGAAAAAAAAAAAATCTTTATGTTTTTAAATGTCTTTCACTTCTGAGCACACAAACACTTAGTGTGTTCCTTTATTGTGTTGGAGTAGAGGCAGAAACCTCAAAGATGGTTTCAGGGACCAAACATTAAGGCCAAAGGATGTGTAGAAACTATAAATAAGCCATGGATGCGAGAGTCTTATGAATGTGAGAGTCTTAGAGTAAGGTCAACCATTTGCCATGGAGTCTAAGTCCATGTCACTACACCCTGCCAACAAATCATTCCAGCACCAAACCTACAGCAAGACACAATTTGTTGTTTACACAGGCTAATAATGGACAGGTTAGAGTAGGAACTGCTTGTAGTGCCAGGCCAGCCTCTCCCTGTATCTTTATACTAAGTCAATTGGCTTTGCTTCATATTTATCCTGCAGATGTCAGCGATAGAAAGCTCCTCATCTAACTCCACAAGAATGGGAATAAGCATATTAAAAAGTATGTTAGACAGTAAGACAGTTGGCAGTATTAGATTCAGTACACAAAGCTAAAACTCATGCAGTGATCATACGGAAGTGTCTCTCAATGCAGTGCAGTTTAACAGCCCCTGAATCTACGGCCTAAAATGATCAGAACCGTCCTGAGGGAAGGATTTCTTGCAGCACTGCACTACTTTTAGCTAGGTGTTCCTCATAAAATGATCTTTTGATGAGGGAAGCATGGACTTATGAAACAGACTAAACGTACAAAAAAATGTAAACATAAATTCCTCATTGATTCAGCATTGAGAGAACAATCGACTAAAATAAATGTTCTCAAAGAAGGCAAACCAATATGAAGTCATTAGGTTCAGGATTTCTGTGTCCAACTTCCAACATAAAGGCCGTAAAGATTGAATTAGCAGATTTACTCGACAAAAGAAATAAAACACAACTCACTTACTTTATAGATGAAACTGAAGGGACCAGGGACACCGTGTGGAGACAGACAAACCAAAGCACAAACTTCATTACACAGGGGAGGGGCACATGAACACAGGTGAAAACACAATAGGGCGGGGCAAAGACAGGATGTAAAACAAAAGTTAACACATATGGGAAGTTATTTCAAAATAAGACAGGAGAGCAACAAAAGTCTGAAGAATAAAGAGTCCAGACACCGTCATGATAGGAGCAGATCATGACAATTAAAATGTGACTAATGCAACTATCTACATAGCAAGAGGAAATATATTTTAGTTAGTTAGAGTTAGATGTTAGATGAACTGGCCCTTAAATTTAATATGCTTTGAAAGGTAAACCAGTTATACTATTTCCTGTTTTTTTTCCTGATTCAGTTATGTTTAAGTCTAGAAGCATTAGTTTCCTTCAGTTGATTGAAAACATCTCCCTCATTCTCAGGATTTAACAGGATTTAATGACCAGTAACTCTTGTTGGGCAGGCAAACACTGCTCTATAGGTGCTGCATTTATTGAAACAAAGAGAGCAGGCTGTTGAGTTCTGCATCATTATTCAACCCTGGCTCTCATGTCTTCTTCACTCTGCCCTCTCCTCCTGTTCATCCTTCCCTCTGTTTACCCCACTTTCCATCCAGTAGGCTGGATTCATGCTCGTTTCGCCTAGTTGACTCTCTATTACTCGTACAGCGCACTGCCAGAAAGAACTTGTTGAGTTATGCAAATGGACACTACGCAGCAAAGCTCGGCTCCCGTGTGGAGAAATTATTGTTGCTCTTGAAACTCCTTGAATAGGAAGTTAACAGCAGCTTGAGTTTGCCATCAGTAAACAAAACAATCTGCTTGATTTTCTATTTCAGTGGTGACACTTGTCTGCCACTTAGTGCTCATTAATATATACAGTTTTTTGGACATTTCTCTGCCCTCGCCGAACACATATTCACACATCATTTTAAATCTAATTGTGGCAAAGTGCACAGCATTTGAGCTGAGGCTGTAATCATAGCATGTAGTGACTGGAAGATACAGAAAGTTTCTGCTCAAAGAACTGCACTAATGATCTTAGTGTAAGTGCAATACTCCACACATAGAGGAAATCCAACCTTGTTTTGCTACAGGTACAAATGGGCCATGGCACCAGCTCCTGAACGTCAAAGAAATTTCTACGAACATATTTGGAGACACTGAATACTTTGCTCCATTTGGACTTTTGACACGAAACCTTTCTCCTTATTCATTGTCAGAATTCAGATGCCTTAAATTGTTCATTGTTCATTCATTGATGTGTTTTTCAAAATATTGCTCTCAATTCTGCTAAAGCATAGATTTAGCTGTTCAACCTAACACACTCTAAGTATAAGAATCTGGTGTAAACAGGTCCTCCATGCTTCATATGAACATACCCCATGTTTCCATCTTGACGGAGCATTCGAATCCAGTTGGAAAATGTGTTATTTACCACAAAGTTCTCCCAAGTTGCTAAATGACATATCACACACATATCACATAAGCAGTGTGTAACTCACATGTGATGCAGATGGTGAAGGAAGCTTAAAAAGTGCATCCTATCTTCACGTTTGATATCCTGTAATAGCAGGATGTGAGGTAGCAGCAGGTCGTCCTGTCGCCTCATTCAAGCCTTTAATGAAGGAGGTAAAAATCCACAGATGACGCGATCAAGACCTACCAGGAGAAAGCAGAGGGCAAAGAGAATGAAGATGTTTTAGACCCCTTCAACAGCTGCTGCATCTGGATGCTGTGAGGTGACTCACTCCCAGCTAAGCCCTGATATTTCCTGTGATGGAGGTCTAACTGTTGCTTGCTCATGTGACAGAACTGCAGACTCCTCTGTATGTGCTGACTCAGTAGAGCCCTGATGGAACCCCATTATTTCAATTAGAGCCCAGAAGGATTCATCATCTCCTTATGAGACTTATTGCTCCTGCTGGACACATGTTGAGCTCACAGTGGCTGTTACAGTTCATAGCAATGCAGAAGAGAAAAAATAAATAAATTTAGACAGTGCAGATTTAGGCAGATTAACTGCAGCTGAGGAACATCAGACATTGAAAAAAATAAATAAAAAATCCTAATTTCATTAGGAAATGTACAGGAAGATGTCACTGGGGATTTCCATTTAGTGGTTTATTTACTGAATCCATCACAGAGTAGTTGTAACATTTATGATATACCGTAATATTTACTCATACTAATATAAATGAGCAGAGTTGAGGTTGAGTTGAGCATTGGGTCAGACTGCTGGGAGCCATGACAGAAACCGGAGTAAGGTAAAAATAAAGGCCAAAACACACAGATACTCCAATTATTTGCTATGTACAACCCTCACACCAGTGGCAGGTTGGCTCTTGCCAGTGCTCCCAAAACACCACTGTTGTATTTGAAGCCTTGCTGCCCCTGAAAAAAAAAACAAGAAAAGGCTGTTTTGTAGTTTTCGTGTTACATTTTTTGACATTTCTGTCCAAGTCAGTGTGTTCAAAATGTAATACAAACTAGTTACATGTGGCCACTGTCATCTCTGCAACAAACAGAAAATACAGGTTTAGTCTAACAGGATAATTATTATAATTATTATGGCCAAAAACTTGTGTGTGTGTCCCTGTATGTGTAACTTACATGTTGATCAGGTGATTCATGACTTGGTTACCTAACAAGTAACAAAGTTTACCAATACATGTGTTCGAGATCTTCGTCTTCTTCTGTTGCTGCTCAGAACAAATGTATCCACTATCCACAATAGACTTTAAAATATTTTTTATTCTCCTAGACTTTGATTTTAATATGGTGTAAAGCTTGAAACCAGTGAAAACAACCACTGATATTTTAAGGAGTCTTGCTCCTTTATTATGCCGCCTGTGAAATAACCCCCTCTGGAGCTTTAAACCTTTGCTTTTGATTTCACTTTGTTGTATTGATCCGTCCTTAATAACAACATTAGTCAAGGCAGTACAACAACATTAATAGTGTCATGTTGCTCATCACTTGTTCTCCAGTGTCTGTATCAGGAAAATGATGGAACATTACAGCACTGGTTCTCCACTCCAGTTCCTCCATCAGCCATTTTCATCCATAACCCAGACAAAGAAAACCTCTGGACTCAAACCTCATTTGTAATGATGTCAAAAACTTAATTAAAATGTAGTGTAATGTCCTTGTAACTGCAATTGCTGGAGTGTGTAGGTTCCTGATAACAGATCAGAATTGGAAAATTGATTGATTTTCTTTAATGTATGTCTAACGTATATTATAAATACATTTCTCGTCACAGACCAAATAAAAGTTATTCATGTTGAGTTTGACAGCAAGGCCAAGAAATACTAGAATTTTAATCATACAAGCCCACAATGCCAACATCTGACCTTCATTTCACTGCTTTGTTTACTGTACACGTTACCTTGGCATTTAACAAATAAAACTACTGAGACATAAGACACAATAATATTTATTACTGAAAAACAACTAAAATATAAAATACAGCATAATATAATACCACATAATATGGTATATCACGATATTTGGACTGGACTGCATTGAGAGATTAGATTATGGATATCGCCAAACTCTCAAAGATAAGCACATTTTGCTGATAATCATGTATTTGTATGCCCCTCCATGTTGGTCCATAATGTCATGGGCATCTGTCTGTTTGAACACATTCTTGTGACTCAACAACATAGAAGCTGCACCATTCGACCTTCGTATGGAGAGGATTATATAATTAGATATTGCTGCATAAATTTGCATAGTAATGAGGAAGAACAGATTTTGATGAAACCACTTCTCAGTTTTCTATTCTCTTAATGTGTTAGGATTCATATGAATTTTATATTGTCATAATATTCATTATACTTTTTGAATACTTTTCGTTCAAAACAAAGGTTAAAAGTAGACAAATAAATATTTGCTGATTCATGGAATAAATATCTGAAATGAACCACTCAGTATATTATTACTTTCAGTATATTTTTGCGATTAAGTGGGAAGCTCAAGTGCCTCCTGTCTACAACTCTTTATCCATTCTCACTCCTGCAAAAAAATAAAAATAAAAAATAAAATAAAAGAGTAATAAATGTCTGTACCAGTTTCCATCATGCAAAAACAAAAGTTTACCACCAAATTGCAATGGAACTGTTGTAGAATTGCATTGATCAAGGTTTTGGAAGTATTAATATGTATTTATGTCATAGATTTTCTGACAGGAAACATGGATGTGAGATACAACAAAGGTCCTGAGATGTTCGTGGACATGGTCATGGCATGATCTTTGAGCAAGCACAAAAATGCCACTAAAATCTAGTTTAGTAGTAAGTGCTAATCCATCAATTAGATTAAATTAAACTGCGATTACTTGGTGGTGCTTGACAAACATCTATACAGAATTTAATGGCAATCCATCCACTAGTTAAGATATTTCAGTCAGGAGCAAGTAGTGGACTGACTGACTGACAGTATTGACAGATCGACTTTGCAGTTGGGAGAATCTGACCACTACCATGGCCTGAGAGAGCTGGGAAAATTATAGTCATGAGAACATGGCTGAAAAGGCTGGCTGAGCTCACCAGTCTTCACTGTCAGAAATAAAAAATAAAGTTCAACTGTGTAGCATGAGAAAAAGTCAGACTGTAGAGTGACACGTTAATAACATATGTATCAATTCAATAAAAAAAAAAAAAAAAAATCAATGACTGATCATTAGACAGACATCAGAGGTCAGATACATTAGATTTTTACTTTACTTTTACATTTAAGAATCACAAACAAATGGTTCCCTCAACTTTGATTTATGAAAAGTTCATTAATGCATAGTGCAGAAGATTTTCCTGCACTGACCGATCCTTTCTCAATTAGATGATTTTGTAACCTGGCAAAACTGCTGTCACCGAACCTCTTGAGATGATATACAATGAAGCCATTAAACCTTAGGATAGGGATCCAGTAAAATATTGGCCTCATATATCAGTCTAATCCCTGGAGCTGCTGGGCGCCACACCGGTGTACTTCCTCATGTTGAACAGGAACCTGGGGGAAAAGGGAGCTGCTACCTCTGACGTGAGTATCTGAGTATGTATCTGATAAACAACTGAGACAACTTAAAGGTGGAATACATAAATCTGAAACCTCTGCTGCACACATCACCCTAATCAGGGTAGGGTTTTACTAGGATTGTGTCAGACCAGTCTGTTCAAAAACAGTTGTACAAAAATCAAGACAGACGAAAATGAAACCTTGAAACTGTCACAGTGTGCTGAAAGCAACACAAACAAGGAGGAACCAAATGCAAACTCAAGTCAAGTTGATGCTGTGACGTAACTTTAAATGCAAAATAACAAGCTTCCAGGCAGGTGTGTTGACAGGCACTCTGGAAGAGGAGTGCGTCTAAGTAATAGGCTTGACTGGCTCAGAAACAGATCCGGCAACATGCTTGGTGTCGGCCGGCTCAGGAACAGATGAGACGGGGTTGGAAAACTCCAGGCTACAGCCAAGTGGGTGTCAGACCGGTGGCTGGTTTCAGCATAATAGAGTAGACCATGTATTGTCAAGCAACGTTACTGCACTACATAGGTCTGGCATTGGTTTGAGACGACAATAATCCTAAACAAACAGCAGTTATAAAACAGATGATAAGAGTGGGGTGAGTAATGTATGACTGGCAATGACACACATAAAACCTCTACAAAGTAACAGTTTCTCATATAAAATCTCTTTTTGTGCCAGAAACTAGTGCTTTGTTCACGTTAGCTAACATTAGCTGGTGTTGCACACTGTTGGCACAGTAGGGGATCAGTAGAAAGGCATGGTACTCTGCAGGATGCATGAATGTTTGGATTTCCTGGAAAATCTGTCCTTTACATAGAAATCAGTCCACAAGGCTGTAATCAGCAACCAGGAAAGCTTTAGAAGGTCTAATTTTTGAAACAGCTCATAATCCAGAGATGTAAATTGCTTCACACAAAGATAAAATGCCAAGATAGGAATTCACTCACAAAGAATCAAAATCTTTACACCCCTCTCTTCTGAGTTAAACACGATTTCAGAGGTATCTAGCTGGTATCAAGAAGTCTGCTGAATACCAAGTATCTCTTTTGCACCCCAGCCTTGTGTGACCTCCGGGGTTCCCATCGATCACCAAATGGTCCCTATGGAGCAGTCGGCCATAGGTTGACACTAGTGATTTGGAATAATAAATCAGCAGCAGACTCAGTCAGATGGAGAGACCTGGAGAAATAGGCCATGATAGGGTTGGTGGATGTGTTTGGGACCTGTGGTTGAACTGGAAGGAGCTAAATCTCTGTAGCACAAGGGATTTAGTGCTGTAGAAGCCGCTGTGGTGCTCCATGAAAGGCCTTGTCATTTCTAATGTAGACAGTGATCTCTCTGAGATATGTGACACTGACTTGATTTTGTCCTACTTATTCTTTAAAGGGTTGTATTTTAAATTTTTATAGATATACTTACAAATCTGCTATGTCTTGGGAAAGTATATTTCTTTAATTCCATTTTAAAAAATAAATTACAGTTAATAGGGTGATTCATGAATGGATTTGAAGAATAAAATCTCACACAAGTGCAGACAGGACCAGTCTGCTCAATTCAGATGATCAAATGATGATCGTAGTGTCCGGAGGCATTGCAGACTGCTTCAATTTGGATTCTCTAGCCATGGAAGAATTTGTCTGATTTATGGAAGTCTGTGCCAGTCAAGAGTTCACTGTTAGATAGTAACTAAAAAAAAAAAAAAAAAAACTGTATAAAATCCTACAATGAAAAAAATTAATATTTAGATTTGTTAATATGACAAGTTTCACATTTTCACCTCATGTGTATAACTGTAAATCAGACATCCGTTTTCCAAAGTCACCATTTACTGTATCTGCAATTAATATGCTAATACAGAATTAACATGGATGCACTATTTTATGCAAGCATATATATCTTGACAATAATTTCTTTCTAACCATATGTCTCCTCAATATTTATGTTGACTACTACTGAGATTTGCATAACAATATTTATACACATATTTACATATATATGACAGATATTTACATATATATCATGTATATAGACAGATACCAATTGTAAAAACATGACAGATCAATGGGTTTTACATATTGTTTCTGCCCTGACCCAAGCTTTGCAAGAAGAAGAAAATAAAAAAAAAGCAAAGGGAAGGAGGCTTAGGTGAAGTTCATTTGTTCATTCAACCACCAAAAACCGAGAAACTACACACAAAAGACAACAAAAGACAAAAGCAGACATGTTAAAACTAAATAACAAATTGTACCTATGAATCAATTTACAACCATGATCACAAACTACTCTGCTCTTACTGTTTTTAGCGTGAGGTTATGTCCTGTCAAGAGGCCAAGACACAACATTGCGACCCCGTCTTGCCACAAAACAAGTAATCTAATATTAATGATTGTCTTTATTTACTGAATAATGTGAATCAAGTGAGAGTTTCTCCTTCAGGTTGGACCAATGCCAAAATAACAAACAAATAATCTATCTGTAACGCATAACCCCAACTTAACCTACTCAAAACAAAACCAAATTTTACAAATAACCTTCCTAACTAGCAAAAACAGCAGCAAAGATGAGCATATGAAGAAGGCATTACACCGCTTATTACAGCCAGCCAGTTGGAACAGGATGTCTCCTCCCTCACCGCTCGGCCGCACCAGCTTGGTTTTTAAAAACAAGTTGTCATGAGGCAGGAGCCAATCAGTGACGAGTGCCAACTCTGCACGTTTGTCAATCACACATTAGGTGTGTGCGACAGAAAAACGTTCTTCTTCCCAAAGTTGTTTGCTTGTGAGATTTAAAGCATGAGCCAGTCACTTGAGTGGGTCAAATAACGACCATGGGACCAGTTTAATAAGGATGTGATATATGGTCATATGTTGGCATTTAGGACTGAGTAGAAACTTAGTGATGCCCAACCAACCTTTTCACACAAGAGGCAACGATGAGTAGAATAACTGTCTCTGGTAATGAATCTTAAGGCTAAGTGATAAATTTAGGGTTTTGAGGCTGGAGGCAGCAACATGTCTGTAAATGAATTCATCAGAACAGGACAGGACAATGAAAAACATAGAACATTGCCAGTGTTTCTGTACACTTTTTGTCATAGATTGCCGACAAGTGTATTAATGTGAAATTTAAAAGTAGGTTTTTGATCTAATCAGATAAAACTATATATACTGTAGGACGTTGATACTGCCAGACCCTTTCGGGACACTAGTAAGTGAAGTTGCAATATGAAAACTATTGTTTACAATATAGGAGCAGATATTTATCCTTGTTTGCAAGCAGTACCCAATTCAATGTTGCAGCAGTTCAAAGTTTTATTTGTCACATGCCAAGGTACAATGTACAGTAAGCATAGCAGTGAAATGAAGGTCAGACTTGGTAGCAGGTAAGATAACAAGTCATGCATTGTATACATGCAAGCTTTTGCTGAAAAGGATCAAAATCTATGTGAATGGCCAAAAAACGTAATCTAGAGAATGACCCATCATTTTATCATATACATCTTGTTATTGGATGATAATTAATGATATTAATGATCATTTGTGCTGTGATTAAGCTAAGGTTTCTCCCATTTCTCCTAATCACCTTTGAGATGTTTCTACACTTTGACCAGAAAGAAATTGATAGAAAAGAATTGTTTGGATATGATTTGGAAAACCACACACTTGTCTCTAATGGAGCAAAAACCAAGCCATGAGGTTGAAGGAGCTGCCTGTGACAGAACTGAGTCGAGGCTCAGATCTGGGAGAGGAGGTTTGGAACAACTCAAACTGAGCACTCGCAGGAAAGAGGTCTTGATAAGAGAGGTGACAAGAACCTGATGGTCACTCTGGCTGACCTCCCGAGATCTTGTGTGGAGATAGAGAAACTTTCAGCCATCCATGACTGTAGTATACTACCAATCCAGGCATCATGGCAGAGTGGCTAGGCGTAAACCCCCTTAGTGACACATTCATGAAAGGAGTTAGCAAAAAAAGCATCTGAAGAACTCTCAGACTGTGAGAAGGAAAGAAAGATTTTCTGGTCTGATGAAACCAAGATTGACATGTGGTGTTTGGGTATTTTTCTGCAGTAGGAACAGTGAGACTGATCAGGGTTGAGGGAAAGCTGGAGCACGGAGCAAAGTACAGAGATGTCTTGAAAGAAAACCTGGTCCAAAGAATTCAGGACCTCAGACTGGGCCACGGGTTCAGCTTCCAACAGGACAATGACCCTAAGCACACAGCCAAGACATCAAAGGATTTGCTTACAGATAAGTTGGGGCCCAGCCAGACCTCTGACTTGGACCCAATTGAACATCTCTGAAAAAAAACTAAAAATGACAACAAATGTCAACTGACATCTTCTTTCAATCTGTCAGAGCCTGAGAGGATATTAGAGAACTATGGTAGAAAGCTTCGAACCCAGATGTGCAAAACTTGTCATTTCATAGCCAAGAAGACTGAGGGTTGTAACCACAGGCATTGCTAATTAAGTGTCTTAATATTTATGGCAACATAATATTTCACTTTCTCCTTTGTAATTTATTTTGTTTTCACTTTGCCATTATGGGCCTGATGAGGGGAAAAATTAATTGAAGCAATTTTAGCATAAGGCTGCAACATAACAAAAAGTGAAAAAGTCTCAATACTTCCTGGACGCACTTTATAGTTCCCATAGCAATCAAATTAAATACAACGGGTTCTATGTGTAATACACAAGACTTAAAAAATTGTTTTAGACAGAGCTGTGGAGTGAAAAGGGTATGTAGCAGATGGTTGGTTGCTTAACATTGTCCTACTGAGCATTTTAAAGAGAAATAATGGATGAAAAAGTGCCTCAACTTTTTAAGAATACAACATGTAGCTCTAATGTTTAATATTTGCAGATTTTTAACAAGCAACCCCTGGTGTTGAAAACCGAAGCCAACGCATAAATGCAGTTCCTTGAACGGCCACTTGAGGCTGGCTCTAAAAGTGAGTCAATCTCCACAGACTCCCAGGTTAAACTGTCCAACTTAATAAACATTAAAAAACATTTTAACTGCCTGATACAAAAAGATGTTTTGGTAATATCCTTCTTTGTGACAACTGCATGAGAGGTCAATTAACATGTAACTCAGTCCTTAAAAAGGCTTAAAGTGCTGCATAATTAAGGTTGTGGCTACTCTGAGTGACAGGTAGGTGAATATGTTCTTACCATAAACATGCATGTACCACACTCTTGGCTCCACAGGTTGGGATTAGCCAGGATTTAGACATAGTCACTCACTGCCAAATTGACAATGGCAGCGCAGCCCACTCTGAGCTTCAAAACTGCTTGTCAGAAACCTGAGGGTGATGTCCATCTTTATTTACAGTCTGTTGTTTTAAATGCAAAAGGCACAACTCATGAGGAATATGATATATCGGCATTTATTCACCTTGGACAAGGTATTGATCAAACATTTTCATTTTTAAAAGGTTAGCTCTTTACTCTTACAGTTCACTAAATGTTTTAATGTTGGCGCATACTACATATTTTTATGTCCAAGACCTCTCTTTCTGGTACATAGTTTGTTTTATGCTTAGTGGTGAATATTTAATATGCTCACTCTTTTAGCCTGTGCCTTTGTTCTCCAGCAACAACTGAGTCTTCCATCATGATCGAAATTTCACCATATCTGTCTCTTTCCATTATTGACGATCATCTTGAGATTTGCTTCACTTTCAAATTTACAGCAGTATTACAATCACAGTGTCATCGCCACAATAAAATTTTGCTACCGCCACTCGTCCCTCACAAAGCTGTCAACTGGAATCATTTACAAAGTCTTTTCCCAGGGCTGCTGTCCCCTCCTGCCTTGCCTCACACTGCAACACTTGACAGCCCTGACGCTCTTTCCTTCCACGTTGGATCCAAACATGCTACAGCCCCTTGAACAGAAGAGGCTAAGGGCTTTGGGTTATGATCACCCTTGAACTACAGAGGTGGCGGCTCCCGTATTCTCTTTGAAAACTAAATCCTGTCTCCGGCCCTTGACATCAAAAAAGGCAAGGAGATCAAGAGGAGGAGGAAGAGGAGAAGGAGGAGGAGGAGGAGGAGGTGGCAGTGGTGCTAATTAAAGGCATGGATTATTTATTTGCTTCGTGGTGGCATTTTGCTTGTTTGCCAGGCAGCTGCTGTGGGCTGAGCATTGCCTTAGCTTGGCTGAGTGCCTTACACTGCCTGTATTGTAGACACATATGGTCATACACACAAATTCTGCCGCTCACGGATGCATTCACTGCTACACACCAGTATTTCCCCAAGAATTTTATTCCTGTCAGGATGGAAGAGCCTCTGAAAAAGTGCGATGATAGAACTCACACTGAATTTTAAATTGCCTACTGTATGGGCAGATATTTGTACAGGCAGCTACTGAATTCGACTTTGGGGAAAACAGAATGTGTTTTCCATATTCAAAATTTGTGTGTAATGTTTTCAAAGTGGCTGGAGGTGTCTTTCAAAATAATGGCTTCTCGTTTGTATATGGTTTTCACTGATTTGTCTTTAACGCCGGCTGAGCCAAGATGCCGAAGTACGCCAGCTGCCTCGAGTGAATGATGTAAGAATTACTTATTGTCATGGTAATGCTTACAAATTAAGATTGAAGTCTTCAGATGAAAGTTGCATGTAGGCCACTTGCCTTGGGGATCAGATTTGGCACCGTGCGTTACATATCCGTGTAGTCCAGATGGAATAAAAAAAAAAAAACAACCCTGTGAAGGTTTTTGCAGCTCACACTGATTAAAATCCATCAGATCTGTGTCACGTGTGGAGGGACTAAGATCTGGGACACTTGTACTGTGCAGCTGGAGCCTACAAGACTTAAGAGCCACTAATGAAACTCTTGTAGGTGGGTTACCGGCTTGTTAGGACAGGGAAGGTCAGGGCAGTTAGGAGAGAGCCATATTAATTATTGTAGGAGGCAGTGATAGTAGTGGTACAGCTCCTGAAAAATACACTTTTTTATAAAATGAGCATTTTTTTTTTTCAATTAAGTGAGCATTATAAGTCAGGAAGGAGCCTCACAGACCGCTGACTGTTTTAAGTTTTCGGTTAAAAAATTAGGAGTGATCGTGCTTTCACTGTGGTTTCTCCTCGACTCCTCGAACAGCCTCCAACAAAGTCTCAAAGAAGCCAAATCGCTGCTTTTAAAAGCAGCTCAAAACCCATTAAGTTTCTTTGGCTTTATATTGATTTGATAGCTTTTATTTTGTGGGTTGTTACAGTTATTTCTCCTTGATTTTATTTATTTTCTTCTGTATTTTATTGCCCCACTTTCCCTTTCCCTCCCTTTCTGTAAACGTTGGCAGCATGCAGTGAGCAGACCACTGACAATCTCACACAGCCAGAGCTTTCAGGCTGTGCTTCATGTGTACGGTACAGTACACACACAAACACACATGGGCGAATAAGCCAAATAGGTGCTGTTAAACTGAGGCTAATAACTCATTCAGTCTTCCAACTTTGACTTACCACCTCATAGAAAAAAGAATTATTAGCCAGAGGGAAATTCTTTAGTGACTTGTTACTGTTTCTTTCAGGCTAGGTGCTCATATTAATGTTCTCAGGATTTGTATGTCAGCAGGTCGGCACCCTGCTGCTCTCAGACAGTTTCTTCCAGCAATATGGTTTGAAGAGTTACAGCTTCTCACACTCGGGCCAGTGTCAAAAAGGCAAAATGCCTTGTCAGAAAATACTAAAACTGATGTTCACACTGGGCCTCATACATGAACCAAGACTTGAGTGTTTATATGTGCTAAAAGATTTGAGGCATTTACTTACTTTCTCGGATTTCAAATTTGTCTTATGCATGACTAAGATTCAGAAGTTGTCCTCACCTGCTGTGCAAGTCATCTACAGCTTTATATACATTACATATCTTTAAATACGATACCAAATTAATTAAAATAAATTATATAACTATTACAACCTTGATGCAAATTGAGGGATTTGATTGGGGGTGGCACAGTGGTTCTGGGTTTGATTCCTGGGCCCGTGTGGAGCTTGCATGTTCTCCCTGTGCCTGCATGAGTTCTTACCAGGTTCTCCTGCTTCCTTCCACAGTCCAATGACATGCATGTTTAAGTAAATTGGTAACTCTAAATTGGCTCTAATAGGCCTGAGTGTGGGTGTGACTGGTTGTTTGAATCATGAATCATCGTTTGTCTTTGGATGTCTCTATGTGTTGGCCCAATTATTTTAATCCCAAAAGCTGCTTTAGGGTCTTAGAAATGTATCGATTGGTGATCAGCTGGTGATCAGAAAAAGGAGATTGTCTATGATCTGTAATTGGCCATTTTTTTAGTCTCAGACACTCTATGCCACTCGTGTACCACATAATGCTTCACAATACATACACACGCAACAGCACAGACACAGCTACACACACATACGCAACATGCCGTTGACGTGGAAGTGAAAGACACAATGTTTTGTTTGTTTTTTCAAATTAATTTTTGTACATTGATTGCTTTTCTATTAGAGGGAAGGCGTCTTCAAAACAAACAGCGTACTTCCTTAATTAGGGGACGCCGACTCACACACTTATGCATGCATTACACATATACAGATGCATATACAGACACACACACAGTGGCAAAACTGGCAAGACTTTTGGCAGGGCCAGCATGAAGCAGAGTTAGGAGCAGCAGGCCCTCACTCACACAGAGGGATGGATGAATCAGATTAGCTCTGTGGGAGGTGGTGAGGATATACCTGGGGTTGTGCATGTACAATTAATAAGCAGCCTCTGTCTGACTGTCCTAAAGCCATGCTCTGATCACTAATGATTTGACTTTATTTTTACCACGCTTTCTCTTGTTCCACATCTTTGTTCATTATCATGTGTGCTATTAGCCTGTGATTTGTCCAAAGATATGGTAAGGCAGGCATCAGCTTACCGTGATCAATCCCTCTTTCTGCACTGCAAGTGGCGGGGTCTCAGTGACATGAAGGGTTCCTGGCAGCTCTGATTAGTGCTCATTGATTGAAGCTGTGCCTTTGAAAGGAAAGGTTTTAATTGTCGACTGTTCAGACCTCCGTTCCAGTGATATCGCCTTCAATATTACATGAATTGACATGAATTTTCTCCTTTGGCTTTTCTGGAATACTGCTAGAAGGACATGTTATACCTCTCACAAACCAGCATCCATTCCTCCTCCTCACTGTGCAATCCATTTCACAAACCTATGGAGCACGTCACATGACTGTCAAAGGTATCAAATCAATTCTCTGCTGCCAGGAAACAGCAGTGAAATGTAACTTTAGGTGTACAGTGGTTACTGTCCAAGACAAATGCATTTCATCACACATTGGAGATACCATAAATGCACCCAACACTTTCATCCAGCCCATGTACCATGTGGATTTGCTTCTGTTTACCAGGTCTGGTTTATAAGCAAACCATAGCAATGCTGCATATCAACCAGGAACAGGCCAAATAAAACAGACCTGACCATAATATTTATATATCATTTTTATTATGTCCGACAATCCATAGCCTCAGCTGCCCCACGCACCATGTCATATGTTTGCACGTGGGCAGTTCTGTTTGCCAGATCTGGGCCACAACCAAGCCATAGCAATGCCACGTTGTCCAACAACGAACCACCACAAACCAGACCAGACCTTTATCTGGATCGCAGTTCTTTTTTATGCTAACCATGGACTGACCCAGACATGTCTTTAAATGGCCCATATGCTGCATGGAATATTTGATAATCTGCACAGACACATGTCAAGAATAAAGAAAAAGAAAAAAAAACCCACCAGATAAGGCTCAGCAACTCCGGACACATTTTGCATCAAATCCAGACACAAGGTTAATTTCAGAATTATTTCATTTATTTTCTTGTGAAAACGGAACAGGTTTCTTTTCACCATAAGCAGTTAGCTCACCCGAAATAAACAAACTCTTCTGCAGTAACACAGATTACGTAATACAATGGCAGTTAAGAGCAAACAAAATAAATAAATTAAACTATTGGAAGTCAAATTAACAAAAATAACCATAATAAAATGAAAAAAACAAACAAACAAAAAGCAAACAAACACAGGAGACAAATTTAGAAAAAAAAAAAAAATACAAATTCAAAAAAACTAAATAACAAAGCCCAAAACAGAAAAGGTAGGGACCATGGTTCTTTTTTATTATCTGTCTGAATTATTTTTTTCTTGAACGACATTGCCTCCTGTGACAAGCTTTGTTTGCTTTGTTTGTTTAAATTTCAGTAAAAACTGACACCCACGGTGAAGAGTTACCTGCAGAGCCTGTGATAATATCTGTGGGTTCTTGTTAGACTTCCTCTTTCCATTAAACAGGCCCTTGGCTGCGCTTAGCTCGAATTTGCTCGAGTGTTGAGCCCTGGACAAGTTGGCACTTGCTTGAAATTTAGGCCGCCTGTTGATGATTTTCCTTCCAGTGGAATGATTTACTGCAAATTCATTTGGAGATCTTTTTTAATCCCTTGCATTCAGAATCCCCATTGGCCCCCCATAGGGCCTTAGAGAGCTCATTAGATCGAGGAATGATGACACCACAAACACACGCAGTCAAGAGAACGCCACAGCCTGGACGCCAGAGGTTTAGAAAAAATTGACTTCACTGATACAACAAAGTATCAATTTTATGTCACTTGTTTGGATCAAGTATTTGCTTGTTTAAAGTCATCAATCTTACTTTCTAATCTTATTTTTCATGACTGAATGTAACATGTTATGATGGATAAGATAAATACATATTACAAAACAGTTGCACTTCACTTGACAATATTTGATGTATGATTTTTGCATCAATTAGGAAATACTGTCATTTTTCTGATGTCATATTCACTGGATTGACCAAACAGACTTTTTTCAACATGGTTATTTGGTCTGTAAATTATCACTGAATTGAATGTAAAATCATAATGATAGAAAATTCTGTATGCACAAGTGTTGGCATATTTTACAGCACTGAAAACATAGTCAGTGTATTTCACATTACAGGAAAGATTCTTAACTTAAAGCTGTACAGTGTCCGCAAAATAAGAATTAAACCACCAATATGTTATGACTGCACGATCTGTTTATCAGTAATGAGGATGTTGCTTGTGATTTCTGTTGCAGGTACAGTTTTTCAGCGCCTCAGCCCAAAAACATTCGATCACAGGAGTTCAGGTGTAAAAGCAGCCGTGTAGCGACAAGTGGGACAGTACGTCACTCATGAAACACTTTCTGGAAGAAGAACTTCAAGCAGAAACTGTATTTAGGAGTTGCAGTTGGAAATATGTCGACAACTCCATCAGAGCTCAAAAAAGGAAACAGCTCATTATGTTCTCAACTCACTGGTTCATGAATTACAGTTCTCTTTCTTCTTGCTCAGTACCAAGTCTATGGTCAAGTTTTATTGTCTAAATGGCAGCTCAGCGGCCATAACATTGTGTCATGGCTGTTATAAGATACATTAAGCTCAATTCTTAGCAGCTGCAGGCGCAAGAATGTTCTGAATCCCAAATGTTATTTAAAGAAACTAATTTCATTTTTATCTCCCATATTAAGTCTTTTGATATTTCAATGAAATTAATAAATATTAGCATGGGTCAGCAACACTATACAATCAAATCTGAACTCTACTTCAAATAAATGTTGAGCAACCTGGATTGAGAACAGAATGAAGATAAGTAAACATAATTGAACTTAAAAACTCAAAAATGTATTTATTGTTAATGAGATGTTAATGTGACTCTTTGAAGGCATTAGTTTCAATCTACCACATTTAAAAAAGACATTCTTTCAAGTGCAACTAGTTGAAAAACTGAAAAGCTTTGGACTGTTGGTCAGACAAAACAACACATTTGATGATATCACCTTGAAATACCGTAATATCTAGCTTTACTGACATTGCTTGATGAATCTATAAGTGAAAATAGTATGTTTACAGAGCAAGCTGCTCCACATTCACCTCTGCTCATTCGTTGTCAAAGGAAAATACAACCAGTCCACTTGGCCTCACTGCAAAGCTGAATGAGCGCTGCAGTCACAAGAGGCCTTATCAAAAACAGCAGAAAGGTGGCTTAGACCTCACTGACTGTAGAGGAAAGTCACAGTGAAGGATATTATAGCATATACATATATATATATATATATATATATATATATATATTAGCATTTAGGTCCCTAAAAAAACCCAAACACATCAACAATTAGCGATAATGACTTCAGGTCAGTGGCACTCACACAAGCTGCCATGAGGTGTAGAGAAAAGCTGGTTCTCCAAGACATAAACCCAGTGGTTCCAGACCCTCCTTACGTTTACAGATCAGTCGGTGACATGGTGGCCCTGGCACGTCACTCTACACCCGAACACGAGCACAACCCGTGAATGTATCCACGCTCCTTCTGGATCACAGCTCTGCCTTCAACACCTTCGGTGCCCAACGAAGCTGATTTTGAAGCTGGCAGTTGAAGTGCCAACACATGCTCGACACCTAGATTTCAGACCAAATAAGGTCTAATTGTGCTCACAACACCCAGGATCTCATTATTAAATATGCAGATACACAAACCATCTTGACCTCATCAAAGGTGGCAACCACCCAGGCTGAGAGAAAGAATCATCACCTCTGAACTTCCCTCCATGGACACGACTTTTTTTCATTCAGCCACTGAGTGATTGCAAAAGACATTAAGGACGATGGAAATATCATGTCGCCCACCTCATTCACACCATGGGTACTTAACACCTCACAGAAACTCACACCTTAGAGCCCGTGTTTTTAGATTCAAGCACCACATCCCCTCTCACTCTCCTGGCTTACCTCTAACTATGTCATACAGAGTTCTTCATTTATGGGCAATGACTGTATTATTTCTTCACTAACAAACTCAGAATATATATATATACCGTGTGTATTTGTTTTGCACTTTTTTGGGTCTCACAGACACAGACAAGAATGCCAATGTGCCTATTCTGCCCTGCACCTGTGCAAATGGCAAATAAATCTAATCTGAATCTGAATCTGAATCTCATTAGCTTTTGTTGCCTTTGCCACATCTTTGCCAAAGGTGACCCAAATCCAGATGTTATCTAGGTTAATTTCCTCATATTCTCCTGTGTCAGTTGCTTTAATGTCACAAAGCTCAAAGACCATAACGTCATTATCTGGTGAGATGAATCGCACCACCAACTCGAAACAGCAAACACGTCTCCTGGTGAGGTACGGTGGTTTTAACCACGCTATCTGCAGCTTTACAGACGGTCATGGTCACCAGAGGATGACTCCTACTGACTTTGTTGATCCACTGACTCTTTTCTATTAGATGGATGGATATTTCCCATGAATCTAAGAGGTACTTGGTGTTTTGTGCTAATTAGCAAATGTTAGCTGCTGATTAACATGATAGGCGTCCCTGCTAGGATTACAATATTAGCATTGCCATTGTTGCTCCAAGGACTGCTGAGCTGAGACTGTCTCACAGGGATGCTAATATAGCTGTAGATTTATAGTGTAGTGTATAGAGCCTGTATAGTACATGGATTTTTTCACTGCATGTATTTACATACAATATTTATCTATTTATCTTCCTCTATATAAGGTTTTCACCATAAGTGGTGGAGTCCACCCTTTCATACTGGATTAAAATTGCCTTCACACACACAAGGGATAGACAGGAAAACGATACATGCATATGATCCAGTTTGTCTTCATCCTGTATTTAACAACCTTGCTGTTTACTGTTCAGTGTCTTTACATTGTGCCAAAGCTTTAAATTAATGCTAATGGAAATGAAACAAATGACCGACAATAAAAATGCTGCAGATACACAGCTGATGTGGCCTGCCCTTATTGCTGTAGCAGTAAAACCTCTGAGTGACTGAACAAAGGTGCATTTTTGATGCTTGGTATTGGCAAAGATTGTAAAGGATGTTGCCTATACACTATATGTATAGTATATTCTTGATCTGGACTTGGGTTGTCAGGCATTTTTTGCACTGAAGTCCAATAACAATAGCAAGAGCAACCCCCTTTTTGCATGACTTCACTCAGATGGAGCTTGACACGACAGTTTGCAGCCTGTGTACTGACGTGTGCACCAAAAGCAAAGAACAACATGGCAAATGTAAAGGCGTGATTGTCTGTGAAGAGGCAACAATTACTGATTGTCCTGTCTGTCTATGTGCACTCTAGTGAATCTGTACAATATAAACACTCTGGACCAGCTGAGATGCCCAGCATGACCTGTGAGCTGAAAGTCAAATGGGAAGGAGTGGCAGGAGTGTGTTGTAATTGTGCTTTAGCCGATGAATGCAACAATATACAGAATAGAGAAGCTGCGTGCTGTGTTCGGTAAGCAGGAGATGGGTTAGTAAGGGAGGCTTAAGGTGAGCTTTTCCGAGCCCTCTTTTCTGCAGGGATCATCATTGCTTGGATTGGCCAATTTTGGTTCATTAAATTGGGATATTGCCTCTATAACTAGAAGGTATAAAAATAAATCATCAAAACAAACCATAAATAATCTGTATTTCACACCAGCTGCACAGTGTGTCTGCTGAAAAATGAAAATGTTCTATCAAGAGTTTTCTATTCAATCATTCCTCTAACTTCCACCCAAGAAAAGGTCTCAATATTTGATCCCCAAGGTATTTTATCAATTCAGTTCAAAAGGTGCTTTGTTGGTGTATCTCCTTTATGCAATCTCTAAATGTCAGCTCCATGTAGATTTATATCTGGTGTGGGAGGGGGAGTGGAAGATGGGAAATGATGGAGATGGGATAGATGAGATTTTGGGTTAACAGTGTAGTGCATTATTTATTTTTCACATTTATCACCACATCACTAGAAGCACAGCAGGAGAAGCACACCGGCAGTATTGGCCCACCATGTCGTCTTCCTGCAACACGAAGACGAACAAAACAGCTTTTAAACATTGAAAAGAGAGTTGGTGTTTTTGCACTCTCTATTAATTCTCTTTATAGCATCCCAGATTCACAATGGATGCAACACAATGGATTTCGTTGTGCTATGATAGGCAAAATAGCATATCAAAGGCTGCTAAGCCTTTACCAGAGTAAACCTTACATTCATCCCACATTCACTGAAAACGTAATCATTTTCCACTTGCATAAAATGCAACGTGACTTTGCAGAGCTATAGATCCAAATCCTGGCAACTCTTTATCAGGCGTACATGATCAATAATCCAAACACAGAACCCTGACTCACGTTTGGATGTCAGTCACACACAGCATAGGATCAATCTTATCAGGAAGTGGAGCTGCGAACACACCAACTCTGAGAAACCGGGTCGATGGACGCGGCTGGTGTCACAGTCGGGCGCCTTTTTGACATTTCAGTCTGTAAATATTTTTGCTCATTTTTTTCTTTACTGACTCCTCACTGACTTCCTATCTATCCATTTGGTGTTGCATCAATTTAATACACCAAGTAAAAGAAGTCCAATATTCTGTTTTAGCTTCAAAACACCCGATTCGTGTTATCTTGCACACCTCCATGATCACTAGATTGTTGCTTCATTCTTGACTGTTGACAGCAGACGCACGTCAGTTGTCTTATTTCCTAGGATAACTGTGTTTCTAGTGACATCCTGACGTCATTTTAAAGGACATGAATGCTGCCTGTATTGACGACTCTCAGCCTCTAATTGCAAAGATCCACCAGATAATGTAAATTTCAACACCAGGCTCTGTAACACCAGTCAGTGCGTTTCTGAGGAAAATAGTTTGCCATGAAACCCACCCCCAAAAGCAGAGTCCCATGCCAAACGTGCAATAAAAGCAGCTACCCTGGGATTCTGCTTGATGTAGGATTTCCCCCTTTGGAGCGATACCACAGGACCCTGATTAAATAAATAAACCTTTTTTACCTGAGGGCCTAGTTTTTGAGAAATCAGATTTTTTTTTCTCCAGTTGTGACATTGCTTTTTAGTGTTTCCAGTAACCACATAACAGCTTGCATTTAACTTTACTGATGAAAGCAATGGCTTCTGTCTCCCAAGTGTCAATGACAACTTAAAAGGTGCTTTTGAGCACAACTTGTCTGGACTGCTGACTTTGGCAGACTCCAACCGATATACTAGCTTGTTGTATGTAGTAAGTACATTAGGATAAGTTTGTTAATCCTGACACTGTACATCGACTTGTGAGCAGCATTGTACGGTTGTAATTCTTTACCTCCTCTGGCCGTGAACAGCAATTGACGGAGGTTTAAAGAGGGACTGTCCCTGTGGTGGAACTGTTCCACAGTCTCTTCCGTCAACTTTCAATATGTAAACATTTATGATGTTCCTCAATAATAGGACAAAGTCAACAAGACTAGCTCTTCAAAAGAAGAAAATGTGACATAAGGAATGAATGAGTGATGAGAATCAGTAAATGGATAGAAAATGAATTCAAAAACAGTATCTTTAAAGAGTTCTCTGTCAACCAGTCACAAAGCAGTGTACTTTTTCTGCCTCAATCAGCTCAGCTATTCCTCTATGTTCAACCCCGCTGCTGATTTACATCACATCCCCCCTGACCCTACCGCTTGCATCAAGGCTCTTTCTGGATACCCAAGGGTGTTTACAGGCCGATCATAGCATTCTTGCTCATAACTTGGCATTAGTCTCAAGTGGAGACTACATCAAAGTTTGATGAACGTTTGATCGATAAAGCTTTGAATCCACAAACGTAGTCTCTTTTGATTTTAACCAGTCTTTACAGGCAGTAAGTTCATATTTGGCAGTTAGTTCACAGCAAAAGGGATTTTTTTTTCCACCTTAAAAAAAACAAAAAAAAAAAAACAACCCTTCCACATCTCAAATCTGGGAGACAAGATTATTTATTGGTGTCACCTCTATCTGTATCTGTAAGAATGATCAGATACACATGTTAAAGGAGCTGACACCATTTTTTTATTTTTATTTTTATGTGTTCTGAAAGAGAAGCAACTGTCATGTCACCTCTAGGCTGAGTTGTCAATGTGACATCCGTGACTTAATTATTTGAACTTCTCTTCTTTCCTCTTTCCTATCTGTGTCGCTCTGCATCGCCCACTCGTGTCTCTTATAGCTTCACCTCGTCCATAGATCAACCTTGCCAGATCCCTCAAGTCTCCCCACACATATCACTTTTGACTGTGGAATCAATAACTGAATTACTTTTATGAAACCACACCACTAGAAGTGATGAGGACTCTGCGGCTGCCTCAAGCCAACCACTTAACATTTTTAATCTTGCAGGGATTCCGTATGGATCAGCCAGTTGGGGAAGAAGTGGAGGGAAATCAGACACCCGGATGTTTTTTAATTAGAGGCAGGAGCCAAACAAGCAATGTCAGCTGGGCCACTTATCAACATTAGTCAGCAATAGTGAATAGTGTGTGTGGAGGGCGGAGGGGGAGGGGCAGAACGTGCGATTGTACAGGTCACTTAAACAAAAAGATACACGAGCATTTTAAGCATTTGGTGAAAGCTGTTATTCTCAGCAGTTTACAGGAAGCTGAGAGACAGACAGGCCCTTGGAATGAGCAGACAAACAGACAGACAGGCTGGCAGCGATGATAAAGAGGGATTGTTACTACATGTACAGGACTTTGACAGCCCCTTCAATTTGTCACAATTAGCAGGTCAAAACACATCTGGCTTGAAACCCAAATTTGCCAACATTTTTTCATTTCGTCCAATTTGAAAAGGTTTGGGAAGGCACTGAGAAACGATTTCATCCTGCTGAGTGCAGTGTTTCATTCCGGATGTCTCGGAGAAATTATGTATTTTGACATTTCATTTCGAGAACTCGTCCATTTGCATGCACCCGAGATGTTCAAAGGGTGACAGTGGGAACCAGTTTTCAAGATAGAGGTCTCTTTAATGATAGTATTTATGTCGTTCATTATTTGTGCAATCAGTCTTACCTTGTCAGGCGATCAGCAGAGGTAGGTTTTAATCAGGCAGGCACCAAGCAGAAACTATAAAACATTTGACTGACTGGCCGTGCTATTTCCATCATGTTTTTTTTTTTTTACCTTGGTTTTTGATTATGAAGATTAAGTCAAAAGAAAATTGTAAAAAGACAGACATAAATGCAGTAAAGCCACCTCCACTGCAAACCGTATGGTCACTGCTCACTGCTTTTCAGTAATGAGGTAATACAGAAGTTACCAGGATATGACCCACTTATATTAGTACCTTTGTAATCTACTGTCAATATACATTATAAAAAAAAAAAAAAATCAACAGTTACTGAGTGAAATATCATCAAAGGTGAATATGGCCTGAGATATTAGGGAATAATGTCTTCAGACTGGACTCAAAGACAAATCTCAAATACTAGCTGTAATTCAATTAGTGTAATGACATGGTATTGTCATAAAACTGACTGCAAGTGCAGAGATCACACACTCAGTTTGCAAATATATAATCAAGACTCTTTCAGTTAGCCTGACAAGAGCAACGCTTTTGCTCAGCACATGTAATAATAAGTCTAACTAGAGGCAACTGCAAATAACTAAACTAAAATAGAAGCTCAGAGCAGCAGAGTGTTATACTGAGCGAGCGTACGTCATCATCATCCTTTACTCAGCATGTGGTCCATTTTAATGCAGGTAATCTTGTTATCTATTATTAACCCTGCAAAAGAGGTGTGTGCTTGTGCAACCTGGTTGGTTGGTGTACTGAACCGATTTGCACCCAACTGGACAGATAGGTTAAAATCAGGGAAGAAACTTTTTCATTTTTGTGTTGATCCAGTTAAAGAAAATTTTAAATCCTTTTCCATAACTTTGCTTAGATAAACTTTTATTTATTTCTGGAGGGAAGTTGTCAAGCAACTCAGACAAATGTGACAAATCACTTCAACAACAATAACAATAAAAATAATAGTAACAACAACAACAATGATAAAATTAATAAAATAAATTAATACAATTTAATTAAAAACACTTGGCTATCTCACAGAGAGAGTAAGAAAGTCTTATGGGTCTAGGAGCAAACAATCCCACAGCATGAGGTGACACTGTCTGTACAGTTGACATGTTTTGTCAGTTTCTCAGGAAATAATGTTTGGGGAAAAAAAAGAATTGTGTTGAGATCTTTGACTTTGTACAGTCTGGATTTGACTGAGGTGTAGTTTTGTTTGGCTTTGGCAGAGATTCACGCTCTACACCTTGCTGGACGTCACTAGAATGACACCCGTCACTTTCCTGAACATTGCGAGGGCATTGTTTGCATTAGGCAAAAGGTACTGAACCAATTTGCACCAAAGCTGGTGGAGGGATGGATTCATACTGGATGATGAAGATGTCACATCACTGAATTTCATCTGACTGTCAGTGTGTTATATCCAAAAACAATGATTCAAACAGTTTCACAGTAATGAACCTGCTTGAAGAGAATTGAGCTATAGAATGAAGTGGTTACTTCTCTCTAAGCACACTGGAAACCAACAATCTCTGGCTGAACCAACCCATCAGTCGACACTCTCACCAGCCACTCTCAGGCTCTTCACACTCTGGATGGGTTGACTGTGATCGTGAAAATATTACGACACGTTATACTTTATGTTCAGAGGAGGTCAGGGAAAAGTCATGGATGAGCCAGTATTGTGGTTAAGCCTTCCGCATGTTCTTCAGTAATAAAAGCTCATATCATTGTGTCAATACTGAGCACATACCCTTTCTACTACAGCTGTAAATGAACATAGCCTAATTAATTAACAATGTGGCGTGATTAATTATTTTGTGTCAAGTAACCTGAAAATGAAATTAAAAAAAGATAACACAAGCAACTGCTACACCACCCTCCCAGTGAGCCAGCATATGAAACCCGAGAAATTTAATTATGACAAAACCAGCATGATGAATATACTTATCAGGCCATTTTATTCCATACACCTCCCTAATACCAGACTGGACACCTTTTGTCAGCCTGAATTCTGTCAGCGTGGATGTTCTGGATGTGGTCAGACTGTTATCTGGAGGCACACAGTCTGCAGATAAAGGTGGAGCTTGTGCTTTGGCCCTTTTTATATTTTTGGCCACACATTCACGCTGTGAACCTCATCATTCTGTTTCACTTCAAAGGTGCTCTTTTGGCTTGAGATGTGGAGAGTATGCATGTCACCAGGGTGAAGTGGAGCCACTGTCTTTTTCCTGAACCATCATGTCTTCCTCCTGTGGGCACTTTGGGTGTGGGGGGGATCAGTGTTAAGACCATGTGAGAAGTATAACCGTCAAGAAATATAAGGCCTTGATAAAATTCCATAATTATAATTGTTATGCATGTTTATGAGTTTGTTATGAGCTTGCCCGTACTTCCCATTCTCAAAAAGCAATTTTTCAGGAGCAACTTTAGCGAATAGCCAAAGGTCAAAGGCCAAGGTCACTGTGACCTTTTTTGGCCTTTTTGGCCATAATGAAATATTTCATATGCTAATTATAACAAAATGTCATACAAATGTCTGATTAGCAATATTGTGACATTTTACATAGGTCAGAGGTCAAACTCAGTGTTACGTCGTAATGTTCTGCCATTATACTGAATACCGTTTGTTAAAGTCCTCACTACACATATTATGATCCCAGACAGAGATGGGCATCAACTGTGACATAGCGGTGGTGGTGTGCAACTGGAAACCAATAATTCTAGTATTCTAGTATTCTAGTCATGTCGCACTAATAAATATGCTTAAAAATGTAATATTTCTACAATTTACAATTTCCATTTAACAGTATCTAAGATATGTTGAATAAGAATGTATATAATGGCAAGACAACATTGTTTGGTTCATGAAAGAACAAATACCTGCTCTTGAACTATTTGTAAGCTTGCAATCACCACAACATTAGCATCAAATGTTGTTTATTTTCCAGTCTGGAAGAGACAGTACTAGTGCAGCACCAAACTTCAATCCTTTACTTGCTAAAAGCTGTCTCCAGCACTTCTTGTCTTCTGTTGACATTAGCATGATAACCAGCTTACTTGTCACTTTCTGATAGCGAGTCACTGTGATATCCAGGCTGTCCTATAATATAGACATGTTACATAAATATATATCCATCCCAAAGCCTGTGAACATATGTTGATAAATATATCCACTAGCATCCCTAGTCACTTTCCCAGCATGAGGAGATGAATATGTTTAACTTAATGAGAAGTTAAGAAGAAAAACATATATGGTGTGAACACCATTATCATCATGCAATACACATCATCATCATAATTGGTCATAACATGTTATAGTATTTAAAATGTATTGTATATAAACACATTTTACAATGATTATATGTTATAAACTTATATTCATATATTAAGAGGATGCATGTATGTGATCACTCTGGATATACGGACATATACTGCATGTTATATATGACATTTCTGTATAGGATGCATTATACCCTTTAAAGAGACTGTATAGTGTGTGGGTTTTTATATGACTATTGAATCTGTCTTTGTCATGTTTTATTTATTTTGACTGCGGGCATTTTTGTTTGGGAGGAAAATGAGAAAATCCCACTGCAAACCGGTGCAGTCCATGTGTTCCCTTCATCCAATTCATGTAAGTGTTCCTGGGTCAGTGCTATGTAGAGTGGAAGTGACAGAGAGAGAGAGAGAGAGAGAGAGAGAGAGAGAGAGAGAGAGAGAGGAGCTGGCTGCTAGATTGTTGGATCCTTGCCTTCTCCTACACAAATGTCAAAGTATTTTTTACCAAGACACTGAACTCCAAATTGCTTCCAATCTCACTGGTCACCTACATATTTCAGTTCCCAATAAATGACCATAATCTGTTTACCTAAATGAATATTTAACCATGTGAGAACGGTGCACATGCAGGTAAATGAATGAAATGATGTGGATGGCTGAAATGGACCAGTTCCACTAGTTTCAGTGGGTCAGCAGACTGTAACTATAATACATCACCACAATTACACTTGGATTTTGAACATATGGTAACACATGGTGCTTAGATGATGCCGGGGATTGTTCTTCCGCATCTTGATATTTGCTACAGTGATCCAGCTCTATTTGTTACACCAAAACGCACTCATTTATCAAACTCTGATGGGGAGATGGGGAGAATGAAACTCTCCACATCTAACTTGTAAAACTGTCACACAACATCAAAATGAGAGGTGATTGGGATCCAGATTGACAAATTGGATTCAGCTGAGTAGAATTAATGTATTACCCGCGCCCCATATTTACATATAATTTACATATGACACCCTGTGATGCCTATTTGTCTACTGTTACTAAAAAGGGTAGCTTCACACAGCAGAATTAGTAAAAACTAGCAGCAAAGCAGAACAAAGCTAGACGCCCTGCATGGTTAAAGGGCTAAGGATGGGAATTGGCCAACATTATTGTGTCAAGTTTGTTTGCTATGCTCCATCTTATGATGTTTTTCTGCTCTACAATAGTTTCTCATGTCAGATGCAAATGTATATTTCTTTGGTATAGTTGCTGATGCTCATTTTATTATTTTTCAACTTCTTAGCTTTCTTCTTTTGCCATACTCATTAAACATTTTACTTGTAACTAAATATGTAAATACTCAGCTTTTTTCCCCATTGTGGTCTGCGTTTCAATTCACTTCTGTTGCACAGCAACTCCAAGGTCGCATTGTTTACACCAGAGACCAGCTGATCACACTGAAGCTGGCCAGCAATGTGATGAGAACAATGGACATCCCCGCAGAAATCAGGAGGAGTATACACAGAGGATGCAGAGGAGGAACAAAGACAACAGAGACTGATGGAGAAGAGGAGATATAAGCTGCATATCCTCTCTATCACCATGAGCAACAAGAGATCGCTGCACAATAAGATGGATGAGCTCGAGGCCCCAGTAAGAAATCGGACAGACTTTAAAAAGTGGATGAGACATGCAAAAGGAAGATATTCCAGATCCCATCACTGCCATTGACAGCTTTCATATGGTTTGTCCATATTACAAACTCAGAGAGTTGTCACACATCATCTTTGTTCCATTTCTCCAGCAACTGTGTGGTGTCATCAACTTTGAAACCATGAGACTCTGCACCCCAGTAAATGACCTCACAGGATTTCATATTGATTTACAGTGCATTTATTGTTATTTCTAAAAATTTGGACCTTCACCACTCATTTACTTGGACTTAATTTTGATTGTAACAAAGTAAGTACCCTGTGGGGATCAATAAAGCATCTTAGTTATACATGGTTACATTTTTGGATTTGCTAAGTAACACATGAACTACAGTTGACACTGATTTGAATGACATTAGTTTTGCAGGTAGGCTATTTCATCATAAACCAGAATACACACTAAGCAAACAATGACATTTAGACAATGACATTTTGTATCATCTGCATATATAATATCTATACAGAACAACAGTAGATATTCTTATAGCACTGCACTCTAACTGAATGTGGCAAGGCTGGATCTGAAAATGGGCATACTGACTCCTTTCTTGGAGCTATGCTTCAAACCATTTTGACGGAACAAATTTTTTCACGTTTTTGAAGTAAGAAGAGTATCAAAAGTTATAGAATAATGCAGAAGTAAAGCCTTTTGCATTTCCAGATGGATCTATGGTAAGTTTGACAAATTGTCCCACGAGTCGTCAGTTTATTTAGCATTTGTTTGGGCTAAAGAAAAAAAAAAAAGAAAATGAGATACTTAAAGCAAGTTTTTGGTGAGGATGAAAAATGTATGCAATGTAAAAGACAGTTCATGTTCTGCTGCACTAGACTTGATCCTTTTTTAAGCTATTCTTTGTGAGGTTGAAGCAGTGCATTGCTACATCAGCAGAATGCTTTCAAACAAGTGCACAAAAACCATAGCATGTACTTTCCTGAAACCACTTTTTCTTGTGCTGTAGAAATAAAACGAACATTTTGAGTTTTGAATGTAATATGTGACATCTATGGTCAGGGTCTATGTGCCCTTATGTGTGGAGGGAGAGTTTGTTCTCCTCGGCTCATCATCTGCTTCACACCTGGAGTTTCATCACATGTGCAGTTAGCTCTGCGGGGAGCAGGAGAGGCTTCTAGCGTAGGCATCCGGTGACAGCACACAGAACAAGCCCTGAGCCTTTATGTGGGTTCTTCTGTTGGCGGTTACACCAGAGAGCAGAAGGGGGTGGAGGAGGACACTCTGCTGCTCTCGAGAGCCAGCAGGCAGAAGGAGAAAAGAGTTAGTTAAACTCGAAGAGATGTTTTTTCACACCTCAGGATGTAATGAGTGTCGCCCAATTAGGCCTCTGTTTTGTCTGGTTTTGGGGAACATTTTCAGTCTGTGTTCTTTTGAAGTATGAAACTGGTATCTTGCATGGTTTCACAGTTTTGTATCTATAGCAGAAAACAATTCTAATATGTAATACATCATTTTCATTCTCAAGGTACATGGTATTATATTACAGGGCTCCCACGGTCATGAAAAACCCGGAAAAGTAATGAAATTCAATGAAATGAAGTTTTAGACATTACCGTACATTACACTACATTACAGTAATCTTCCATGTAATGTTTTAATGTGCAAGTCCAACTTAATGTGACGTGGATGCATCATATCTTCACTTTCACCCGTCTCACCAGCTGCTCCCCCTAACTGGTTTGGTAAGTGTACATTTAATATTTCAGTGCTCTCTAACAGCCGATATGAACTTTGGTTAGAAGTTCATATCGATATCGCTCATGGACGATGAAGATGCTGGATGTGTTTGATATTAAGCTTTGATATTACCAAGAAGGAGGTGACAGCCCTTAAAGGTCATGCTATTGGACTGAAGCACATCTAACATGAGAAGACAGCAAGTGGACCAGAGTCTGCTTCAGACCAGAATACATTGGGTGCTACGATGCAAAGAACTTTATATTCAATATATCTAGCAACTCACCAATTGGTTTTCTGTACTGTCATTGTGAAGCCTTGAGTTTGGCTTTTTCACTGTCTCCAACTTGGTTTTTTGAAACCAGAAGATCAACAGATCAGCAAATGAAAATGAGCTCATTCACATCATTGAACACTGTCATTGACTAATGTGTGTTCTCCCTGATAAATGAATGAACATTTCAGCACTTCATATTTGGCAAGTGTTTCAGAATAAGCAACATTACTGAGAGCCAGGAACCATTATGACATGTGCACCCATACAAAGCCAGCAAAGTTTGTATTAGTTACTTTTCTATTGCTATTTTATATAAACCAGTACAGGATTTCACACATAAAATGAGGGAATAATGCATTTTTAACTGTGTGATCATCTAATGAGAGTGCTGCTTCTTTTGCCACTTTCTCTATACTCAATGTAACAATATGATACATTTTTCAGTAATACGTTGACCATGGCGTGAATCAGTGGTTTCCAAAGTGTGAGGTCAGTCTTTCTGAGGGGCACCAGAGAACTTCAGGGGAGATAAAATACACCAGAAAAAATAACTGTGAATATCTGTTTAGCTTAACTCAGCTATGCACAGCGAGAGACAGAGTCTGGGGCGAGCAGAGAATTGAGAAAATACGATCAACGCTTATTCCCTTCGACCCGCAAAGCACAGCAAAGCTCGCCTAGGCGTGCGCACAACATGCATACGCTATGTTACACATTGGCAAATAGAGAGAGAGCTGAAACTGTTTGGATAAGTCAAGTGGAACATTAAAATACAGCTCAAAAGAGGTCAGAGCTTTATTTTTTGCCATGTTGCATATTGCAAAACATTGAGAAACGTCCGTGATGTACAAGGCTCCGCAGAGCAATGTTCTCTTCCTACCTGGTAGCCTAAAACCATAGCAGCATTCCCAGTCATCAGCTACTGAGCCAAATGAACCAAAATGCCATTCACACTTGTCATCATGTGATATAAAAGATGTGAACTGTCTTGTTACTTCTGTGTGATTCACTCAGTCCTTTCTTTCTCCTCAGAGTCACATAATAAAGAGCCAAATATATTCTCAATGATTATTTTGACTTCTGTAAATCTGAAAGGCCCAGCAATGTATAATACACTTTGAAAAGCCCCATGCATGAAGAACATCTTCTCTGGCATCACTCACCGATGCAGGTGGATACTGGTGTCAGTCTGGTGAAGACTGACTGACAAGCTTTGTGAACAGTTTTATGGCCTCATAAGTTCACTGTTTAAGTGGCAGCCTGTACTTCATCCTTACCTACAGTTTAACACTCCTGAGCTATTTTTGCTTGATGGAGTTTGCTTCATGACTGGGGGAAATTATATTTTCAAAAAGCTTTGCTGAGTCCATTAAAGCCCAAACTTCAGCAATGGTGAAATGTTGTGACAGCTTGTTCACTGTTGAAGTCAATTCGTAATGGATTTTTTTTTTCTTTATCTGCTGCAAACACAGCCCACAGTGTGAAGAGCGCTATTTTTGTTAATACAGTATTTTGTTTTAATTCATCACCTGTGGTCATAACACTGTTCAGTCTAATGCTGACAGCTATGCTCTTCTTCCTTCACTACATACATGGAGTCGATTGACTTGTTAACCTCATCACACTTTTCATTTTACTTATACTTTGTAATTACAAAGCTATTTGTTAGCTATTAGCTTTAATTAACAGCACAGATATTAGAGTTTGTGCTTTTCTGATGTATCATACATACTTATGACACTGACAAAACACATTCACCATAGTGTTACTGTTAGATTCATTAAGTGGTAAATGGTCACCTCAACACATTTGGTGCTCCACCATACATTGTTAGAGTGAGACCATCTGGATATATTGTGTTAATGGATTAGGGAGGTGTGTACATATTCTGTGTTTTGTAGTTATGCCTCTGCACGCAATGTTATTGAGGAATTGAATTCAGTTCTTGGTGGAAATGGAGTGAAAAATCTCATTCAAATATCTTAGTGATGTCGACGCATCTCTGCGCAATATTGGATAATGTGAATTACACTTACTGCATAATGCACTGCACAATAATGAGATAGCATACCCATAGTCCTGCCCATAGAGAGGATTACACAGGCAGTGAAGCCTCCATGTTGAAATTTTGTCAGCATTGCTGGCTTGAGAACATCAATGTCTACAACAGAGCATGTGGCTCTGGTCTCATGTGGCCACATGGGCAGACATATGCTGAAGCAGTTGTTCGAGGAGATTTCCCAGAGCCTAAATGCAAATCATATCAAGAAGAGAAGAAAAGATCCACTTTTCCCAGTGCGGATTGCAGTATATGAAAGCATTGCAAACCAGGTTACTTCATTCTTGACTGCCACACATACGGACTAACCCATGCTTATATGTCCCTTCATGGCTGATGACATGTTCAGGTTCCTCAAAGGCAAAACCTTCAAACTGAAATCTCCAATTCGAAAGTAAATTTTGGACATATGGAAATGACATTTTGCTCTGCGTGGCTGTGCGTGTCAGTCTGTGTGTATATTGTGTCTCTTTGTTGTGACACTGTGACTTTACATGTCAGGTACTACAAGTGCACTAAGTAGCATTTTTGAAAGATGGAGTAATTATGGGCAATATAATGTACATAATGGTAATCTACATGTTAAATGGGTCCAATATGCTAATAACACTCAACATTGTCATTTAACACCTTTGTTTTAATAACATGTCTTGCGTGTTCTGCACATTAAGCTCACAATTCAGATGGCTGCATTTCTCATTAATCCTCGTGGACCCCTGCATTATGAAGCACAGAAATCCAAAAGGAGAGAGAGAGAGAGAGAGAGAGAGAGAGTAGGGTATTTGTATGTGTGCCTGATTTTTTAAATGTAAAACTAGTGTTTTAAATTAAAAAGTAGGTATAAAAATGGTAAACTTATGCAAATCAATGAATAACTCGCAGTTGTGACCTACAGAAGTTGAAGTTAAATATTTACTTTGTGCATGTGGAATATAATGTTATTTTTTTATGATAATAATGTAGCAGAAAAGAAAAGAGCATTAAGCTTATCTTTGGTTTGATTTTGTTGGTAAAGCTTTCAGAGCAGTTTATCAAGGACAAGATCCTGAAACACACCAACATGCAACAACACTGACTATTGCTCCCAGCACATGGATGCTGACATAAGACTAGATTAGATTAGAAATAAAGAACAGACAACAAGGCCTTTGTTATAGTTGTCCTTGTTGAACTTCTTTAAGGCAATATACCACTGCTGCACAGTCTTGCTGAAGGTGTCTTTGGGATGTGATCCAGACTCTTGGTCGTCTCTCATCGAGATGATTTGGAACGAGGGATTTATGTAAATAAGAAAGTCATGTTGAGTGATTCTTGATAACATCAGGGTAGCTGTTGGCCTTGAGAAAGTCCCCATCTTCAAGGAGCTTCAGATGTCTGCTTCAAGTGCTAGACAAAGGCACGTCACTTACCTTGATGACAAGAGAAGAAAACAACAAATCAAAAGCTGACGAAAGGAAGCGCTTGGCAGATGAACTTAAGAACTGGAGCGAAAACAGAAAACACAAACTCAAATCAGACATTCAACATCTTAGGCAGTCTGCTGATGAATTTGCAGAGAAGGCAGGGGTGACAATATGACATTCATCATGGAGTCAAATAGCCTGTGGCACACAGCAAAAAGCAAGAGAGCAATCTAAGATTTAGATAAGGACACTGAAGAGAATTTAAAAAAAGGAAGGAGTAGGCCATGACGGTTGAATGTGTTGTCTGCTTGAAAGTAGCAGCACTCTGCTTTGTTTTCTTATGGCTTTTATGTGAAGGGCATGTTTATGAACACATTATGGAAGAAACACTAGAAACTAGTACAGGAAATACTTAAAATACACAAAAACACATTCAAGCAGTTCTATCACATTAATAGGCAAGATCTTTTGTTAAAGCCCTTTTTAAGTTGATAATGCAATTTTAATTGTGCGTTGGCAAATCAGTTGAGTTGTTCCTGACACTTAAAGGCCAATGCCAGACATTGTAAAACCATTTCGGCAACGTAATGACAGTGTGTGCTGTTTGGAGTATTTGAAGAAAATTAGACCATTAGAGAATGAAAAAGTTTGCTGTTTAATTTTCATACAATAATTAACTCAAGTACACTTTTGTTTATGTGCTTAAAGATTGTTACTGGTCATGGGAATTATTTAATGGGTCCTTTCTGAAAATGAGCGGTCAAATGACAGGGTCAACAAAAGTGTGGCTCTCAAAGGGCTAAAGCCTGATTAGCTGAACCTGTTCAAATTATACCCCTGAAGTCATTCAATTTCTGCCCCTGCGCAGATGTAGCTACAACATCTTTGTGAAATTGTGCAACCATTTTAAACCAACATCCAACACATTCTTGATTATCACCAAACAAAAGGCATCTGCAACGGTATCAGTCATCATTTTCATCAGTTATGTGGTCAGATAATTAAACATCTCATAAAGATTATACAGAGATTCCACACATCAGCTTATTTGGAGATACATCTGAAGCTGAGTGTGTTTGAAGTGTCAGCAATAATGAGTCATTCTGATATTAGATGCCTCCAGGACTAAGACCTGCCTCAGCTGTAGCATTAGCATCCTTTACCATTGGTTTATAGTTAGCATTAACATCCACAATTATCTGATTACAGGTAGCATTAGCATTCCCTTAGCATTGATTTACACAGCGTATTATTGTCTATTGCCTTATTCACACATCAGGTTCAAACAAAGTGAGTGAAGTGAAAAAAATAACATGATAGTAATAAGTAATTAGACTGTGGCTAAATTGTTTGGGCATAAAGAGATAATTTGCCTATTCATGACCATCCATTCACAACGTAACCCTACAAAACACTAATGCGCTTTAACTGTTAGATGAATTATGTTACATTCATCACTTCTTTTAGCGTCCACATAAAACTTACACCTTCATCATATCTGGAGAGGGATTTTAAGCCTTATGTCAGATTTTCAAATGTAGGAACTTAACATTATACATACACTACAACACAACAACGTACATACATACACATATTTACATATCAAAGCTCCAAGTTTATGAACTTCAAATATGATCTGAATATTTTCATGTAATGAATGATAAATCTTACCAGCAGATGTCTCCCCGTGCACAGACTCATTTACATACAGAAGCACCGCCATGAATGCAAACATGAAAAGATCCTGTAGTTCAAAGGTCAGATTAAAGTTAAATGTCAGTTAAATGGGCAGACCACAGTTCAGATCTGGTGCTGCTGTATCTGGACACCTTTGTAGATAATTTGAGAATTATTACATTTTGAGTTTTCATACATTAAGTGCAGTGTTTCACAGACCGGTGTGGACACGTGATGCTCCTAAGCCAATCACCACCCACTTATTTCTTCAACGTCATGGGGGAAAGAAAGAAAGTACACATTACAGCTGTTCTCTGTGGTTATGATGCATTGAGATTGTATGTTGTGAAAATGGTGGAAACTGGTTCAATTTGCCGCAATTACTTTGAATTTCTTGAAACAACTCCCACGACTTCGACATGCATGCCCTTCCTTCCTGTCAGTTTAACAAGTCTGGCCATTCTCCTCTGATCTGTCTTGGTGACAAAGCCCAATAAACTGCTGCTAACTCCATTTTATTTGGTCTGTTTATCACACCATTCCCCGTAAACTGTAGACACTCTGGTGAATGAAAATCCCAGGAGTTCTAGCCGCTCCATGACATTGAAGCCCCCGTGTCTGGCGCCAGCAAAGGCACCGTATTCAGAGTCACGTAGATGAGACATCTGGCTCATTTCGAGAACAGTAACTGAACCTCTTGACTGTGTTTGCATGGTGGGTGTACTGAGCTACAGCCTCATAATGTGATGCTTGGAGGAGCAGGCTGTTTGCTTTAGCAGGCAGGTGTTACTAATGAAGTGGCCACTGAGTGGATATTGCACTGAAGAAAGACACAACAGACACACAAAATGAAGGAAAAACAGACTGTTTTGCAAACAGGACATGTCTCTGTCTTCCTTCAAGACTGGCCCTATTTTCTGCTGGTTTTCCATTAGATTATTATCATATTAAACCTAATAAAAACTAATATCCACAAATTTTTGTAATATACTGTTTTCCATTTGTTTCAGGGAAAGTGTGCATAAAAATTAACGAAATAAAAGAAATGCATTCACTGCAGTGCTTTGTTCTGCCTGCATGTGTGAATTATTTTTTATGCTCAGACAGTTATATTTTGAAATGTCCTCCAGATTGACCAACCCAAGCCTGGAAACGTGGACAGACTTTGTGTTGGTTGTGTTTAGCTGTGCTGCAAAAAGCTGTGTCTTATTTTATGCAATGTACAGTACCATCACCTAATATCAAGTGAACAACTGAGCTGATTTTATATGATTAAAAAAAATAAAAAAAATAAACTTGGAAACATGATGAAAATTCTCTGATGAAATATTTATATCAGAACCAAACAGCACTTTTGTTTTATTTTGTTTCCTGCCCCAGAACCCACCATGAACCAAAATATAAATATGCATTCATCAGTTTATGAGTGATCCTAACCACGCTTCACGTTGTTCTTTCATAGAGACATTTTGGAAATGAGAAAACAGTCTGACAAAAGTTCTTATTCAGCTCATACGCACAAGTTAAGATATAATCTATGGGTGTGACATTTCCTGGATGAGCCCCAGTGTATTGCTCAGTAAAATATCTACGGGTGTTTCCATTGCTTGAGTAATGGTTTTATCAACCACATCATTTTGGTATAAATCCATACAGTTGGGATCAAATCAGTCTCTTGATCTGCAGGGTTGATTATTGGAATAATCATTGGCAAGTCAACACTGCCGTGCAGCAAAGCCCATGCAGGCTGATATAAAACAAATGGCTCTAACCTAAGAAAATGAATGAATTTGGTTAAAGTTGATCAGAATGATAAAAGCATAAAGATTCCTGCTTGTGTGTCCAGGAGCCTCTGGGCGTAAACACTGCAGGGATAAATATTCTATGGCTCTCATATAGCTGTAAAAGTGAAACACTGAATTGCACCGTATTTTATGACACAAGCCCACGCTGTGTACTACATTAAGAAATTAATTCCCTCCAGAAAGAATGATACAGTCAAGCCTGACTCATTTAGTTGTAGAAGATGAATTGCATCGGTTATGACAAAACATACAACCTACATATCATTTGTGCAGCGCCTGCAAATGTTATATCACTCTTTATAGCTAATTTAGGCAGAGTGGAGTATAGCAAATAAATCATGGCGAGTCACAGCCATTTGCATGAATTATTGAATTTAATTTTTTAAGGCTCATGTTGTGTGACTCGTGTTTTAAATTAATTCACAAGAGAGATGTTCACATGGACCTTTCTCTCTGAATTTTCTCTTCATAATCTCACTTCTCTCGCACTTCTGTTGCTCACCTGCTGGCCTTGTTGTTCTACCTTCACACCTCGCAACTAGTGTAACTCGCAAACACAACAAGAATATACAAAAGACAGGTGCTCTGGAGGTGCTATTCAGATTTTATTGGAGACATGGTTAGGCATGATTTAATCTCCAAACACAGGTCAGTCGTATCACCTCATATAACATCTGTTCACTTTTTGAGAAGTTAGACAAACAATAACAACCAAACACCATCCGAAGAGTCTGTGGAGAACATAATTATAGTTTGAAGCAACAGGTTTCAAGATATTCAATTCTCATGGTAGCAAGTGTTGAATATGCAATATTAACAGTTCCGTGCCTCAGCAGGTTGTTTGGAATATAATATAATATAATATAATAT